>VDFB02000007.1:228675532-228750654 GCA_007258455.2 Sequoia sempervirens
TCCCTTAAGACTTAAATCATTAGCTTTTCTAAAAAAGATGTGATTTCAGGAAAAAATTAGGATATCCCAAGTTTGTGACCCATTATTGTGGGATGGCCCTAAATAATATATATTATATACTATATTATATATTATATATTACATTATAATATATAGAGAGTGAGAGAGAGTTATCTAGGTAGGGTCGGAGGAAGAGACTTGAGAGAGATACCTGAGAGAGAAGGGTGTTGGAAGGGATAAAGGGAGGGGAAAACCTAAGAGAGAGAGAGGGGTGGGTGGGGGAGGCTATGGGTAAAGTTGGGAGAGATAGAGGGAGGGAGAGACTAGAGAGAGAGAGAGATGTATCTAGGTAGGGTGGGAGGGAGAGACCTAAGAGAGAGGAGAAGTGAGAGGGATAGAGGGAGGGAGAGACCTAAGAGAGAGAGGGAGTTGTCTAGGTAGGGTTGGAGGGAGAGACCTGAGAGAGGGGGGGGAGAATTATCTAGGTAGGGTGGGAGGGAGATACCTAATAGAGAGAAAGAGTTATTTAGATAGGGTGGGAGAAGGATACCTAAGATATAGAGGGGAGTGGGAGGGATAGAGGGAGGGAGAGACCTAAGAGAGAGGGGTAGAAAGGATAAAGAGAGGAAGAGACCTACAAGAGAGGGGATGGGAGGGAGGGAGTTATCTGAGAGAGAGGGGGTGGGAGGGATAGAGGGAGGGAGAGACCTTAGAGAGGGGTTATCTAGGTGGGGTGGGAGGGGGAGAAGCAGGGAGGGGATGGGGGAGGGACAAGGGGGATGGGGGATGGAGGGGGCCACAAGGAGGGAGGGGGTTGGAGGGATATAGGGAGGGAGTGACCTAAGAGAGAGATGGGGTGGGTGGGATAGAGGGAGGAAGAGACCTAAGAGAGAGGAGGGAGTCTAGGATAGAGGGAGGGAGGAAGGAATGAAGAGAGGGAGGGAGTGACTTGAGAGGGAGGGAGAGTTATCTAGGTAGAGTTAGAGGGAGTGAATTGAGAGAGAGAGAGAGTTATCAAGGTATAGTAGGAAGGATGGAGGTAGAGAGAGGGATGGATGGAAATTTATCTAGGTAGAGTGGAAGGGATAGAGGGAGAGAGAGATAGGGAGGGAGAGATGGAGGGAGGGACAGACCTAAAAGAAAGAGAGGGGGTGGGAGGTATATAGGGACGGAGCGACTTGAGAGAGATAGAGGGGGCTAGGAGGGATAGAGGGAGGGACAAACTTGAGAGAGGAGTTATCAAGTTAGTGTGGGATGGAGAGACCTAAGATGGAGAGAGTTGGAGGGATAGAGGGAGGTAGCAACCTAAGAGAGAGGGAGTGAGGGAGGGATAGAGAGGGGGGAGGGAGGGAGGAAGGGAGAAAAATAAGAGAGAGATGGGTGGGAGGGATAGAGGGAGGGGAGGGATAGAGTGAGGGAGAGACCTAAGAGAGAGAGAGAGAGAGTTATCTAGTTAAGTTGGGAAGGATAGAGGGAAGGATAAACCTAAGAGAGATAGAGAGAGATAAAGAGGGAGGAGAGGATGGGGAATGGAGGGAGGAGATGCAAGAGGGAGGGATGGAAGCGGAGGGAGACATGAGAGGAGGAGGGTGGGAGGGATGGGGAGGAAGGGACTTAGAGAGAGAGTTCTGGTCAGGGTGTGGGAGGGAGAGACCTGAGAGAGAGGGGTGGGAGGGATAAAGGGATGGAGCAACTTGAGAGAGAGAGGGATAGAGGGACAGAGGAAGGGAGGGAGAGACCTGAGAGAGAGAGAGAGAGAGAGAGAGAGAAAGAGGGTGGGAGGGATAGAGGGAGGGAGCAATGTGAGAGAGAGAGAGAGAGGGTGATGGAAAGGAAGAATCTCCCTCTCAAATATGAACACAAATAAACATAGAACACTATGCAAGAAGGCAATAGATTAACTTGAAACACATAAATGGAAGAGAAATCTGCAACACATATTAACTTCAAAATCTAAAAATGAAATGCATAATCATGAAACTCATATGCTCACATACAACATGGGGTTCACACATGCAAAATTCTACAACTCAACATTCTAGCTTCATTCTAGTAGCATTTGGGTATGCAACCACAATTTCTCCAAAATCCCCCCTCACCAAATCAACAAGCATCATTATATAGAAATTGTGTGAGAAGAAGCCACTATTGGTTTCCCAAAACAACCTTCAAAAACCATCAATAATTCCAATTCCAAACTTGAGGAGAGAATAGAAAATAAAATATAAAATAATACTTTTCCTTCACCACCTTCACATGGGTGCCTAACTTTTTTCCAATCATCTTGGTCAATCAAGACACCTTCTTTGACTCCCAATGGCCTTGATAGCTCCATAAACAGTCATACAACAACATGCAAAGATTGTGCCATAAACATGCAATAACATGCAAGGCATGCAATTGAACATGCAAGCAAATGCACCCCAAATGGTCCCCATCAAGAATTTGGATTCCCAAGAGGGGTATTTTCCCAAATGTTTCCTTAAAAAATATCCATAAATGCATAATTCCCACCAAAATTACAATTACAATTTCATTGCAAGGGAAATTACAAGTTGCAAATCAAAATATTTATTCACCTAGACTCTAAACCCTTATTTAAAATAAACCAATTAAAATAACAATATTTTGGTGATGCAAGAGTGTCATTTCACCTTGGGTGCTCTTGCATCAAACACCCATGGTAATTTGAAATGTTTCATGAGTTGAACTCATAAACATTTGTAGATCATGTGCTTATCCTGGGCCCATCTTTCTACCTTATCTTTCTAAACATCTTTTTGAACCTTCCTCTGTAATTTGATGTCCCTTCCATCCTTCATTCTTCCTTTCTTCCTTCATCTTCTCACAAATTCCAATTCCCACCAATTTGCACTATGCAATGCTGGAAAATCACAATCATCAATTTTATCTTCTATAGAAAAATAAGGAAACTCATGCTTTACCTCTCCCCCTATTATTGCTGCAACAATTGTTTCATTTTCAATCTCTATTTGATGTGTTCCTCCTTTCCTATATCTCCTCAAAAGTGATTTTCAGCTATAAATTTAATGTTAGTATGACAATCAAAATACTCATACTTTCCATCTCTCTCTATATCCATTTCAATGTCAATAACGCAATCAAAATATTCTTCCTTTTCATACTACAATAAACCATCATCCATACAAATCTCTTTATCAAATGAGAAATCATCAACTTGTGCAAAGGGTATCTCACCAAAAAAAAAAATATTCACTTCCTCACTTTCTTCCTTACTTACAACTTTAGTGCCTTCATTCACCAATGTGCTCATTGCTGCAATATCTTTTTCTACACAAATCTCATTGTGCTCACATAAATCAGCAACAATATTTTCACAAAAATCAGATTTTACCTCTTCTTTCTCCACCAAAACTTTCCCTCTACCCCTTTTCAACATAATTAACACCGATGCAACTTGCATTAAAAAATCATGATCTTCATCCTCATCCTCTTTAACTAATTTTCTAACTCCTTTAACCAGGAATTTTTTAGTGTCTTTACATACCTTCTTCTTTATTCAAAGTTTTCAACTTGTGCTTAACTCCATCCTTCATCAAGGAGTAGGTATTGGCATACCCATCATGCATTACTTTCTTTTCAAACTTCCAAGGTCTTCCCAATAACAAGTGAAAAACACCCACAAACATAACTGTTGCAAGTATGAGTAAGTATGGTGGTGTTGTCATTGTGTTCTTTGCCATTGATGTCAAAGGGGGAGAGAGAGTCATGTGAAAAATAGTGAAAGTAAAATGGGGAGAGAAAGTCATGTGAAAAGAAGAAGCTCTAAGGGAGAGAGAGTATTGAAAGTGCAGGAATTTTGTGTAGGTTTTCTAATCTAGAAAATAAAGGAGAGTGTAGGAATGGAATTGTAGACACCTAAAAATGACCTAGGCCTGCAAGCTTCATTTTTATCACTTTCATCCTAGCATAATTATGACATTTAATTATGTCCTTGGTCCACATTTGACTATTGATTAAATAATTCATAATTATTTAATTAATTCATGTCCTTTTATTCTTCATGATTATTAAATAAATAAATTTCATTTATTTATTAAATATGTCATTAATTGTCTAAGTCCTCCCTTAATTAAATAAATTTCTTAATTTATTTAATTACCTTCTGCATTTAATTCTTCCTGATTATTAAATAAATGAATTTCATTTATTTATTTGATATGTCACTAATTGTCACAATTAAATAAATTTATTAATTTATTTAATTATTGATCTTATCTTCCAAATTAAATAATTATTTTTAATTATTTAATTACTAATTTCACTTTTCTCTCATTTTAAATAAATGAAAATATTTAAAATGATTTCATTTTATTAACTTTCACTCTTTTTAGTAAATAATCTAAAAAAGATTATTTACTTGTCACACAAAATCATCATTTTGAATTAATTAAATTCAAAAAGATATTATTCTTCCAAAAATCAAGTAATCAAGCAGATTCTTGATTTTCCAAATCGAATCTTCAGTTCAACCCTTATCTTCTTTGATTTTTTGAATCTCACAAATCAAATAGTCTTTATCTTTCTTGATTTTTGAAAATATTTATTTCTTTAATTAATTTATCTCATTTATTCTCCACCGTCGATCCGATTATCTGAGATATTATTCTGACCGTTTGATTAAGGATTTTTCCCTAACCCTGATTAGGGATTCTCAGGTTTAATCTGGACCTCTCATTCTAGGTTCTCATCATCAATTAATCTCGCCCATCCATTCGAAATGGCATTTTCTATAAAATGCCATCTTCTTCTCACTTTTCGATTACACACAGACACGCTGACATTTTGCATAGACATATTATAGGCATTTATTCACTTGCACATTTAGGCTTTTTTATTAGAATTATTGTATTCATGTGATCAAAATCTTAGACATTGTCATAGTCAAAGGCATTTAGACGTTTTTATGCAAATCCTTCAAGGCTTGTTGTAGAACTTAGGCATTTTCAGATTGCTCGCACAACGAATCTGAGGGCAACATCATCCAGCAAGTAAAAAGGTACTATGGAGGTAACCATGGGAATTGCGATTTACAGGTATAATCGCTCTATTGTTTAATTTCCTTTGTGCTCTATAGAACTTTGGGTTTATTGTCATTTATGATTTACATTCATTCATTTGATCTAATCTAAAACCTTAGAATTTACCCTCAGTTACATTGGTGAACCCGACTCCGTTTTTCTAGTTATTTTCGTACATTTTTTGTGTGTTTTCTGTTGTTTTGTAGGTACAGGTACGGAGCGACGCAAACGTTTTTAAAAAAAAACCGTGACGCATTTGATGCGTCGCGACGCATTCACCAACCCAAAAGCCACAATCTCTCTGACAAGCCGCAATCAATATCTTGAACGACGCATCTGCTTTGTCGTGCCGCATTCGAAGTCCCGAACGACGCATCGGCTTTGTCGTGCCACATTTGACTGGTAAAAATTTTCTTGCATTTTTGACATTCTGATTTTTGGATTTTAGGGTTTTCTGGTTGCTGGTTTCTTTCTGGTTTTTTATGGTCTTCTGATTTTCTGGTTTTGTATTCCTGCATGTTAGCTAGCTTAGGGTTTTTTGTTACTAATATTCATTTGCAGCGTGTGGCGGTTA
Source organism: Sequoia sempervirens (assembly GCA_007258455.2). Lineage (NCBI taxonomy): Eukaryota > Viridiplantae > Streptophyta > Pinopsida > Cupressales > Cupressaceae > Sequoia > Sequoia sempervirens. The sequence goes on from VDFB02000007.1 coordinate 228,681,170, forward strand.
CCATTCGGGTGTCGAAGATCATTGCATAAAGAGACTACTAATATTTTGTTTGCAAATTTGAATGTCGAAGACGGAATAAAACAAACATTGTGCTTGTTTTTCTTTCACAGATTAGCAAACATTTAATTTTGGTGCACATAAAAAGAATATTCATGTCTTCTTTGATTGATTGTGTTTGCAAAATGGTAGGTGAGTATGCTCTCACTTGGTGAAAACCTTGTGATCAGAAAACCAGACCCACTTTTTTTTGTTATTACCCTGACTTGGTATATCGGAGTATCCTCTCCCCTTGAGCTTTCGGGCGATCTTGGGTGTAAGAGAAACGGTTACCAACTCTAGAAATTGGGCCTGCCTGGGGATTTCATCACCCCAACGCAGCTCAAACCGGCAACGGAGCTAAAGCCAAGCTACCCCCGATCGGTATATAAATGTAAATCTTAAGGGAAAACCTAAGATTGCGAGTGCGGATGTGTCATACAGACGGAGTTGTACTCCCTTAAACCCTATTGAGCTTAACCTCTTCAGGCTGGAGTGCCACCTTAATGGTGATTAATCTCTTACCCATGTATAGCCACTCGAGCGAGGGTCGAACTAAAACTCTTGTACCGAAACCTTCTGTTGCTGTAGCGATGCCGGTCCGGTGTGAAGGCATCCACGCCGTAGTTTTAGTAAGAATTGGTCATTTCGCCATGGGAGTTTTCATGGGGTGGAAGCTTGGTTGGCACGAGGAAGAGAGTGCACTATAAAGAGGCCATCGCGATATAATACGAGATTCACCGCGATACGGATATCGCGGTTGGGGAAACCTCAGGTGGAATCTATGAATATTGTCATGGCCTAACCTAGGATTGATGCTTATCGTGTAGTGTTTGGTTGCGCGAAACATGCATTGTTTGTCAAGTGTTTTACGGTTTTTATCAGCGGTTCAAAACAAAACATTCACCAAACAGATCAAAACTTCCATCAAAACAAAAAGAAAATCATTTTGAAACAAAATTGTGTCGCATTTGTCGAACCGCAAGTGATTTTATGCACCCCAACTGCTCTGTTAAACCGCATTTGACACTTAGAACGACACATCTGTAGGCATCACGATGCATTCAAACACTTAAAAGCCGCATATGCTAAATCAAGTCGCATTTGACAGTCCAAAAGCCGCAATTGAAACAAACCGCATTTGCTAAATTGTGACGCATTTGCAACTTCAAGCGACGCATTTTCCTGTCAAAATTTAAAACTTTATATTCAAAACCTGAGGTCTTCAACTTGTCAACCATTTTTCAAACACTGTCACCAGGAAGATTCTGTCAGAAACCAAACTTGAAATTGCTCAAAGTCTTGACCATTAGTTTGCATTAGTCACCATAGGTTTCATCCTTCATTTTTTTTTAGTTGCATACATTTGGCATTAGGTTATCCCTAGGTTCACCTTTTGCATACTTAGGATTAGGAAAATCTCAGCACCCTTTGCAAAGACATTGCTTTCGACACTAGGCTCTCTTGGACTAAGTTATCAAACTCCTTTTTAGTCATTGTCCTCTTTGGTGAGGTTTTTCCAACTTAAAAGTCTAGTTAGGAAGACTCACTTGTCATTTCGACCTTGTCAACTTGTCATTTCCAAAAAATTCCTTTGATAGTCAAAATTGAAAACAAAGTTCAAGCTTAGAAGTGCTTAGATACCCTTATCTTAAATTGCACTATACGTCTACACATTGCATATCCTAGTCACAAAAGTCCAAAAAAAAAAAACATTAGTCATCCTAGTCGTCATTTTGAGCTTAGACCTTGCATAGTATCATCATTCTTAGTTTTCATTCCTATTTGAGCAATCTCATTTATGGTGGAAACTAGACTTCAAAAACAAAAGAAACAAATGGAAAACTTTCGACAAGACCCCACGTCCACTATCGGCGATCCTACAAATGACCCAAACTGGACCTTTTACGATCCATTTTACAATTCAGACAATCAACCTCCAATGACAACGCAATCCTCATCAAATAGCCCATTTGAACAACTCTTGCAAAGAGATAAATATGGTCAAATACTTGAGGAAAATTTAGAGGCAATAGCACAGGACCCAGAGGCCTCTAACTTCATTGAAATAGTGGTCCATCACGACAAAGATAGATTCTTGGCTATACTCTTGAGTGAAGGAGCCAAATTACCCCAAGGATTCGACATTTCCACAATATAATTAACACCTCAAGACCCTAATGTCAACAACGCACATAACATATCACATAGTGGTCAACTTCCAAATACTATGAGCAATACTTCCTTTGGGACCACAACGACAGTGCATGCCACTCCCAACGTCCCAAACACCCCCAACATCGCCAACACCACAAATATCACGACAGTCAATGCCACAACAGTAAATGCCACGGGGGCGTCATCAAGTCACAACAATCCCCCCTTGATAGCTCCATCTACTACCATGAACACAACTTCGACATATCCGTCCAGTGGTATTTCACAAAATCCTTCGGGAGGAGGCACAGGACGTATTTTTATCCAAGGACAACAAAATGTTAACACGACAACACAGTCAAACGTCATTGCCTCACACGGTACAAACACAAACATTCCCCTTAGGAAAAATCAACAATTCGCACAAGGTGGTCAAGTAACACAACCCATGACATCATTGACACATCATAACATTCATGGTCATAACATCCCCCAAATAACAACACACATGGCTGGGGGACACATCCCAACCTACTCATCTAACATTCATACTTATCAACATGCACCCAACCATAACTTCCAATACCAACAACATGTCAATCCACACATGTCATACATACCGCAACAATCCATACCGCCAAAATACACCAATATTCACGTGCAACAAATAGGAACACAGGGTGTACCAGGCAATCCAACGTATGGAAACATAAACGACCCTGCTGTGGACACCCTCCAAACAAGATTGAGGGATGTAGAGAAAACTATCCAAAACATGTACATTTCAGGCAGGAAATTAGAAATATCATATGATCTAAATGTATACCCATTCGACACTAGCTTATACATGCCTCCATTTCCGCCAGGATATGTGTCACCCAATTTCACAAAATATAGAGGCAAGACAAACCCCATTGAGCATGTTCGTGAATTTGCAACCAATTGTATGGACATCACCTACGAACAAACATATCTAATGAGACTTTTTTCTAGAAGTTTGGTGGGTCAAGCCCTTGAATGGTTTTCAACTCAAAAGGATATCCAGACATGGGATGAGTTTAAACAAAAATTCATAAGAAATTATGCGTACAACATCGACATGGATACCTCTATCACTAGCTTGTGCAATCTCACGCAAGAGGATTTTGGTGAGACATTTATCCCATTCTTTCAAAAATGGAGAAGCCTCGCTAGTTGATGTCACATTGACATCCCCGAAAGGGAAAAAGTCGACATGTTTGTCCAAACACTTTTGGGGCCCCTAAAATTTGCATTGCAAATACATTGTTGCACAAACTTCACAGACTTAGTTGAAAAAGGGGTCCAGATTGAGAAAGCCCTTATCGTGAAGGGAGAACTGAGGTACGGTCCCAAAAACACAAATGTCAATCCACCCGCCGACAAAAACAAATATTGGGTTAAAAATAAGCACGTTACAAATGACGGTGTTATTGACGCCAAAACTGCAAACATTGTGGGTCCTGTACTGGCCCTAAAAGGGATTCAACAACAGACCAAACCTACAACGACATTGACACCTCCCAATATTTATTCAAACAACCAAAGTGGTCAAAACAATCAAGGACAATACCGTCAAATGAGACAATTTCCTAAAGGTCGCACATACACTTCTTTGGGGGAACCCATTGAAGAGGTCCTCAAGAAATGCATCCAGAATGGGGTCATCGTACTTCAAGAACCAAAACCATATGACCCAGGACAATTCAAACCAGCATGGTGGAATGATAATGCATTTTGTGACTACCATCGAGCAAAAGGACATACAACTTCTAACTGTCGACAGTTGAAAAATCTAATACAAGATCTCATCGAAAGTCACGTCATTGAAGTAGGTGGATCGCAATTCACCTCCAATTCAGATCATACTATCCACAAGAATCCACTGCAGGACCATGGTTCTCATAATGCTTCCACTTCAGGTCCACAGAATCAAGCTAACTTCGCTCGAGCCAAATATGATTACTCTAGTGGACCAATTATAAATAATATCTGAACTGACGATGAATACATCAATACCATTACAGTCAAGAGAGCACCCCAATGTAATGCTACTACTCGAAGTGGCAAGGTCACTATAGCTAGTCCACCTCCCACTAGACAAGCCAAAATCACAATACTGGGCCCATCTGCTAAACAGTCACAACCTGCCCCATCTGCTAAACAGCCAAAACCTATCCCAACCACACAGCAATGGAAACCCAAAAGTCAATTCAACCTCATCGACCAACTAGTAAATACTCCCGCGCAAATATCTATACTTGAGTTGCTTCGTATCTCTCCGGCACACAAAGAAATCCTAGATAAAACTCTCCTAGAGCCGTTAGTCCCCAAGGACATCGATGTCAATCAATTTGAAACTATGTTGGGATATCTCACTACGCCGCATCACGTCACCTTCTCGGATCAAGATTACTCATCACATAAAACCAACCACAATGACGCATTACACATAGAAACTTTTGTCCACAAGCACAAAGTTAGACAGGTTTTAGTAGATGGTGGAGCAGGGTTGAACATATGCTCCCTCAAACTGGTTAAGGCTCTAGGGTTCTCTGATGTGTGCATAGACCCAACAAAAAGTATAGTGATCAAAGCATACGATGATGAGGAACGCTCTTCATGGGGCGTTATCTCTCTCCCTATCAGAGTGGGACCGGTCATTGTAGACACAACCTGCCAGGTCCTGGATTTGGAACTACCATATAACATCTTACTTGGTTGTCCATGGATTCACGCCTTAAAAGTTGTTTCATCTACATACCACCAATGCCTAAAGTTTCCATTTAACGGCACAGAAGTAACCATATACGGAGACCCCGACCCTTTCCAATATTGTACAAACTTAAGGGGTATCTCCGAAAACTGAGTACCTATTAATCGAGAAGCACCTAGCTCCTCATCATCCAAGTACATCGACCCACCTACACTCATGTCATCTTCCACATCCGCTCCATCCACGTCTTCCGCCACACCACTACCTTCCACTATCCCTAAGGCTAAATCCACTATCAAAATCTAGGACCTTGGCTGCGGAGAATTCAAACTGCACACAGTATACAGCATAACAACAATGCCTAGGTCTCCAAAGGTATATGGTCGGCCATGTTTCAGAATGGAACCTCAGGAAACTTTCAAAGTCCCACCGAATACAGTTTTTATCAAGTGGGGAGACATGAGTGATGAAGATCTTGCTGACATCACAGGATGGATCTATAAGGATACTATTGCATTACCTCCATTACCAATTCAAAGATATGGCAAAGGTTACAACATCATGAAGGCTAAAGGCTACGATGGTACTAGTGGCCTAGGAAAAAATAAAACTGGTCGAAGGGAACCCATAGAACCTTTTCAAATTCTGAAGTATCTTGGATTAGGGTTTGGATCACTCAAAAATGACGATCGACGTACCTCTGGACTTTCAAATGAGCGAGTACATGCTTCTGACAGTGTCGAGACTACTAGGGAAACCCTCACCGAAACAGACTCCCATGAGTGGGAATTTGGCTCAGAACGATCTCTAAGTGACTATTGTCTTGACGATTTGTTTGTCGAACCAGGGGAACTAACCTCTGAACAACGATTTTGGAAAACATTCAAAATTGAACAAGCACCAAATAGTCAAAGTCCCATTACCACTTCCCATGACACACAACACCCATCGTCTAAACCCCCTCAGTCCAATCAATCCAAAGTGTCCGACGATATTGACAACCAGGGCTCTAAAAATTTCACTCCTTATTTTGACAACGAATATGACACCAGTGAAGGAGAATATTGGATAGAGTCTGATGTAGAGTTGGATGATGATAACCTCATCTACAACATCATTGAATCCATCTGCATGTTGTCCGCATCGTCACCCCAATTCACTAGCCTTGACGATGGCATTTCTTTAGTTTACCCTGAACTAGTCGATTGGGACCAACAAGGACCGCCAGTTCTGGACACATTTCAGAATGATGAGGCAATTGCCGAATTCATGGGATTACAAGAAGGCATACCAGTGGGGACCACAAATCAGGATTCACCATTGATTTAGACTGCACGACATGCGAGACTGCTCCGTCCTCTAGTCGCAAAAATAAAAATAAAATAAAAAGAGAAACGTCTCTAGGTGAAAACCGAAAGGCACCTCTTGACGATAAAATAGTAAAAATAAAGGACGTATCTGTGGGTGAAAACCTCTCTGAGGCGCCCAAAGATGGAGGACTGGACTTTCTCCCCGTGCAACAGGAGAAATCAGCTATGCTTATTGAGGACACAATAGAGGATAACATTTCAGCTGCAGAAGACCCCAAGATGGTCCTATTTGCTGCATCATTGACTGATGAAGAGAAACCAGAATTTCATAAATTCTTTGCAGAACAGAAAATCAACTTCGCATGTCCTATGCTGACATGCCAGGATTGGACCCAGAACTGGTTCTGCACCATCTTCCACTATTACCTAATGCTAAACCAATCAAGCAAAAGTTGCGCAAAATGCACCCCCAAGTTGCTCTATTGGTCAAGGCCGAGTTAAAGAAATTTCTAGACGCCGGATTCATAAGGTCTATTGACTATGCTGAATGGATTTATAATCTGGTCCCAGTCACAAAGCCAAATGGGTTGATCCGTGTATGTACAGATTTCTGAGACCTAAATAAAGCATGTCCAAAGGATGACTTTCCTTTGCCAAACATTGACATTATAGTGGACCTTATAGCAGGGTATGAGATGCTATCCCTCATGGATGGTTTCTATGGCTATAACCAAATCTGCATTACTCCCGAAGACCAACACAAAACGGCATTTACTTGCCCATGGGGTACATACTGTTGGAACGTCATGCCCTTTGGTCTCAAAAATGCAGGTGCCACATATCAAAGGGCTATGACCATGATCTTCCATGACATGATGCACAATATAATGGAAGATTATGTAGATGATCTATTGGCCAAATCAGCAACCAAGAAAGATCATTTGAAGGTACTCGACATAATTTTCAAGAGACTTGAAGAGTACAAAGTTCGGCTAAATCCTAAGAAGTGTGTTTTCGGGGTCACATCAGGTAAACTCTTGGGGTACATAGTTTCCCGAAGAGACATAGAGGTTGATCCAGCAAAGGTCAAGGCAATCATAGACATGCCTCCGCCCAGAGGAATCAGTGAACTCAGAACTCTGCAAGGCAGAGTACAATCTATTCGGTGTTTCATACCCAATTGGCAGATAAGTGTCACCCATTCCAGTATTTGTTACACAAAGGTGTCCCCTTTGTATGGACAGATAAATGTCAAGAGGCCTTCCAGCAAATCAAAGATTACCTGCTATCAACACTAGTCCTCATGCCTCCTATTCATGGAAAGCCATTGATTCTATACATCTCGACCACTAGTTCAGCACTAGGGGCATTGCTGGCCCAAAATGATCATGAGGGAAAAGAAAGAGCAATCTATTACATCAGCCGCACACTGATAGGCTATGAGTTGAACTACATGAACATTGAATGTGCATGCCTTGCTATTGTATTTGCATCCCAAAAACTAAGACACTATATGCTCAGTCACCAGACATAGCTGGTCGCCAAGATTGATCCACTGAAATATCTCTTAAGTCGGGCGGCATTAATAGGCCGGTTGGCAAAATGGGTCATGATACTAAGCGAGTATGACATACAATATGTCAAACGTAAGGCAATAAAAGGACAAGTAATAGCATATCAACTAGCGGATGCACCAATCCAAGTCACTCATCCACTGGTAACTAATTTTCCCGATGAGTCCATTTTTCATGCGGAACCGGTGGTACCATGGAAGCTATATTTTGATGGGTCTCATACTGGTCATGGCTCAGGTGCTGGAATCTTGTTTATCACACCATAAGGGGATTCAATTCCTAAGTCATTTCGGATCGCCTTCCCTTGTACAAATAACATTGCCGAATATGAAGCACTAGTCACAGGTCTCAAGTTGGCAATTAAATGGAAAATTCAGACATTGCTTGTATTCGGGGATTCCCAGCTCGTGATCAACCAAGTGAATGATGACTATGAAACAAAGGATGAGAAGTTGCTTCCCTATAAGAGGATGGTGGACAGTTTCCTGACATACTTCCAATCGATTTCTTTTGAACAAATCCCCAGGGCACAGAATAAGGCAGCTGATGCAATGGCTACTGTTAGTTCTCTCTTGGACATCCCTCAAAATGTGTCACAATTTGAGTTCTTAGTAGAACAGCTTTTGATACCGGCATATGATATCCCAGAATCAGAAATGGTTTGCGAACTTGTTGGTCCCAACTCTCCCTGGTATCAAGACATTTATGACTACCTAAAATCTCAAACCCTTTCACCGAACCTGTCCAATAACCAAAGGAAGTCCTTCATTAGAAAATCTGCAAGATATGCCATTGTCAGTGACACCCTTTACCGTTGTAGTTTCGACGATACCCTCCTTAGATGTCTTGACGACAAAGCATGTACGACCTTACGAGAAGTGACGATGGTATATGTGGGTCTCATTCGAGTGGTCCTACTCTGGCTAAGAAAGTAACGAGACTTGGGTATTATTGGCCGACCATGGAAAAGGATGCAATTGAATATGTCAGAACTTGCCGCAAGTGTCAGATCCATAGTGACTTGGTCCATGCTCCAGCACAGGAACTTTGGCCGATCACTTCTCTATGGCCCTTCGCTCAATGGGGACTCAACCTCGTGGGTAAGATTCATCCAACCTCATCCAACGACCATAAATTCATTATTACTGCCACCGAGTATTTTACAAAGTGGATTGAAGCCATCCCATTGACATACATCACCAACAAGCAAATATCCAAGTTTATCCTTAATTACATCATTTGCTAGTATGGCCTTCTGCAATCCATCATCATTGACAATGGAAGTCCATTTAAAAACCAAGACGTACGTGAGTTATGTGAATGATTCCATATCCAACACCACTTTTCATCTCCATACTACCCACAAGGAAATGGCCAAGCTGAGGCGTCAAATAAAACTATTGTCAAAATTCTAAAAAAGATTGCCAATGACGCTGGTCGTGACTGGCACATACAACTCAACCCTGCTCTGTGGGCTTACCGAACTAGTATTCGTATGCCTACAGGAGCTACTCCATTTTCCCTAGTCTTCGGCACTGAAGCCATCTTTCCCATTGAGGTCGAAATTCCTTCGCTACGAGTCTCCCTGAAGGGTCTAACCAATGAAGAGAAGTATCAGCAATCACGCTTGCATGAACTAGAAATGTTGGAAGAAAGAAGACAAAACTCACTGAACCATCTCCAAGCATATCAGAACTGTCTTTGTCGCAGCTACAATAAAAAGGTTATGGTCAGAAAGTTTGACATTGGCGACCTAGTTCTCATGCAGAACCCCAAGAACCAAGCTGACAGAGAAAAGCCAAGAAAATTTGAACCAAACTGGCTGGGTCCCTATATTATCATATCTTCTTTTGGCTCTGGAGCCTATTAGCTGGCAACTCCAGATGGAGAACAATTGACAGAGCCCATCAACAGTTTAAATCTCCGAAGATTCTACGCATAGCATTAGAGGATTGAGTTGAAAACCATAAAATACAAAAAAATTGAAAAATAATAAAAATCATCACCATGATGAAAACCTGGCAAATAGGCATCTCGGTGACACCAAAAAAATCAAAAAATCATGAAAATAGTAAAGAGAAAAATGATTCGTCCAATAGTGAAAACTTGGCAAACAGGCACTTTGGACAAGTACCATGGCGAAAACCTGGCAAATAGGCGCCATGCGTAATCAATCATTGCTCTGCCATCTACTGTCATTTGGTCTAACTTGGCCTAGGATGAAGGGTATTTCTGTCATTATTACGCAAATTGCCACATCCTACCCTACCTGTCATAGTGGATAAATGATTGACATCAAGTCCTAACGACTGTCCATCTAGCAAATCAGCAGCATCTCGTCCACATTCCTTACAAATGGCTAAGTCTTAGACCTGACTGGGGGCAAATTTTTTATCATGCAATTGCAGTGGATGTCACATATGATCACAAAAATATTGGCAAAAAGTCTTGAAAAAAGAAAAAAACATCATAAAAGGTCCTGAAAAAAGACAAAAACATTGGCAAAAAGTCCTAAAAAAGACAAAAACATCATAAAAGGTCCTGAAAAAAGACAAAAACATTGGCAAAAAGTCCTGAAAAAAGACAAAAACATTATAAAAATTCCTGAAAAAAGACAAAAACATTGGCAAAAAGTCCTGAGGAAAGGCCAAAAACATCATAAAATATCTTGAAGAAAGACCTAAAAATCATAAAACATCCTGAAGAAAACCACAAACAAAACATTAAACTACTTGAGGAGCGCAAACGCAGTGTCATCTCTTATCTAAGTCAGTCATGTCAAGTCAGTCTTTGTCATTTTTCCGAACTACGTTGTCTCTATGCACTTGCTACGTAGGCAAGACTCACATTTGAGTCCCCGAGACATTAGGTCAGTCCTTTTAGGTTTGTCAAAATAAAATCATGACGCAATCTTAGGTCATCAAGACAAAGTCATTGGTCGTGTTGAACTACGAGATCTCTGAGTGTATGACGTAGGCAAGGCCATCTATCGATGAGCCCCCGAGGCCGCACTAGGTTAGTCCATTAGGGTTCATGGCATCACACTAGCACACACGTCAAAAAGTCTTCAAGACAACACAAATCTTTCCCAAACAAATGACACTCATCAAGCAAATTCTAGAAATCATTCACTGTAACATGACAAATCTCATCAGCACATATTATTATGACAATAGCGACATCTAGTCAACACAAGTCAAACTTGGTCAAAGCAAGTCACATCATCATAACCGGTCAAACTGTCAACTTTAGGTTAATCTTCAGATGTGTCCTTTTGAACGATAACCTCTATCATCTATGCCTTAGGATGGGTCTTTCCTAGGCATCGTCATTGTCATTCGACATTTTGAGTGATCCTCTTGACGTCTAAATATCACTCTTCGTTACATCAGTATTCTTTAGATGTGTCCTTCTGAAGAACCATCTCTGTCATCTATACCTGAGGATGTGTTCTTCCTAGGCATTGTCATCATTTTGAGGGACCCCTTATGACTATTAGGGATCAAATCCTCTCGACATCGGCATTATTCAGGATGTGTCCTTCCTGAATTCACCAATTCTCGACATTTTTCAAGATCATCAAAACTTTAAATATTTCGACATCTCGACATTATTAAACCAGACATCTTAACATCGGAACAATGGATATCTAGACACACTTGGAAAACACTTGACAATTTTCTTTTGGTTGTTATCATGTTATTAGTTTGTCAGCGAGATCCCACTAAATAGGATTTAGAGAAGCAGCGACGTATCATGACGATTGACGTCCATGACTACTAGTTTCTCAGCGAGATCTTGATTCTGGGATTTAGAAAAACAATGACATATCATGGTAATGGATTTATTCATTTTTGTATTTTGACAATCATGTCGCTAGTTTCTCAAGGATGTCCTGGAAACAGGATTTAGAGAAGCAACGACGTTTCATGATTTGTCTGTCTTTTTTCTTTTTTTTCTGCTTATGGTTGATTATGACAAAAAGACTGGAGTAGTCATGCTCTCAGTATGAGTCATGATCATCCTTGTCTGTGACTGTTTGTCTTACGTAATGGTACGACCTTGCACACCTTGATCAATGTCATATCCTGGTGTTTGTTGGCCATTACAATAGTTTTCCCAATGATGATTAAGAGCAATAAATATAAAAGTCCTATAGTAAAGTTTTGAAGGATTTCGTCTAGGAATTAACATGCATCTTCGTCGGTCTCATGTCTTCTCTTTGGTCTGATCATATTCTCTCATCAGTCTCGTCACCTTCTCTCGTCCATCTCACGATAATATCCTGTGACATCAAAAAATATAAGTGCATACATGATCATATAAGCATTGCATTAGGTCCATACATATATCATCCATGGCATTAAATCATAGACATAATCGCAAACATTGCATTAACATAATCATCAACATTGCATCTTTTACTAAATACATTATGCACATCATTAACATAATCATATAAATAAGCATTGCATCATCATGGCATCAAAATCACAAATAGGCATCATAGGACATACATACATGGCATCATAAATTAAGCATCATACATAGGACATCATATCATAATACATAAATCAAAGAACATCACATAACACATATAGGCTGCATCAAAACTGCATCATCATATAGTATCATCTCAAAAAGGTACAATGTCACAGGATAGAGTCAACGGATATCCCAAAAATGGAGCTCACAGGCTCAATAATATACATAATGTGTCACAAAAACAAGTATGCCCCTAGGGTAGACTCTCATCACCCCCTCGTGGTGAAGAATATGGTGGCTGCAGCTCTGAACCTAGCACTGAACTCATAGGTGGACCTGTGGCAGCCTCTGTCTGTGCTACCGGTGGAACTGACAATGAAGGCATCATCTCCACGGTAATGGGCATCTGTGATGTCACTGCTGCTGGACTCTAAGAGGTGGACGGATCTGTCACTGGTGGCTGTCCCTGTACTGACCTCTGTGCTGAACCAGTCGATCCATGGCTATGACTCGGGGTGTGTCGACGTGAGTGATGGGACCTGTGCCCTGATGTGTGCCCTGTCGAGGTAGACCCTCTGACGCTGGTATGGCTCCTACTACCACTGCCACTGCCTGATCTATGTCCACTACCTGTCCTCGTCTATGATCAGGACAAGGTAGGATCTCGTCGCTCTGGTGGCACTGCCTGCTCATATAATGTCTTGTACTTCCCTAGCCTCGTGCTCACCCTGGCTAGCTCGCACGCCATATCCCCTATGGGCCCTGTGCATAACGCTGCGAACTCCATACACCACTGAGCTGCGTCCTGCTGGCGGATCACCGCCTAATCCCACTCTACCGACCTACCTGTCTGTTGGCTCCGATCCATTTCATCCATCCATCTCATCCTCATCCACCATTCCATCCATCCATCCCTCCGCATCCACCCCCCTCCATTCCTCCGACCTCCTCCATCCACCCATCCACCTCCACCACCTCCTCCTCTCCTGTCCCCCCACATCCACCTCCTCCTCCCGTCTCTCCTCACCCTCCCTCCTGTCTGGGCTGCTCCTCACCCTCCCCCTCCTCACCAACCTCGGGGATAGCATCTAATGCTACCCTCGCCACCTGCCACACCCTCCGGCCCTATCTCGACCACCATCTCCCCCATCATCTCCCCCTGCCTCTGTCTCCGCCATCATCTCCTCCCCTGCCTCCGTCTTTGCCTCTGTCTCCATCCCTGCCTCCATCTCTCCCCCAGCCTCCACCCCTACCTCCATCCCTACCCCGGCCTATGCCTCTGTCCCCGCCTCTGCCTCCTCGTCTGGCCCTCAGCACGCGAGGAATCACTGACCATCTGTCAACTAGTGCTGGCCCATCAGGATCTGTCAATGGCACTGGTCTGTGTGCCTGCCACCAGATATCATAATTGGCTGTGGTCCCCGGATCGGCTGCTCCTCCTCTCCATCCCCAGGCCTGGGCTACTAGCTCGTCAATCTACTGCTTGGAAAATGCCACTGGGATGGTTGGTCCCCAAGCATACTCCTTGGAAGACCTGGCATACTCGGCTGTCCCTACAGGTACACCCTGCTACTCGTCGAACTGCCTCAAGACACGCTGGGGTAAATACATCTCAATGATCAAAGACGTATGCATTGTCCTGCCAATAAGATACCTGTACTTTCTGTAGAAACTGAGATGCTCATCCTTGTCGTCCCATGCCTCACAGTCTCTGTACGGCCTCCAAATAAATGACACCATCGTGTCAATCCTGTGTCGCCACCAGCCAGTCTCACCCATCTGTGTCTATTGTAGTGCACCCACGTAATAATAGGCATAGGGCATCCCCTCAGCCAGTTGTGGTCTCTTAATGGGAGGACGAAATATGGCAATATGCTCCCATGCCCAGATCATCATCAAGGTGGTCCCGCAGGAGATGCTCTCTCCTCTCCTGTAAGCAACGTCGTGTAGCTGATGGTAAAGTGTCCCTAGCAAATAGGGACCCCAAGCATAAACCATCTTGTCCCGTCTCATGCCAACTAGGACGTCTCCCCAACCAATAGGAAATCCATGTCCTCGACGGTCAGGAATCAGGATCCCTCTTATCAGCATCGCAAGGAATGCATCAAAACGACCATAGTGCTTGGCCATAAACTCCCATCTGATCTCGTAGCCCTGGATGCCCAATCCTACACCCTGGTCTCAATAGTAGGCTCAGAATGTCTGCTCGCCATGACGTGGGTTGTAGATGATCCGCTCCCCTAGGATCAACACTCGCAATATCTGATAGACATCCTCCAGGGTGATCGTGGCCTCACCTGTCGGCAGGTGGAACGAACAGGTCTCTGAATGCCACCAATCGCACAGTGCCATCAATAATCCCCTGTTCGCCCGAATGGCGGGCATAAACATAGCATAAAATAGTCCCAGACGCATCAACCATCGCTGCTCTCATGGGCCCAACTGATCAGCAAATCGAAAAGTGGTCGGTCTGCTCTCTCTCGTATAGATAGGGGCAAGCTGCCTCTGCAAAAAGATGAACAATACATCAATACTTTTTGGACAACTGTCAGCATCATGAAAAGAAACTAAGGATACGCGAATATCAAAATCAATTGTGGTCAAGGCAAATTTCAAATGTGTCGCATTCAGGCAATTGCGTCTCAAAAAGTCAATTGCGTCGTACCGTACATCAAATGCGGTGCAAAATATCAAATGCGTCGCATTCAGGCAATTGCGTCTCAAAAAGTCAATTGCATTGCACTAAGGCAATTGCGTCGCATAAACACAATTGTGTCGATTAAAACAGCAAATGCGTTGCAACTTGGCAATTGCGGCGTTTGGACATTCAATTGTGACACGATAAGTCAAATGCGTCACAAAATTTGTCAAATGCGGCACAACCCACCGCTCTACCCTAATTTGTCTTGGCACTTGCATCGCGACGCATCAAATGTGTCGAACGCGCAGACAATTGTGGCTTACGCGAATGCAGTTGCGTCGCAGCGCAGTTGTTATCTACCCTAGAAACTTAAATTTGGCACGCAAAACAAAAAATTGACAAAGTGGGACATGGTACATACCGCCGGCTCTGAGCCCTCTGGCCGCCTGAAGGTCTTCACGATCTCCCCGCGATGCTCTGACACTAGAATCACCATCCTCGCTGTTGCGCCTTTTGCTCTGAACTCTCAAATTTCGCAAGGTAAATAGTGAAAATGAATTGACTTTTACCCCTCGGTTAACCTATTTATAAGGTGAAAATGACATTTCTCAACCGAGGTTAATACTAGAAGGTCATTGGACCAAGTTTGACTTCCTCGTTAGTGGCTTTAAAGATGTCTGAATCCGAAACTGACTGCACCATTGTTATTCTAGGCACCAAGTTGATTTATCGGGACCCTTTGCAAAAAAATTTGTCGCCGACCCAAAATTTGAAAATTTCCCGAGGGGGCAATGATACTATGTACCTTTACTGGGGCATGACTTTGACTTATTTTCTTTGTCACAATACGACAAGCGACATTATGACAAAGAGGGGCAAAATGTAGACACCTAAAAATGACCTAGGCCTACAAGCTTCATTTTTATCACTTTCATCCTAGCATAATTATGACATTTAATTATGTCCTTGGTCCACATTTGACTATTGATTAAATAATTCATAATTATTTAATTAATTCATGTCCTTTTATTCTTCATGATTATTAAATAAATAAATTTCATTTATTTATTAAATACATTAATTGTCTAAATCCTCCCTTAATTAAATAAATTTCTTAATTTATTTAATTACCTTTCTCCATTTAATTCTTCCTCGATTATTAAATAAATGAATTTCATTTATTTATTTGATATGTCACTAATTGTCACAATTATTAATTTATTTAATTATTCAGTCTTATCTTCCAAATTAAATAATTATTTTTAATTATTTAATTACTAATTTCACTTTTCTCTCATTTTAAATAAATGAAAATATTTAAAATGATTTCATTTTATTAACTTTCACTCTTTTTAGTAAATAATCTAAAAAAGATTATTTACTTGTCACACAAAATCATCATTTTGAATTAATTAAATTCAAAAAGATATTATTCTTCCAAAAATCAAGTAATCAAGCAGATTCTTGATTTTTCAAATCGAATCTTCAGTTCAACCCTTATCTTCTTGATTTTTCGAATCTCACAAATCAGGCAGTCTTTATCTTCTTGATTTTCGAAAATCTTTATTTCTTTAATTAATTTATCTCATTTATTCTCCACCGTCGGTCCGATTATATGAGATATTATTCTGACCGTTCGATTAAGGATTTTTCCCTAACCCTGATTAGGGATTCTCAGGTTTAATCTGGACCTCTCATTCTAGGTTCTCATCATCAATTAATCTCGCCTGTCCATTCGAAATGGAATTTTCTATAAAATGCCATCTTCTTCTCACTTTTTGATTACACACAGACACACTGACATTTTGCATAGACATATTATAGGCATTTATTCACTTGCACATTTAGGCTTTTTTTATTAGAATTATTGTATTCATGTGATCAAAATCTTAGACATTGTCATAGTCATAGGCATTTAGACGTTTTTATGCAAATCCTTCAAGGCTTGTTGTAGAACTTAGGCATTTTCAGATTGCTTGCACAATGAATCTGAGGGCAACATCATCAAGCAAGTAAGAAGGTACTATGGAGGTAAACATGGGAATTGCGATTTATAGGTATAAACGCTCTATTGTTTAATTTCCTTTGTGCTCTATAGAACTTTGGGTTTATTGTCATTTATGATTTACATTCATTCATTTGATCTAATCTAAAACCTTAGAATTTACCCTCAGTTACAGGAATAGATGTTGTCTTTGATGGTTTTTCACATCATGTGTTTCCATCAATGACAAATAGGGAGACTGTTGCAAGTATGAGTAAGTATGGTGGTGTTGTCACTGATGTCAACACAGTTGCATAGAAAGGAATCAAGTGATTGTAGGTTGTGCATGTATAGTTGAGATACTAATGAGACATTGTGAGTACATGAAGCTATCTTTATGGTGTTGCAGGTGTGCTGATATGATGAGTTGCCAAGTGCTTCTGAGAAATAGTGAAGACAAAGTTGTGTGTGTGTTTAAAATGTGCTCCAGTATGTGATTTTTATTTCTTCTGTATTGATCCTATGCTTGTACAAATCTGAAGTGTTGTTTATGGGCTTCATTAGGTGATATATCCTAGATTGTAGCTTATGGTTTGATGCTATTTGTGTTCTATCAAAGGTGTTCATGATTTGGTGCTCCGGAAGATGAGTTGTAGTGTTGTGTGTTTCTATGCAGCCGAGATGGATTGATGGGGAGTGTTATGTGTGTGAAGGCTATTACACATGCTGTGAATTAATCTTAAGGTGTTTGAGATATGTTCCAATGTATGGTGAAGTGTGTTATGTGGTTTGCATGTTATCTTCTTGTTACAAAAGTGTGCACTTCAAATATTCATTGTGTTTTCATTAGGTTTGGCCAACCTAGTGTCTACACTTCATGTGAAGGATAAGAATCAATTGAGGAAGCATGTGATTGATCCAAGATGTTTTGGATCTTGGTTAAGTATTGGTTTGGTCCACTCTCATTCCTTTCCACCGCAGGAATGTTGAGTTTCCAACCTAATTTGAATTTGTAAAATGAAGCGTGTGTAGCCAACCTTGGAGAAAGTTTCTAAGGTTAAAGATGGTATAAATACAATTTGAGATGTTATGGAT
Organism: Sequoia sempervirens; assembly: GCA_007258455.2. Lineage (NCBI taxonomy): Eukaryota > Viridiplantae > Streptophyta > Pinopsida > Cupressales > Cupressaceae > Sequoia > Sequoia sempervirens. The sequence goes on from VDFB02000007.1 coordinate 228,699,186, forward strand.
TCATGTATCAAAGATGCCACAAGTGTGAGAAGCAAGAGTGTGTGAAAGTGAATTGAGGAAGTAGTACTTAAATGTGTTAGACTCCTGAAAGCAGTGAGCTGATGGTGTCTACAACTCTTTGATCAAGGTTGTGGATGTGTGTAATTTGTTGTGATGTATTTTTCTATTATCCTTTTGTATATGTAGGTAGTGAGCCTCCCTTCTAGATAGTGAGTCTTATCTATAGGCAGTGAGCCTTGTATATGGGCAATGAGCCCTTTGGTAGTGAGCCTCTTTGTAATTGATTTTGTTATTACTTTATATTGTGAGTTAATCCTCACCATGGTTTTTCTCTTATTGGGTTTTTTGCATAAATTTGTTGTTCCCTGTGTTGATATTTCTTTCTATTATTTGCATTTCATGTTCATACTTAATAACAGAATAAAGTGGATGTGAAGTTGATAAGTGTTTGAGATTTGTGATTGTAATTGGTGACAACTAATTCACCCCCCACCTCTTAGTTGTCTTGCACCTTTCAACAATAACATCACACAAAACTAAATCATGATAATCACCAATCTTAAATCTTACCAAGCATTTTTCATTCACGAAAACCTTATGGTCATCTTACAACCAAGCAATTTTGTATCGATGTGGGTGTCTTCTCCTTTCTAGTTGTAACTTGTTCACCATTTCTTTCGAAACAAGATTGTTAGTAATACCATCATAATCACATTACATAATTTACCTTCAAATTTGCATCTTTTTCTAAAAAAAACTTTTCTTTTTCATTGGTTCATTGTCTTGATCATTCAATAGGGCTTACCTAGTCATCAAAGCTTCTCCCCTCTCAGCTTCTTTGGATTGTGTTGACATTGCATCTTCTTTTTTAACATTTTCTAATCTATCTTGGTTTTTAGATATTCTACTGGTCCTTTCCTAATTGTGTGGGAAGTCATATGCTCTATGTCCCTCTTCTCCACATTGGTAACAAGTTCCTTGGAAGCCTCCTCTTCCAAATCCTCTACTCGATCTTCCTTTTCCTCTAAAATTCTGCTCACGGAACTTGTTTGAGATTTCACCTATTTCATCATTTATATCCTTAATGTCTCTAATCTGATGTTCATCCTCCTTTTGTTATGCATAAGCTCTACCCTTCCATTTTTTCTTATTCTCAAATTTCTCGTTTAATCTTTCTTCTACTTTCAATACAAATTGATATGCATCCTCAATGGTGTATATTCTCACTAATGCCAACTCCTCTTGTATTCTTGGCTTTAACCCATTAATTTAACAGGATACCTTATCCTTGTCTACTTTATAATGTCATGTTCTAATCAAAATCTTATGAAATTCTTCCATTTAATCCTTCATAAGTCTCATTCCTTGTCTCAAACTTTGCATCTTTTTGAGCAACTCCAACTCATAATCTATTGGAATAAGTTGTCTTTTCATCTTCTCTACCATTCTATCTCATTTGAATATATTTCCCTTTCCTCTTATTCCTCTTTCAAATTGCATTTCCTTCCACCAAATTATAGCATGTCCTTTTAGTTTTGTTTTTGCAAACCTCACCCTGTGAGGGTCTTCAATCTCTTCAAACTTGAAGAATTCCCCCATGTCATTAATCCAATCTATCAACTCTTCTAGATTCAAGCTTCCACTAAAGTGTGAAACCTCCATCTTAGGATTCTTTCCAATTTGTGCAATATCTCTCAACAATCTAATTTCTCTAGGATCCATTTGATCCTATTCTTCCTCTTCAAATTCCTCTTCAGCTTCATCTTCACTATCATCTTCTCTACACACATCTCTTTTGTGAATATCTTCCTACAAAACCTCAACTTTCCTTCTAAGAGCTCTAACTTCATCTATTGGAGGGTCTCTTCCTCTACCACTTCTACCTCTATGTCTACCATGATTAGAAACTCTTGGAGGCATTTTAATCTTCACCCACAACTCATAGGTCCTACTGCAAATTTCCTCTCTTTGGCACTCTATTTACAAACTTAGAATAACTTGCTCTAATACCATTGATGGAAAGGGAGACTCTCCCTCTCAACTATGATCACAAAAACACATAGAACACTATGCAAGAAGGAATCAAATTAACTTGAAACATAAAAAAATGGAAGATAAATCTACAACATATATTAACTTGAAAATCTAAAAAATGAAATACATAATCATGGAGCTCATATGCTCACATATAACATGGGCTTCACACATACAAAAATAAGCAACTCAACATTCTAGCTTTATTCTAACAACATCTAGGTATGCAACCACAACATCTCCAAAAGCCCACTTCACCAAATGAGCAAGCATCATTATATAGAAATTGTGTGAGAAGAAACCACTATTGGTTTTGTTGACGCGAAAAATTGACAAGGTAATAGCCTTATGGGAAACTTAGTTAATGGGGGACCAATTGCACTAAATTGAGTGACCTCTAGGTTTTTAAAGAAGTTGACTTCTATATTTTGGAGGGTTTTCGAATAGGAAAAGGAAGCAGATATAAAAAATAAAGATCTAACTAAGATGATGCGCCAAGATGTAGATGTAGGAAAGGTAAATCTATTTTTTGGATAAGATTTAAGGGCCCATTCAGCAATTTGCTAAGTCCTAGAATAATAGAAATCAAAGATATAACCTGAATAATTTATCTAATAACATAAAATAATTCCCATACACATTTACTAAAAAGAAGAGTCAAAGACATGATCTAAATCAGCAACTTATGTTGAAATCATAGAAGTTTTGCAAATAAACTACTCAGTACAGTAATGGCACAATATAATGTTTTTTTTCAAATAGCTTAATAAAAAAGAAAGGCTGAAAAATAACACAGTATGTGAGTCTTATACAATAATACAAAAAATAGTACAAAAGGCCTAGTGTCTTTCACAATTTTTTCTTAATGTTCGGAACTCATTTTTGGAAGGAAGAAGCAGTATATATAAGAAAACAATCCCACCACTTGAAATCCAGTTAATAGAAAAGATTCCTTCATCACAATAAATGATGCCTAGAGCAATGATCTCCTAAGGTCATTGCAACATAAAAATATTTGAGCCATATAACTCAACCACCCTCAAGCTAGATGCATCTCCTCCAAATGATGGGGGTGGTCCTAGTAGAACCTCGTGCAAACATGTGTCGCTCACCCACACAGTCAATTAGGACATGTGGCAATATGGTGGGGCTCATTGATCATTCCTTTCTTCCTTTCAATTAAATCCATGTAGAGAAGACACATGGAGAAGTCTTCGTCACTAGCGATGACTATGGATTCTTCCAAAAAGTGTACATAGATCGATGCTACGTGGCATGCAGGTGGAGCATGGTTGAGAAGTGAAGGGAAGTAGGAATCAAGTGCCAATAGTGTTGATATGTGGAAGAATGGTAGGGCTCAAAAGAGGAGTGAAGGAGGAAATCCTTGCAAGGAGTGCACAGCAAACACGTGGCAGTAGTGGGTGAAGCTCTTCAAAAAGGGGCTTGAGGATATTCAAATGTATGCGGTGCGAGCCAAACTTAGAAAAATACAAACAACCTGAAGGGAGCTTGAGGAATTTTATATCCATAGATTTTGGCAACTACCAGGGGAATTTTTCTTGCAAAACGAGGAACCCAAAAATTTTGGTTCGAAGACCATAGCCTTATCCATTGGGTGATGTAATCAAAGCTTTGAGAGAGCGATCTGCAGAGGCAACTAGTTGGCCTCGGATGGTGTTGATATTCTGTGCAAATTCTCTCACACTTCATGTAGATCAATCACTTCTTTGAATGGAAGCATCATGGATATATCAGCCCCAAACTTGAGTTGGAAGAGTAGTTGCGCTATCTGATGAGTGATGCCCTCAATATCCTCTACAACCTACTCCATTGTGGCCATCGAATCTTTGAAAAGAAACAAGGAGGGCAGGCCCATCTGAGTTAATTGGGAGAATTTTTCCCACATGATATTCATAGTTTGACCTAGTGTGGTAGTGTACTCGCTAGCATGGAGGATGGTTGCATGGAAATGAATGAACTCTTTTGTTGTTTTAATGGCTGACTTGTGGTCCTCGATCCTTGTGCTCACTAAATCTTCATTCAGTACTGTGTACAGTTTATCTAACAAATTTTCTACCTTAGGAACCTTCTCTGTGATGAATTGTGGGAATCTCTCAATCATTCCACAAATTTCTCTACTTAAACTTGTTGCCTCCGCCATGAATTGGAGTGTTGGTTGAAGAGTCTAGGAAAAGGCCTTGACCTTTTCCCAATATGAAATATATATTCATTGAGCTACTTGAAGAAGGTTTGTCTGGGTAGTAGGGGGTTGGGGAAGATTCTTCAAAAGACCAATCTCTGCATCCTTTGAACCAACATCCTATGTCAGTTTCGCAATCCTCTTGTCTGCAATGGAGATTTGTTTCTATAGGTTTCTCAAATCAGCAAGCCATTTTTCTTCGACCCGGCTTTTGTTTATTGATTCCCTTTCAAGGGAAAGCTTCATCTCCTAGATTTCCTTCTCAAAATAAGCCTATTGGCCCTCAAAATCCATGTCCTTTTGCTGCATTCTTTTCTCTAATTGAGCACATTGATGCTAAAACTCCTCATTCCTTTGTTGCATCTCCTCTTTCTCCCTAGCCAATTGGTCCTGTAATTCTTGGTTTTTTTGTTGTAGCTCGGCAACCAGGTTGGCATCCTAGGCTTGGAACTTTGCAAGTTCCTCCCAGAGTTTGGCTTGCTCTACCTCTGCTTACTGTGACAAATGCTCAAATTTGGCATCCCTTGCCTTGTCCTTCGCCAGTAGGACTTCAATTCTCTCCTTCACAGTTTTCAGCTCTTCCTCCTTCTTCAGCTAGCGACCAGACTTAAGGAAGTTGGTGGTTACAAATTTCTATGTATCCTCCATGAGCTCAACTTTATCTTGCAGTCAGGCTATGCTCATATTGAGTCCCATAGCATATATTTTGTAATCCTCAGGTTGCATCTCCCTTTGCAATTTAATGATGGTTGGATGCATGGTTGCAAAAATGCAGTGATTGTTGAGCCTCATTGAAAAGTGTATGCACCTTTGGCTCAGCCAACCTTTTAGCATCCTTGTCCCTTTACTTTTGGATCCTGATACCCCATGCTTGTTTTTCTTATCGCCTTTTGATAAAAATTCTACTGGCAACCTAATGAACCCACCTGCGAAAGGTGCACCGCAAGGAAGAGAAAAAGGGAATGAGAGGGTAGTGGTTCCAGAATATTTCTTCCTTGGAAGAGAGAGTGTTAGTGGGGAGAACAAGGGAATATTCCAAGGCCTAGTCTGTGAAGTAGCGAGAGGACTCATGAGAAGTGGTGGCAGAGTCATGGAAAATTCAATTTTTTGGGCGAACTGGGTAGGGACCGATGAAGTAGTAGCAAGAGGGGTATCGATGGAGGTTGTGGATTGGGCTCTGACGAATGGTGGAAAGGACCATGAAGGAGTAAAGGTTGATTGTCCCATTTGGGAGAATTGGGAGAAACCTCTCGCAACCATTGCATTAGAAGTAGAGAAGGAAAGGATGACACTTGAAGTGATGGGTGACACGGAGATAGTAGGAGGAACCAAAGATTACGAAGAAAGAAAAGAGGGAGTGAAAGATACCTGGGTTGTAGAGGCCTCTGATCCTTGGCTCATTGCGAGCTCTTGTGAACCCTCTCTAGAAGTTGTATTTGTGCACTGTCTTTTGTTTGGTGGGGAATTTTCCACCTCTATGACCTCTGATGGTTATTGTTGGGCTACTCTAGGTTTTTTCATGGCCCATTTGCGTGTCTGCAATGATCCCAAATGCAATATATTCACCCGCAGCTTCAGATTAGTTATGCTAGGTTGTACCACTGCTTGTTTAGTTTTCTGCGTTGGGGCCATCTTCACTTCATTTTCCTTATCCTTCCCCTTCCCTATATACTTTTTCAGCTTCCTCCGGGTCTACATCCTCATCATTTCTTGTGTCAATATCATCATGCACTTGGTTCCACAGATCATCAAACCTATCATCCTTGTCTACGTCCTAGTAAGGGGTATCAAGGCATTGGATCTCTTGTTAGTAAATCCATAAATCCCTAATATTTTCCTCACTCTAGTTGAAATTATTGACCAAATCATTGTGCAAGACGACCGCCATTTGGTACTTCTCATTAAAATTCACCAAAGGGAAATAATATTTTCCATGGTTGCCTCCTATCCTCTATAGAAATGTGAGCCAAGTCAACTAATAGATCAGCCTAATCTTCCAATGGATTCTGCCACTTTTCCCAGTAAGGCCGAGGGTTGTGAGTTACCTTGATGAATGTGTTTGGTAAGTCATTATTAGGGTTGTGCTACCATTTATCACAAACTAATACTAACCCCAAATGCACCAACTTTGCTTCTAATAGCTTATGTGTCTACTTATTTTCCATCACCACCAACTTGAAAGTCAAAGGGAAGAAGAATAATCCCTTCTTACTCTTTCCTCCGTAAAATTATTTTCGATAATCGACACTTGCTAAAATATTTCAAGGGCAAACACCTGATTTGTGACACATTTCAAAAGCTGAAATGGTTCCTTGATAAAGCCATGCATCCAAATGAATGTGAAATCATTTCCAAGAAACCAGTCACATTTCAGAGTGAAACTCTGCATATACCTTGTCCAATTGATAGAAAGCTCATAAAGACTGCCATCCTCACTCAAGTCTTGTAGAATCAGAGTCAAGAAATAATCTGAGAATGAATAATAGTCATATGTTACGAAAATGAGAGGAATCCATACAAAAACAAACCTTCTTATTCCCTTTTCATTAAAAATATCCAACCTCACATACTTTTTGAAGAATTCAAAGTTCTAATGTAAAAACATATGGGTAAGGAGAGAAGGAAATATGAACTTATGTTGTGGTTAGTATTTGTTTATTTGGCTCAGCATTTCCCCGACAATGACTTATGTGAAGTCATACTAGAATAAGGAATGTTGCCTACACAACTAAAACCCTAGACCTAGAAACTCATGAACATACTTGTCATTGTCCAAGCTATAAACAAAGGCCATCATTGAGAAGGCATCTTGCATGTCTTCAGGGAAAGCATTGTGCACTACTGAAATCCATGGTGGCATTTTCATTCTTCCCTGGGACTTTTGGTTTCTTTGTTATAAAAATAAAGAGCAAGATCTCTACCTCTCCAATATTTGTCTCCTTTTCCTAGAGTGAATGACTCCATCATTTCTAGTCTAGAGCCCCTTTTGATAGGGATGCATAGCATATCCTAGATAGATTCCACACTAATGTTAACTCTCAACTCTTGGCCTTCAATGGCACTGGTACTTGGGTTAAAATTCTTAATGCCCTCGTCGACTAGTTCTGGGAAATGATGTACAAAAGGAACCATATACTATGGAAGCCCATTGAACCATTGCTTGTATGCCAAAGAATCCTAGTCACTATTCTTCTTCATTCTCTCATGGGCCACCTCCCTCAGAGTCTTAGGGTTCTTTCCAAGGACGGGATCATGAATGTTATCCCATTCTTCCTTTATTTGGCTCTGGTCCCTGTGAGTTTTTTTCTTTTCTGCAACCCCCGTGTGAATCCACTTCAGATTCTTTGGTATCCCAGGTGAAGTGTAAGAGTTATCACCTAAAATATTGGCCATGGGTGTTGTACACATGGCATCAAACAAGCTTTGTGTTGCCTCTCCCTGTGTTTCAATATGAGGATTTTGGGCCATTTTCCTTCTGCTATGGATTTCTATGACACTCAAACTTGTTGCAATTTACTTCGGCTCTTCAACACTTTTGCACTCAAAAATCCTTGCATTGGATAGTGTACTTAGGAAGATTTTACAATGCTAATTCCTTTCGCATGCAATACTTAGCTATTTCTTTCTTGGAGTGGCAAAAAATAGTTGCCTTTCTGCATTAAATTCGGCACGTACTGCCAGCTCCTTTGCTTGTGCAAAATGAATTTCTTTCCCTTTTGAAAAGATAAGAATTCATAATGACATTTAGTAATCATGACCTATGGTGTGATTTTCTTGGGAAATTGAGCCGACGATTAAAGGTGTATAAACCTTTCACATGCTTTGGCAATTAATATCTCAAAAAGAATGATTAAGCCCAAGATGCAATGAGTACTTGAAAAGATTTGAGATCATCCTTGGAGTTTGAAAAATGCTTGCAACATGACATATCAGCACTCAGCCATGTAGACTACCACCAAAGACTACCACCGGCTTATAATAATTAATTACCTCTTCTTAACTTTGCACACAGCAATCCATACCTGGCAGGCGCAACTAGGTGGGAAATTCGAGCAAGCTCTTGGCGGCATTTTTGAGTTAATCACTTGATTATCATCATGCTTATGGCACGTAGGTGCCTCAGATATCTTGGATATTTCTACAAATAGGCCCTTAGAAAATAGTAAAATCACACTTAGCAATTGGGAAGAATTGGTATTAGGCAGTTGACTAGAACTAGCATCATGAATACTCCAATTAGGTTGTTGAGCACTAAGTCTTAGATAGCTTTCTTAGGTTAAATCTCTAATAGGCACTTGAAGCAAATGACAAAGAACAAGCATTCGTTGGCCATAATAGCGATGAAGTGGGTTATGGGAAGGGATTGTATCGAGTACGAGGATAAATATAGGGTCAATACTGACATTTGCTCGCATTTTGTTCCTCTATGCTTGATATTTAGGTCCCTAAGTAGATGATTTTGCACCTAACAATGGAGATCTTTCCTAAGCATTACCTTAATGGCCTTGGTGAAGTGGTGATGAATGCAGTGTATGGCCTTGGACTCCCCACGGCGAGTGACCTCTGCAAAAATATCGAAGAATATGTCATGGTGTCATGGGTTCCATTTCTGAGCAAATTTTGCATTCTAACACATGAAGAGCAATGCCAAAGGGTCACTCATGCTTGTCACTTCTTGTTGCGCTGCTATAATGTGGTGCTTTTCTATGGCATAGAGTGGTACACTTACTTCAGGGACTTGGTATATCCCCCACCACTCGCCATTGTTGTTGTTGATGCTCCTATTGTCATTCCTAATGCCCCTACTAATGATGATGTTCCAAATATTGTTGTCGATGACACTCTTGTTGTTGATGTTTAAGACCCAATTCTTTTCATATGTTTTAAGAATTAATCTATTTTTTGTATATATGTCTTAAAAAGGCTTTCAATGTATATATATATGAAAAAACCTGCATAATATATAGATATACTTTAAAAGTATGGCCTTAGAGCCATTTTGGAAGTGTAAAACCGAAGTATATAATGAATATACAGCTTTTATCAAATTGCTTGTCTCTTTTGCTACTTGTGATTCTACAATATGGCTTCCCTTTTCTCCATTTCTTTGAGTACCTTTTCAATTTCTCACATGGGTTCATTTTCAATTTTTTGGGTTGCTTGGAAAGACCTACCAAACAAAAAAACACAAAGGAAAAACTACAATAATTACATATTTACATAGGTAGAACAATTAATAAAGCTTAATTGAACAATTTGAGGTGGATTCCATTAACCAGAATCCCCAATGCCTCTTTCTCCATATTATCTAATTCGAATGCTCTATGTTGTTTGCATTGAATTATTTTAAAAGGGCCTTACCACAAACTATCAAATTTTCCATGTTGGCCAGGCTTCACAGCCTTCTCATTGAACTTCAGCACTAAGTCTCCACATTTGATGCCTTGGTCTGAGGTTTTCTTGTCAAACCATCTTTTAACCACCTGATGGTGGTTATACATGGTCATCAAGGCCTTTTCCCCTTTTCCTTCTAGCAACTCAGCCAACTAGACCTCCATGGCGACATTTTGTTCCACCTCAAGAGATTTGAGCAAATGTAGTGCCTGAATCTCCATGGAGATGGGCAGTAGCACTTCCTTCCCATACACTAACTCATACAATGAAGTCTTGAGGACTTCCTTAAGAGTTATGCAGTTTTCCCAAAGTGTTGCCCAGAGGTTCTTGTGCCACTCTATCTGATGTTCCAACATGATTCTTTTAATGAGTCAGACTAAAGTTTTATTAATCAACTTGGTCAAGTCATTCCCCTGCAGTTTGTAATTTGATGAAATTTTTAAGAATATGTCATGCATAAGTGTGAATTGACATACCTTAGAACCTAAGAAAGCCTTAGCATTGTCGGAGATGATGGTCTTCGACGGGCCAAGTCTTGTTACCAATTCCTCGAGGAAGTTCACAATCTCCGCCTCCATTGCATTCTTCAAGGGCATGGCCTTGGTCCATCTGGTAAAATAGTTTGTAGCCGTAAGGATCCATTTTTGTCTAGTGCTAGAGGTGGGATTAATCATCCTAATAAAATTAAGGCCCCATTGAGAAAAAGGTTCATCAAACACTATCAGGTTGAGAGGCATTACGGAATTTTTCCTCCTTGGCACAAAGAATTGGCATTCCTTACATGCTTTAACTAAAGAGTATGATTCATTGAACTGTGTAGGCTAGAAATATCTGGCGCACATAATTTTGATAGCGGTGTTCTTCGCAGAGAAATTTCTGCCTACGGGACTACTATGGAAAGTTTCAAGAACTCTCCTTGCCTATTTTGTGGTGACACACCACAGTAGAACACCATTGAAGTTCCTTTTGAAGAGGACCCCTTCAATAAGAGCCTATCCATTGTTTTGTACTCTAGATAATATTCTCTTCTGAGAAGGAAGGCCTAGCGGATATTTCTCGGTATGCATGAATCTTACTTTGTCTACTAGCCATTGGCCTTCGGGCTCAGATTCATTTGTTAAAAAAAGTTTGAGTTGCTCTTCTTCAGTTTCCATTTCTTCATCATGCACCAAATATTCTCATAGTCCTCTACCTTGGATGGTCTTTGTGGGCTTGACCTCAATATCATATTTGAGGATCTTACTGATCCAATTGGCCCTCTTTTCAGTGATTTCTCCTTCCATGATATGCTCGCACACACTAGAATGCACAACATATACAATCACCTTGTTGCAAGATATGAGGTGTCAAAAATTTTTGAGTCCCTTGAAAATGGTGAATGCTTTCCTTTTGATGAAGTTCTAGTTCATCTCATAATATTTTAAGGTCTAGGAGCGAAATGCTATCGAATGTTCTCCCTTTCCTTCATCATCTTTTTGAGTTAGCATAGTAGTGATGCTAGATTTGCTACTGAATAGATACATTATAAAGTCCTTTGATAGTTCTGGATTGACCAGCATAGGAGCTAAAGAAATGTGTCCTTAACCTTCTCAAAGGCTTCTCTAGCTTCCCTTGTCCATTTGAACAACTGATCCTTTTTTTAGCATTAGGGTGATAGGTCTAATTATTCCTGCAAAATAAGAAATGAATTTGCTCACAAAATTTACCTTTCCCAAAAAGGACTAAACTCCCTTCTTATTGACTAGTAGAGGAAGTTCCTTGATTGCTTTCACCCGTTCAAGATTGATTGCAATTCCATCTTTGGACACTACATGTCCCAATAGTTTGTCTTGCAGCACTCCGAAAACACATTTTTTTGGGTTCAGGGATATCCTGAACTCCTGGAATTTTTTAAAAACCATTTCAAGGTGATCAAAATGATCATCCTTATGCTTGGAGAATACTGTAAGATCATCTAGGTAGACAAAGATGATTTTATTGATCAATTCCCTGAAAGCAATATCCATTGCCCACTAGAAGGTGGCTCCTGCATTTGAGAGGCTGAAAGGCATTTTTAAATATGCAAACATTCCACACTTAGTAATGAACATTGCTTTGTGTCAATCCTCCTCTTTTACCTGGATCTGGTTGTAACTAGAGAAATTGTCTAGCAGAGAACACATTTCCAATCTTGCGACTGTTTACAAGATGGACTCCATGGAAGGCAAGGGGTAGTGGTCCTTCAAGGATGCTCTATTCAAATCCTAGAATTCAACACGTATGCGGATGTCTCTGTTATTCTTTCAAAATAGAACTAGGTTGGATACCCATGCACTGTGCTTGATCGAGAAGATGATCTGAGATTGAATTAGCTTTGTCAACTCTTGTTCCATCAAGGCTTCAATCTTGAGATTTACTGGCCTCTTCTTTTGGTAGACAAGTTTTTCCCCTTCTATCAAATCTATAGTATGTTGGATGATTTTTGGATCATATCCTTTGAGGTCATCATTTGACTAGGCCACTACTCCATATTTCTCACAAAAATGGATGTGTCTCTCTTTATCATGATGTGGAACATCTTTTCCAACCTTGAGTTTCCTTCTATCTCCAACCTGAAGGTCTACATAGTTGCTTTTGTCTACTACAAACTTCCTCTTGTCATTCCTCACATCATCACAATTGAACTAGTTTTCAAGAGTAACCAGTCCCTTTGGAAGCTTATTGGACTTCGGCTAAATGATTTGTTCGTCATAGGCCTCAGAAATTTTTGGTTGGAGTTGCTCAGTGAACTCTCCAGACTATTGGATGAATGAGGCAATGTGTTCATCACATTCAAACACTTTCCAACTCTGATCATTATCTAGGATTTTTGGCCAGATGATCACTTGCACAGAGTGTATGTTATGAATTAGGTCAGAAGAAAGATCAAATTGAGATTTGTTTGTTGCCATGCGATTTGCATCTATATTTTTCTCTCTAGGAACTGTCTAGATATTGAAAGCTTCAAATCCCTTGATCAAGTCCCAAACTCTATGTCTATAGGATCTTATGCAAACATTCTTAGCTGTGGAAATCCCTCAGACTTGATTAACCACTAGTTTGGAGTCTCTGAACACCATTATTTTCTTGATGCCCATCCACTCTGCAAGGCTTAGACCTTACATTAGGCCTTCATATTCAACTTCATTGTTCAAACAAGTGAACTTGAAGTGGGAGGACTAGATTATATTTTCATTGAATGGGGATGTGAAACATATCCCAACTCCTATGCCAACTTTGCATCTTTCTCCATCAAAGTGCAACATCCATAGCTCTAATGCTTGACCGCTCTCAGGTTCCTTCATGACCTTCGAAAGCACTTGGTCTTCATCATAGATGACATAAGTCCCTAACCCGGTAGCATGATATTTTCCAAAAGGATCAGTGTCTATGAATTCACTCAAGAGGAATTCTTCTTGATCGGTCTAGTCTCTGGTCACTTTTTCATCCTCTGGTAGCTCGATACAACACTTTCCTCTTTGGTGAAAGAAGTATGAGCAGCCTCAAAGTTGATCATGGCTTCATTGGCCACATGTTCTGAATGTAGAGGTTTCGATATTATCTTCATTTTAGCTCCATGCTTGGTCCTAAGTATCAAGTGTGACCAATCCAAAGAAAGGTATCCACCTATCTTTGAAGTGAATTCCTCGGATAAGCAAAGACCGAACATGGGGGGAACATCTATGATCATAGTATCTTGTGGAACTGTGATACTAGGGAAAGAGAATAGAGTCAATAGGAGGTCCTTAATGACACCTACAACTTTGACCATGTTCCCATCAAGCTGCATAACACCCCTTTTTAAAGGTTCATAGCTGAGTCCTAAGGCTTCAACTATTTGCTTGGGCATGACTATGGTGCTAGCACCAGAGTCAATCATGGAATTATGCAATAATTTTTTACCCACAATCAAAGTTAGGAAAAAGGGCTTGGGTCTCAACTTATCTCTAACTTTGATAGAGGTTTCATTTGTACTATTTGTGAGAACTTTGGTAGGAGGTGATGGATCAATGGCATTTTCATTGAGTGATTGTCTTGTTGGTTCAATGATTGCATCTTCAAGTAGGGCCTTCTGCAACAATTATTTTTGCTCTAGAATAGGTAAGATATCCCAAAGGAACACATTATTGAAGGATTTTTTCAATTGTTCCAGCACATTAAATGGTGGTATATTTGAAGGCTTCTTCTCCTTAGCCCTAGTTATAACAATTTCCCTTTGTGGCTGAAATTTTTGTGCAACTGCGGAGGTACTAGGAGTCTGGTCAGAGGCACTTTTGGGTTGTGGGACAATTGGTTCACCTGAGAATCTCCTCTTTGAGTGAGTGTTGTAATTGGACTACACTTGTGGGGCTTTCAATGTGGATGCATCATTTTCAAACATTGCCTCTTCTTCTTCCATCCATGAGAAGAGCGTGTGATCGGGAGCTATATATGTTTCTTACTCTATGTATATCCCTTACATTTTTGTGGTGAGTACCACATTTTCCATCTACAGAGAGGCATATACATAACCTATAGGATCTGATGTTGCATGTTAACTACGTTGTTCTACCACCTATTGTTGTAGGTTGCCGTGTGGGCAATTTCGAGGTATATGTGTGTCACCGCAGAGGAAGCACCAAGGATTGATGTCATTGGCAAGATTGTTTTTCCCCATCATCAACTCTCTACTCAAGCTTGGGTGAGCACTTTGCAGTAGAGTAGGCACTGGCACTATTTGATTAGTTGCTTGAGCCTACGGATTTGTGTGCGAGCCTCCTTGGAACTAGTTTTGTTGGTAAGATCTTCTGCATTGATAATTTTGGTAGGTTGGCTTTGGATGCGCAAACTAGTTCCGCTTGATGGTAGTTATTTCATTGGTGATGGTATGCAACATCTCCTTGACGTCACTCATCTCATCCTTTAAAGAGCCAGTTGTGGAAGCAACATTTTGTGGCATGTTTGGATATGTGTACATAGATTGAGGAGGAGTGGGCACACTGGTAGATGCTATTTCCTAGGAAAGAATTGATATTTCAGGAAATATAGGCATAATGGGCTGAGGTGGCAACTTCCCATCGTCTATCAGATTGTTCTCCGCCTTGATAGTGACGTTCTATGCATCCGGTAGAGTGGTTCTACCAACAGATTGGATCATCATTGAGATTCCAGCATTGATAGATTTCAAGTAGAACATGAATTCCAACTTGGCCAATAGGCGAATAGCAGCTTGGATTCTCTTCCAAGTTATGTGAAACTGGGCGTTGAAGTCAATCATGGCTTCATATGGGGCTTGCTTTATGATCGCTAGTTGATGATATAGTGAATACCGATCTCCATCATTCAAAAATATTTCATAGAAATGATCTCTGAGCTGATCCTAGGTACCAATAGTGCTCACTTGCAGAGTGCGGTACCAATCCAACACTTTACCCTTGAAAAAGGCTACGAGCAACCTTAGCGCTATATTTTAGTTGGTAACTCCATGCACCAAACACACTTCCACCACATTTTACAGGTGTTCAGATGGTGTTTTTGATCCATCATCGATGAATTTTTGTATAGATTTCAAAGTAGAGGTCAGGATAGGGGCCCAAATGGCAGGTGATACTAGTGCTACAAGGGGACTTTCGCCATCCCATGCCACATAATTTCTATTAGAAATTGGAAACATGGCTAGTGGAGGGATTATAATGTTCACTAGATGGGTTCCAATTTGTATTGCTCCTAGTGGTGGCACTAACAAGCCAAGGTCATTTACTATTTTGGATTTAGTGATGCAGTGCTAAGGGGTTCAACGACATAAACTTCTCAATTCCACAAATAACTCAAAGCAGTGATCTCAAAATCCACATTCATTGACACTTTTAGAGAATTCTTTCATAACAACCAACATAAGAAACCAACAGCCCAACACTCTTCATGTCCTTTAGTGCACCTTTCAAAATCAAAATACCTTTCATTTTTCCCTTCAAATAATTCTAATTGTCAAACAGGGATGTTTTGTAACAACACCCTTCAAAATAAATTGTCCTACAACAACTAGGCCTAATAAGGCTTCAATAACAAATAAACTCCTAGATATCCTTCACTCAAACCCTCAAACTCCATTCAAGCACACTCGACAAATGAAAAAATGTCAAAATCAACAAACTTCATTAGTAATAACACACATTTATATAACAAAACTCAAAACATTCTTTTATGCCAAAACCCATGCTTGTATCATGAGGGCTTATTAAAAATTGTGCATACCAACCCCTCAATCACTTTTTCAAAGCTCCTAATAGATTCAAATACATATACACACACTAAATAAATCATTCCCCATGCTTATATTCATGTTATTCCATCCAACTCATATATTGAACCTCCATTTTTTACTCAAAAGATGACAGTCACAAGTCTGCCTTGCACAGGAAAGCAATTAATTAGACACAAAAGCTTTTAGTTTTCCAAACCGCATTAAGAAATGGTTCCCTATACACCTTCACAACCTTTTCAATTACTGTATCAAAGTAGAATATCCATTTCAACAACAAAATACAAAAAAAATGCGCTGTTCACTGTTATTTTCCAGATTTTTACATAATCACAATCTTAGGGCATCATTGTTTTACAAGCTAACCATTATATTTTAATCTAAAAACTTGAAATATGAAATTTTATAATGAAATAAGCCTCACCACCAAATTCTAGCATTTTCCACTGGTTAGATCTGGAGATTCTTAATTTTCTTAACCCACTGTTTACCCTGGAAGGGTTTTTGACCTATTTGCAATAAAAACAAAATATCCTTCTCCATAGTTGATGAAAATGAATGAAACAAATTGAAAAATGAAGGAGACTCATATATTTATCATTTATAATGACTTCCCCTTAAAAAAATGGTTGTACAGTTCCGTACGGTGATTTAAAACATAGATTTACCTATGAAATTCATAATTTTGCATATAAAAATAGGGCTTCATTGATTCTTCATTATTTGCATCCCTCCAACCTCTTGCTCGAGGTTCTCCATCATTTTAAATGTTTCCCACTCCATATCAAATGACTATAACTAACTCAACCAACCTTCTAACTTCTTTCCCTTTCATTTTTCCAAATTTTTCACTTTTCTTTGGCAACATTTTTTACAAGATTTTGCTTTTAGCACTTTTTGAACCCCACAATGCCTCTAGACCTCTAAATTGACTAATTACATGATAACATGATCTACCAACACCTTATTTTAATGAAAAAACACCTTAACCCTATTGTGGACCTCATTTGATAATATTTTCAAATTTTGCAAATTGGATACAATGACCACATACCCTATCCAAGCAACCACCAAATGACTTAAACACATTGTGATGGTCTTGAAAGACCTTATTAAATGACCCTTAAGCACTCGTTGAACACTTATTTACAAATAGGCCTCATGGAGGATCTTGGAGCCTAAAAATTCATGAAAATTTTAGGCTCCCATATTCAAAAAGTTGATTTTAACACTCAAGAGTATAGTTGAAAAATCTGCTTGAGTGGCTCACTTTGAAAAATCACATAATGAAGTCAGTACAATTTCAAGCGAAATCACTTTGCAGACATGTTCATATACCATATGGGAGCATGCACACCAGTTTTAAACTTCATCCAATCAGTTTTGACAAAGTTTCGGAGGGCCAAGTTTAAGGGTTTTTGAGAAAATCTGATGTCAGTACAGTGAAGAATCTGTTAAAATGGTCAAATTTGAAGGTGAATATTAAGCAAACGGATGATGATAATAACAGAATGATTGGTGCCTTCAATTCTCTACACCAAATTCTACCTCCATGCCAATTTTCAGGTCTCCAGGGCATCATTTGATATTTTTGCAAAGCCAAAACCAAATGAATTTTACATAGTTTGGAAACTGCATTTCTAGAACAGCTATAACATGGTCAACTTTGGTGTTTGATATTTCATGAACGGAGATGGTTGGTGAAAAAAAATCTTGTACACATGTTCACCATGCCTAAATGAGCTAATATCCAAATTTATAGCTTCTCAAGATCACATTTGATATTTTTTCAAAAGGGGCAATGGAGGATTATAATTGAGCTTGACAGTGGTAATTTTCAGAAAATGCTAAGTAAGCAACTTTGGATTTATAGTTTGCAATTCCGAAAACTTCATGCCAAAAAATTTGATGAGCATACTCTCCTATCACAAATCAACATGTATATGCATTTTCATGGTCGTCGGAGGAGTTTTGGTATGTTTTTTAATTGTTTTGTGATTGCCCCGGGCTAGATTTGGCGCTCTGAAAAAGTTGCAAATTTTGAAATTCTAAGGATGACCCAGCTGGTGTTTTGGCCTCAAATATCTCCAATTTCAAATTCATTGAATTCTGAGGTCATTTGAGGCATTAATTTAATATTTCATTTTTCTCACTACATGCTCCGATAGGGTCAGTTTACAAAGGAAGTACTTTGATTTGGCGAGCTGTTCAAAATCCGTCAAAAACCCACTTCCAAAATAATTGATCATAGCCCCTTGCAAATTTTCATGGCTCAGTGTGCCCGCGGTGAAATTTATTTATTTGTTCTCCAACCCAAATTGAAAAATTCTTTCTTAAGTTCTAAAGTTCAAATGACATGTATTTTAAAACATTAGAGATGTTTTAAAATGAATATGGATGCTTTCAAAACCCTAAATATTTCAATGTTTTATAAAGTTTAAACTTTGTAAAATATTTGGAAAATAAATAAGCAATGAAGAAATTATGGGCAAGAGAAGGGAGGTCAAAGTAAGTTTTCTCGAGTGAATATGTCACGCCGATGAAAATATTATTTTAAGGAATATAAATTTCATGTTTTTACTAAGGAGTTATAAGGAAGATATTTATTTCACCCACAAAAATCATAAGGGGTAAGAATTATAAATATTTGCACTGAAGGAGAAATATTTTTTACCAAAGATATAAAAGTATTTTGGGAGGTAAATTATTTTTATCGAGTTAACCAATTAGGTAATTATTTTACCTAAAGGATATTTTCAAGTGAAAGGGGAAAATGAATCAATATTCATTGAAGAAGCTATGAAGATGGGTAATTATTTAATTGGTGAAATGTGAAACCTGTTACCACAGTGAAGATTATAATAATTATTAAAAGTTGATTTTCACAGGAATGCAAAGATGAGGAGTTAAAGTCAAGTATTTCATTTATGGAAGGTTAATTGATTATTTCGCTCGAGATGATGAAGATTAACTAAAATATTTAATTTTCCAAAATGGCAATTAATTAAATATTTTATTTTCGCGAAAGAATGTTGAAAAGTTGTAGTGGAACAAATGAAGGATCATAACCCTAAAATGTGTATTGTATATATGTACAGTAAAATCATTTTAAAAAGGGAGATTTAGGAGAAATAAGTAGGTTAGGTAGTTGGATAGGGTGAACTGTTGCCGAAATAAATGTTGTACATTGTAAAATATTTTCAAATTATATAATGGAGAAGAATAAATTTATCTGGTGATCCAGTTATTGTGTCAATTGTTTGTCAAATTTATTGAAAAACATTATCTGGTTGTCTCCAAGGTTTTCATTTCCTGATTATTTAAATTGAAATATCAAGGATATTCTTCAATTTATCAAAACACACTTGTTGTTCTTGTGTGGTTCAATTAACCGGTTCCTGCAAGATAGGATTAAATCCTTTTGATTAATCATAGTAATTTGGAAAAGGATATTTGGATCATTAAGAAGAATTTGATAATCACACTCTTGCACATTTACACAAGTTGTAAACAGTCACAAGTGCCAAGCAATTTTAATTATAGTCATTAAGCAAGTCACCCATTATACAAATCTTGACTCCATTAGCCCAACAGAAGTAGGCACTGGTCACACTATTCACATCTTAGAATTTCATAAAACCTTATTAAACCATCCACATTTCAAATTCAATACTAGGAGTAGGAATAGTCAGCAAGCTTCTATCTATTACATTTGTGCCATTGTAATAGATTTGTCAAATCAATCAAGTCATACAACTTTAAGTCTGCTTCATTCATATAGGTACACCTGCCTAGGTCCAGCAGCACCTGAAGAGTAGAAGGTCTATACCATTTGGCCTTGTCTATTACCTTGAAACGTATCAAGAGATTGGCAACCTCTTGAGGCATTTCGCCTGCATTTTTGAGAGCTAACAGAGGCTTCAATGAAACATGGTGCTCTTGCACCAAACTCCCCATGAAAATAAAACTCAAGTCCTCTTGAGTGAGGAACTACAACAAAACATGTTTGAACACATCCTTCTCTGGTCTCCAAATGCCTCATTCAGCTGGTGTACCCTTCGAATGGAATAGGTACTAAAAACATGGATCAACACTCTACTTCATCTTCACTTTTGGGCTTCCCATTCTCTTGCTTAGGTACTTGGGCCTCTCAAATGGAAATAGATGCCTCTTCCAATCTACCTTTTTGGACACCTACATTGGGATAAATACAATAACAACTTCATTCACAAAAAGAACTTGATTAGTATCAATATCATTCATGAAAATTTTTCCTTGTCTCTCAAACTATCTTGGAGACTTCTTCCATTCCTTATTAGCAACTTCATTATCAACAACTTGATTTTCAACATCAACCTTATCATTAACCTCCATATTATCATCCCTTCCTGCTTGTTCATCAGCAACAATTTCATCAACTACTTGATTACCAACAACAACCATATCATTAAGCTCAACATCAATATGCCCTTCTCTTGATTCATCAATAAACAAAGAAGTTTGTGCATCTTCAAACACAAATGGAATGTCGTGCATCTTACCTTTCTAAACCTGAACAGTAGATTCAAACATTACCTCTACCTCAATTTCTGCTATCAGTACTTGTCTTTTCCTTCTTTGGATAATCTTTTTGATGGGCCACACAACTCTCTTATTCACTGCCAAATTCCAACTAGTGGCTTGCCAATACAACTGCTTCATCTCAGCCTCATATCTTTCTATCCTCACACTGAATTCCTCTAGCGCTCACCTCAATTCTTGATCCTTCTTCTTTTTCTTTGTCTTGTCCTCTTTTCTTTTCCTCTCTTCTTGTTTCTTCTTTTGAGAACACTCAACCTGGTGGTATCTTGTAAACAAATCCATCTCTTCTCTAAGAAAGTCCTTTTAACCTTGCTTCTCAACTTCTTTTCCTCGCCTAGGTCTTTCCACTTTTCCTCTACCTAGTCTGTTGGCCACTAACCCATACACAACCACAAACTCACACAAAAAAACTCCAAACTCTCTCTAATTCTAGACCTTCTGAGCTCTGATACCAATTGATCCAATGCCAAGGGGTTCAAAGACATAAACTTCTCAATTCCACAATTAACTCAAAGTAGTGATCTCAAAATCCACATTCATTGACACTTTTGGAGCATTTTTTGACAACAACCAACATAATAAATCAACAGCCCAACACTCTTCTTGTCCTTTAGTGCACCTTTCAAAATTAGAATACCTTTCATTTTTCCCCTTAAACAATTCTATTTCTCAAATAGGGATGTTTTGTAACAACACCCTTCAAATAAATTGTCCTACAACAACTAGGCCTAATGAGGCTTCAATAACAAAGAAACTCTTAGATATCCTTCACTCAAACCCTCAAACTCCATTCAAGCACACTCAGCAAATGACAAAATGTCAAAATCAACAAACTTCATCAATAATAACACACATTTATATAACAAAACTCAAAACACTATTTTATGCCAAAACCCATGCTTGTATCATGAGGGCTTATTAAAAATTGTGCATACCAACCCCTCAATCACTTTTTCAAAGCTCCTAATAGATTCAAATACATATGCATACACTAAATAAATCATTACCCATTCTTATATTCATGTTATTCCATCCAGCTCATATATTGAACCTCCATTTTTTACTCAAAAGATGACAGTCACAAGTCTACCTTGCACAGGACAGCAATTAATTAGACACAAAATATTTTAGTTCACCAAACCGCATCAAGAAATGGTTCCCTATACACCTTCACAATCTTTTCAATCTCTGTATCAAAGTAGAATATCCATTTCAACTACAAAACACAAAAAAATCACTATTCACTGTTATTTTCTAGATTTTTACATAATCACAGTCCTAGGGCATCATTGTTTTACAAGCTAACCATTATCTTTTAATCTAAAAACTTTAAATATGAAAGTGTATAATGAAATAAGCCTCACCACCAAATTCTAGCATTTTCCACTGGTTAGATCTGGAGATTTTTAATTTTCTTAACCCACTGTTTACCCTAGAAGGTTTTTTGACCTATCTGCAATAAAAACAAAATATCCTTCTCCATAGTTGATGAAAATGAATGAAACAAATTGAAAAATGAAGTAGACTCATATATTTATCATTTATAATGACTTCCCCTTAAAAAAATGGTTGTATAGGTCTGTACGATGATCTGAAACACAGATTTACCAATGAAATTTATAATTTTGCATATAAAAATAGGGCTTCATTGATTCTTCATTATTTACATCCCTCCAGCCTCTTGCTCGAGGTTCTCCATCATTTTAAATGTTTCCCACTCCATATCAAATGACTATAACTAACTCAACCAACCTTCTAACTTCTTGCCCTTTCATTTTTCCAAATTTTTCACTTTTCTTTAGCAACATTTTTTACAAGATTTTGCTTTTAGCACTTTTTGAACCCCACAATGCCTCTAGACCTCTAAATTGACTAATTACATGATAACATGATCTACCAAGACCTTATTCTAATGAAAAAACACTTGAACCCTATTGTGGACCTCATTTGATAACATTTTCAAATTTTGCAAATTGGATACAATGACCACATACCCTATCCAAGCACCCACCAAATGACCTAAACACATTGTGATTGTCTTGAAAGACCTTGTTAAATGACCCCTAAGCACTCATTGAACACTTATTTACAAATAGGCCTCATAGATACTTTAATGCAACATGGTGCTCCTACACCAATCTCCCCATGAAAATAAAACTCAAGTCCTCTTGAGTGAGGAACTGCAACAAAACATGTTTGAACACATCCTTCTCTAGTCTCCAAATGCTTCCTTCATCTAGTGTACCCTTCCAATGGACTAGGTACTGAAAACATGGATCAACACTCTACTTCATCTTCATTTTTGGGCTTCCCATTCTCTTGCTTAGGTACTTGGGCCTGTCAAATAGAAATAGCTGCCTCTTCCAATCTACCTTTTTGGACACCTGCACTGGGATAAATACAATAACAACTTAATTCACAAAAATAAATTGATTAGTATCAATATCATTCAAGAAAACATTTCCTTGTCTCTCTAACTATCTTGGAGACTTCAGCCATTCCTTATCAACAACAACTTGATTCTCAACATCAACCTTATCATTAACCTCCATATTATCATCCCTTCTCGCTTGTTCTTCAGCAACAATTTCATCAACTACTTGATTACCAACAACAACCATATCATTAATCTCAACATGAATATTCCCTTCTCTTGGTTCATCAATAAAAAAGTAATTTTGTGCATCTTCAAACACAAATGGAATTTCATGCATCTTACCTTGCTCAACCTGAATAGTAGATTCAAACTTTACCTCTACCTCATTTGCTACTATCAATACCTTTCTTTTCCTTCTTTGGATAATCTTTGTGATGGGCCACACAACTCTCTTCTTCATATTCAAATGCCAACTTGTGGCTTTCCTATACAACTGCTTCATCTCAGCCTCATATCTTTCTATCCTCACACTAAATTCCTCTAGTGCTCGCCTCAATTCTTGATCCTTATTCTTTTTATTTTTCTTGTCCTCTTTTCTTTTCCTCTCTTCTTGTTTCTTCTATTGAGAACCCTCAACCTACTAGTATCTTTGCAACAAATCCATCTCTTCTCTAAGCAAGTCCCTTTAACCTTGCTTCTCAACTTCTTTGCCTCACCTAGGTCTTTCCACTTTTCCTCTACCTAGTATGTTGGCCACCAACCTACACACAACCAAAAACTCACACAAACAAACTCCAAACTCTCTCTCAGCCCAGACCTTCTAAGCTTTGATACCAACTGATGCAGTGCTAAGGGGTTCAAAGACATAAAATTCTCAATTCCACAAATAACTCAAAGTAGTGATCTCAAAATCCACATTCATTGACACTTTTGGAGCATTCTTTGACAACAACCAACATAAGAAACCAACAGCCCAACACTCTTCTTGTCCTTTAGTGCACCTTTCAAAATCAGAACACCTTTCATTCTACCCTTTAAACAATTCTAATTCTCAAACAAGGATGTTTTGTAACAACACCCTTCAAAATAAACTATCTTCCAACAACTAGGCCTAATGAGGCTTCAATAACAAAGCAACTCCTAGATATCCTTCACTCAAACCCTCAAACTCCATTCAAGCACACTCAACAGATGACAAAATGTCAAAATCAACAAACTTCATCAATAATAACACACATTTATATAAGAAAACTCAAAACAATATTTTATGCCAAAAGCCATGCTTGTATCATGAGGGATTATTAAAAATTATGCATACCAACCCCTCAATCACTTTGTCAAAGATCCTAGTAGATTCAAATACATCTGCACACACACTAAATAAATCATTCCCCGTGCTTATATTCATGTTATTCCATCCAACTCATATATTGAACCACCATTTTTTACTTAAAAGATGGCAGTCACAAGTCTACCTTGCACAAGAAAACAATTAATTAGACACAAAAGCTTTTAGTTCGCCAAACCCCACCAAGAAAGGGTTCCCTATACACCTTCACAACCTTTTCAATCACTGTATCAAAGTAGAATATCCATTTTAACAACAAAACAAAACAAAAAATCACTATTCACTTTTATTTTCCATATTTTTACACAATCACAATCCTAGGGCATCATTGTTTTACAAGCTAACCATTATCTTTTGATCTGTAAACTTGAAATATGAAAGAATATAATGAAAGAAGCCTCACCACCAAATTCTATTAAGAATTGTGACTCAATTTATTGGCTTGATCGTCTTCCTAGAGCAGATTTGTTTTCCTCCTTCATCAGCGTGAGTTAAGTCATTGGTTTTCAAGCTTTTCTAATTGAAGTCATGGGGTTTTGAAGTTTCTTAACCTCTTGACTTAGCGACTATGAAGGGAAGGCTACTTCCTTTTTTGTGGGCTTGTCACAAGTTTCATGAACTCTGTAACCTCCGACATGAGGTTTGGAAGTTCGGGTTTTGGGTGATGGGGCGATCCCCTTATTAGCAAGTCGCGGGTTTTAGGAACTTTGTAACCTTTGTCAAGAGGTTCTGAAGTTTGGTTCTCCAGTGACAGAGCAACTTAGATGTCAATGGTTGTGGGGACCACTGTGGGACTCGATAAGGTTGGTGGATCATGATAAAGGCTGACAGGTGGCGATGATGTGGACGATAGATGGCATGTGGGCCCATGTGCTCGATGGTTGACTCGGTGACTCATGGAGAACCCTAAGTTTGATGGTAGATATTTTTTTGACTATGTATCTAATAGCTAGCATTGGAGATGGCGTGTGACTCAAGGTGAAACCCTAAGGGATGCAGCAATTGAAGAATCGAATGCAATAGAGAGAAGTTACTCTCTTGAGTCTCTCTAGAATCTCTCGAAGCTTGGAGCTGAATGATGATTACCATGGACACACTGAGTTGCAGGCTATGATGCTGGATGTAGAAAATGCAGAGCAGAAGGCCGAAAGGCTGGGTGCTAGCCGAGGTTACCAAGCGGAGGTCGAGAGGCTGGGTGTCGAACAAGCTGAGATGATGAGATGTTGGATGCATACCAAGAGGTTGAGCATAGGTAGGGATGTTGTGAGGCTGGGCATGGACTAGCCGAGAACCTAGGTGCACACCGTGAGGTTGAGTGCAGGTCGGGTGTTGTCGAACTTCCTATGAGGCTAAGAAGCTGAGAGAGAGGAAGGCGATCTCAATGTTGAGAGATGGATCTCATAGAAGGTGAGGGCCAAGTGACTGTGCGACAAAGAGGCCAAGAGGCTAGTGGTCAAGCCGTGTGGTTGTGTAGTCATGAGATGTCTCTCATTGAGAGAGGTGATCATGATGGGTTATGCTACCGAATACTCTCTAGAATGAAACAATATGTAAACTCTATAAAGGTCGTGGGCCTAATATTGTATTGTAATTATATTTTTTGTTGTTGAATAATAGAATGATGATCTGGGCTTTTGGAGTGTGGGGTTTTTTTACCCAAAAGGGTTTTCCCCACGTATATTTGTATGTTCATGTCTTTTGTCTCATCTTTCATGGTTGTTGGTTTTGTTTGTTGAATCTATTAATGGTATTGTTGAAATTGATTTGCATGAGTTTCTCTCTAAGGGTCAATGTGGGAAATGAATTGTGTGTACTTCTGCTTTGTGGCATAGTGGTCTATGTCTTTGAGGTAATCTGATGAAAATAACATCACTGAAGGCACTACTGTTCTTAGATGTTCTTTCTGAGATGACTGATATTTCACAACAAGTGGTATTAGATCCCTTTTTGGGGATGTGTTTCTTCTTAGTGTGTTGTTGGTTCTGGGTATTCCTTCTGTGAATATTTCTTAGTCTTGGGCTTGAGGAAATATGGAGGAGTCGACTGATGTTTTGATCCTTTGATGAGTGGAAGTTCTTTCTTTTTTGCTTAAGTTTCTACGACAACACGCATCATTGAAGATGGTGAAGATGGAGAAACTGGAATTGGTCATACTAGAATGTTGTGATCTGAGGTTCCTTCTTGGTAGCAATATAACCCTAATGCATGGGGTGGAACATTTTATGCTCTATGGATGTGTGGCAGCAAAGCTTTCATATTGGGTTTCTGCGTGAGAGGCTCCCTGATGATATGGAGAAGCTTGGGTTGTTGTTCAGTCATGGAGTAATCTGCTCATACTGGGTGGTTTGTCCTGGTATTGGAAGGCACATTTTTTTCTATTACCCCAGTTGCATGAAGGCTATGGAGTTGGTCATTGGATAATCTATAAACTTCTAAATAGCTTGTCTCTCTCGAATGTATGTGCATGTTGGTGGTTTTGGAGTTAGGTTGAAATGGGCCTAGAGTTCCTGAACTATTGTTTCCTTTTAAGGATGGTTTGTACTTGCATTATTATGTGGTTTTGTAGGTTTTACACAGTTAAGCAAAACTTGTGGTTATGTGGAGTTGTTGTTAAGCTATTTTCTAGACCCTAGCTTGTGGGGTGTGACTAGATGAGATAGTTGTAGTTTGGCATGTCTTGAGGAGGTGTGATGTCTTCTCTGCATGGGATTGTTGGTACATGATTTGTCACTCAACATTCTTGTGGTGGTGCTTGTTGGGTTCCTTGACTATGGTGCCCGAGTTGTGGATGTGATTGGTGAATTAGATCTAAGCTTGATCTGATGTTTGAGTCAAGTTGTCTACGTTGTTGTTCTCTTTGAGATCTCAGTTTTTCATTTTCAATGCGATGATGGGTTTGCATGTTTCTATTGAATGGATTTATGGGTTGTGCAATGTTGTGGGTTTTCTTTACCTACATGTTTTTTGTGAGACAACTCAAAAGTGGACTATCTATATCCATGAGGTTGATTCATTGTTGGTGCAAACTTGTTAGCTAATCTTGTCTATGGTCACTTGTGCATTGGTACATGGTGCTTTGAGATGAGAGGATGGATGGTGTCTGAGTACCTGAATAGTTGGTTATGGAGACCTATAGCACATGTATCATGATGTCATGGATAGCTTGGATACACTACTTGTGTATGCTTTTGACAATGATGATTAGCAGATGTTTGGTCATGATGCTTGGAAAGCTCAATGTCACGATTCAATGGGAGCTTTAGCAATGACTATGGATTCATCACTTGGTGGTGAATGGTCTTCTTTAGTGTTGCAGATGATACTAGGAAGGACTCTTATATCCTATTGTTGTAGAAGGGTTCTTTCACATTTTCATGGACACTATTTGAGGATGAGTAACATCTTGGAGCCATGGATGATTCTTGAATTCTTTGGTTGAGATTCTGATAGTGCTTGATAGGTGATGTTGGTTTGGATTTTGTTTTGTTTCATACCATGATAGACTCTTGATTGTGCATTAGAGTTTTGGCATGATTTATTTCTCTTGAGACCATGGTATGTTCACCTAGAGCATGGTATCTCCTAAGGGTGATGTGTAGATCATGATATCATGATAAGTTCTTGGTTCTGATGATTGGAGCTTTGAAAATGGTCTGGTGATTCTTTGTGTATTGGGAACATTGGTCATATGCTTGAGAACTTCATGATGGTGCAGTGTTGCATTTGAAGTTTAGCATGAGATGATTAGTTGCAGGAACTCATGGATACATGGAGAATAAGATGACATAGTTTCCATTTAGAGGTGTATGTAGGAGAATTTTTTATAGTTACATGATGTGCATATCATTGTGGATGGTTCCTTGTAACTACATCTTTACACTCTCTATGGTATGTTGTTGGTAGACTTAGTATGCCTTGATATTTTCAGATTTAGCATTACCCATGTAGTGGGAGTTCCTAGATGTGTTTAGTCTTCTTCAACTGGTTGGGACATGGAGCTTGTATTTGTTGTTGATGGGTTGGCTATGTAAGTGGCATGAGTTTGTTGATGTCAATACCCTTGAGGTATGTGTGATTGAATGGATTAGCACTTATTGTGTGTACTATTTTTAGTTGTGTGGGTTGATCAGTTGGATGGGAGCAATTAGTTTTCTGGTTGTTGTTCTACCTAATGTTCTATCTTGTTTTTGGAGAGTAACTTCATAGTTGCGTTCATGATTGAGGGCTTTGAAGCTAATGTTGTGTTGCTTATGTATAGCTTGTGAGCACAGTGGAGTGGTGGTAGTGTTGGTGCCCTTTGTTGTCTATAGGATTTGATGCTTGTGTTCTTCAGACTGGTGCATATACGCCTTGGCTCATTCCTTTTCTTGTGGTGAATGGCTGGAACTATTGCTTGAGTTGGTGGACATCTTGGATGTCATTGCAGGTGTCTCAATTGGAGCATGGAAGAATTGTTTAATATTTTTGAGTTTGTTGTGGAAGGAGCTAGTAAGTTCTTTGTCAAATGGGAGAATGTTGAGAATTGTGACTCAATTTACTGGCTTGATCATCTTCCTAGAGCAATTATGTTTTCCTCCTTCATCGGCCTCAGTTAAGTCGCTGGTTTTCAAGTTTTTCTAACTAAAGTCACATGGTTCTGAAGTTTATTAAACTCCCAACTTAGCGACTATGAAGGGAAGGCTACTTCCTTTGTTGTCAACTTGTCACAGGTTTTGTGAACTTTGTAAGCTTTAACATGAGGTTTGGAAGTTCGAGTTTTGGGTGACGAGGTAATCCCCTTATCGATGAGCCATGAGTTCTAGGAACTTCATAACCTCCATCAAGAGGTTCTGAAGTTCGGTTCTCCAGCGATAGAGTGACTTGGATGCCGATGGTTGTGGGGACCATTTTGGGACCCAATAAGGTTGGTGGATCATGATGAAAGCCGACAAGTGGCAATGATGTGGAGGATAGATGGCATGTGGGCCCATGTGCTCGATGGTTGACTCGGTGACTCATGGAGAACCCTAAGTTTGATGGTAGAGATTTGTTTGATTGCTTATCCGATGACCAGCATTGGAGATGGCATGTGACTTGATGTGAAACCCTAAGGGGTGCAGCAGTTGAAGAGTCAAATGTGATAGAGAGAAGTTTCTCTCTTGAGTCTCTCTGGAATCACTCGGAGCTTGGATTCGAACGACATTTACCATGGACACACTGAGCTATAAGTCATGAGGTTGGATGCAACAAACATGGAGTGATAGGTTAAAAGGTTGGGTGTTGGTTGAGGTTACCAAGTGGAGGCCGAGAGGTTGCATGGAGGTCGAGAGGCTAGGCATCGAACAAGTCAAGAGGCCGAATGCAGGTAAGGAGGCCATGAGGCTAGGTGCAGACTGGCCAAGAAACTGGGTGCACGCCATGAGGCTGAGTGTAGGTTGGGTGTTGCCCAACTAGCCGCAAGGCTGAGAAGCCAAGAGAGAGGAAGGTGATCTTGATGCTAAGAGATGTATCTCACAAAAGGTGAAGGCCAAGTGACTATGTGACAGAGAGGCTAAGAGGCTGGTGGTCGAGCCATGCGGCTATGTAGCTGTGAGATGTCTCTCGCTGAGAGAGGTGGTCGCGATGGGTTATGTTGTCGAATATTCTCTAGAATGAAACAATATGTAAACTCTATAAAGGCTATGGGCCTAATATTTTATTGTAACTATACTTTTTGTTGTTGAATAATACAATGGAAATATGGGCTTTTAGAGTGTGGGGTTTTTTACCTGAAAGGGTTTTCCCCACATATATTTGTGTGTTCATGTCTTTTTGTATCATCTTTCATGGTTGTTGGTTTTGTTTGTTGAATCTGTTAATGGTTTTGTTGAAATTGATTTGCATGAGTTTCTCTCTAAGGGTCAATGTGGGAAATGAACTATGCCTGCTTCCACTTTGTGGCATAGTGGTCTATGTATTTGAGGCAATTTGATGAAAATAAAATCACCGAAGGAACTACTATTCTTAGATGTTCTTTCTGAGATGACTGATATTTCCCAACAAATTCTAGCATTTTCCACTAGTTAGATCTGGAGATTCTTAGTTTTGTTAACCCACTATTTACCCTAGAAGGGTTTTTGACCTGTCTATAATAAAAACACAATATCTTTCTCCATAGTTGATGAAAATTAATGAAGAAAATTTGAAAAATGAAGTAGAATCATAGATTTATCATTTCCAATGACTGCCCCTCAAAAACATGGTTGTACAGGTCTGTTCAGTGATTTGAAACACAAATTTACCAATGAAATTCATAATTTTGCATATAAAAATAGGGCTTCATTATTTACACCCCTCCAACCTCTTGCTCGAGGTTCTCCATCATTTTAAATGTTTCCTACTCCATATCAAATAAATATAACTAACTCAACCAACCTTCTAACTTCTTGCCCTTTCATTTTTCCAATTTTGTACTTTCTTTGGCATCATTTTTTACAAGATTTTTCTTTTAGCACTTTTTAAACCCCACAATGCCTCTAGACCTCTAAATTGACTAATTACATGATAAAATGATCTACCAACACTTTATTCTAATGAAAAAACACTTGAACCCTATTGTGCACCTCATTTGATAACATTTTCAAATTTTGCAAATTGGATACAATGACCACATACCCTATCCAAGCACCCACCAAATGACTTAAACACATTGTGATGGTCTTGAAGGACCTTATTAAATGACCCCTAAGCACTAATTGAACACTTATTTACAAATAGGCCTCATGGAGGCTTGAATGCAACATGGTTCTCCTACACCATCTAGTAATAGGCCAATGCCTCATACACCCACTTTAGGTTTAGGTACATTTAATCAATCCCACTGGGTGTGTCAAAAAAAGAAATTGTTGATGCCAAAATTTGACAAGGTAATAGCCTTATGGGAAACTTAGTTAATGGGGGACCAATTGCACTAAACTGAGTGACCTCCTAGTTTTTAAAGAAGCTGACCTTTTCTGTATTTTGGGGGGTTTTGGAATGGGAAAAGGAAGTAGATATAAAAAATAAAGATCTAACTAAGTCGATGCTCCAAGAAGTAGATGTAGGCACAGTAAATCTATTTTTTGGATGAGATTTAAGGGCCTGTTTAGCAATCTACTAAGTCCCAGAATAACATAAATCAAAGATAAAACTTGAATAATTTATCCAATAACATAAAATAACTCCCATACACATTTATTGAAGAGAAGAGTCAAAGACATGATCTAAATCAGCAACTTCTACTGAAATCATAGAAGTTCTACAAATAAACTACTCAGTATAGTAATGGAACAATATAATGTTTTTTCAAATAGATTAACAAAACAAAAAGGCTGAACAATGGCATAGTATGTGAGTCTTATACAATAATATAAAAAATAGTACAAAAGGTCTAGTGTCTTTTTGTGTAGGAGAACCAAGCACATGGACTTTACACTAGGGGGTCAATATGTTAAGTGTAGGTGTTTAGGGTCTTTTTACATTTAATAAGGTCCATTAAGACCATTTACATGTAATTTTGGTCATCTTTGAGTCATTTGTGTCAAAATTTCAAAAGTTGCAAAATTGTGTAAAGTTGTCATAGCAAGAAAATGCAAAAAATGCAACTTTTTGACCTCCAACGATTATGGGGAGTTTGAATGTTAGTTGAGGGTTGTTGAGTCAATTTGTGAGGTTTTTCTTGGTGGTAAAATATTTAAAAAGGTGAGAAACATCGATGTAAAGTTTGGCTTGGTGATTTGGAAGCATAAAAAAAAAAGAAACTCGTTTTCTGGAAATTTTTGTGTAATTTCATTATTTGCAGGCCTGTACAATACCATACATAGGAAAGATTGCTCAAGAATCTCATGAATTCATTGGTGGCATGAATTAACTATATTTTGTGATTGGTCTAAGAGGTTCAAATTGAATTTGAAGAATTTTATTCTTGTTTCTCTGTGATTGCCCGAGTATACCCTATTTTAGGGTTTGTGAGCATTTGGAATGTTTTGAAGGATCATTTCACCAACTATGATCTCTATAACTAATGAAATGGGTCCTAATAAGTATTTTTTTATGTCGGTATTGGCATGGTGTGATGGTTTATAGGTGGCATTGTTGTTCTTGCCACCGAGGTTCAAACCCCGTTGGGGTGGTATTGTTAAATAGTTGTATCCGGTTCATAGCTCCAGTTAAAAGCGTTTACCCCTTGAATAAAAAAAAATGTATTTTTTTATGTTTTTAAGTTTAATTGAATAGGGGGTAAGGGTTAGTGAAGGTTTTGATGACTATCCTGGGAAATTTGTGAGTGATTTTACCATGAAAAATAGTGGTTTAGTGCTAGGGTTTGGTGAGATCTTTGCGGGCAGCAGTGTTTCATGAATTTTAAAGTTTTTTTAGACCTTTTTAAAGGTGATTGAGGCCTTGGTTGTTCGTGAGGAAGTCGGGGGATTGGTTTTTCAATAAACCCTTGCCAATTTTGTGTAAAATGAGGGTTTGGTAAATAAGCATCATGGTGGATATACTTGGTGTTATAAATTGTTGATTTGGGGGTTTTGTGCTCTGATAATTGACTTCCCATAGGTATTTTTTCTTGGCATCAAATTTAAAGTAGGGTCCCTTTGAAAAAGTGGCCTATTTGGCCTACTAGGACAGCATATAGTCCATTTTTGGAGAGGTTGGTCCAAAGGATTCAAAGGTGATTTTGTGATATGTTAAAATGTTCCCAAAAGGGGTCCTTAAATGGTGATTTTCTTGTTATTTTGAGTTTTCAAAAGAGAGGTGTGAGTGGAAAATTGGGTTTGCACACCTACTAGGCAGAATTGTGAAGTTGAAGTGGATCACCCTATATAGGGTTTGAAGGCTAAAAGATTGTGATAATACAAGTGAGTTTGGGTTGGTTGGTTGTTTGACCTCCCTGTTTGACATCCATTGGTATCAGAGCAAAGGAATTATATCTCTTGAGGGAGAAGGTTGAAGTTTGAGCAAAGAAAAGGTGGAATTTGAGGAGTCAAGATGCCTCCTAAAGGAAGCACAGTTGCTAGAAAGATCGATAACCAGGCTAGAGAACTAGAAACCTTAAAGAAGGAGATTTTTTCATTGAAATCTAAAGCTAGAGTCACCATGGATGAAAGTGATTCTAAAGAGGAAGAGTTGGATCCAGAGGATGTGAGGATGGTAAAGATTTTGAAGCCTGTGAAAGGTGATGGACATAGCAAAATGGATTTTCCTATGTATGGAGGTAAATTAGATGGTGAGGAGCTCTTGGATTGGATAGGAGCCATGGAGAATTACTTTGAAATTGAAGAAGTGGATGAAGATCACAAGGTGAAGAAGGCTATGACCAAGTTGAAAGGACATGCGTTTTTGTGTTGGAACTTTGTGCAAAATGAAAGGTAGAAAAAGGGGAAGGCCAAGATTACTTCTTGGGAGAGAATGAAGAAAAAACTCAAAGGTAAGTTCCTTCCTAGTGATTACAATGTTCAATTGCTTTAAATACTTCAAAATCTTAAGCAAAAGGACTTAGATGTGCAAGCATACATTGTGGATTTTTATATACTAAGCATAAGGAAAAATCATGAGGAAGATGAAGACGAAAAATTTGCAAGGTATCTTAATGGTCTGAGGTATAATATTCAGGATGAGATAAGTTTGATGACACAAAAAATAGTTGAATAATCTTTTCAAATGGCTATAAGGGAAAAAGAAAAAGTGAAAAGGAGACAAGAAAATACAAGAGGTAGAGGTAGTACTTCTAGAGGAAAAGGAAATTTTTCCACCCCAAAACAATCCAATGAAGAGCAAGAAGATGCTGGTAAAGGTAAAGAATAAGTGGCTAAGTCTAGAGGTGGATGGAGAGGTGGAAGAACAAGCTTTAGGGGCAGATATATAGATCAAGAAAGAGGTTCTAATGTGTTTTCAGGAAGGTGTTACAACTGTGGTGAGTTTGTTCATCCATCCTACAAGTGCCCTGAAAAGTTTGGTGCTACTTCAAGTGGGGGTGAAAAAAGAGGTGAAAAGAGGGTCCAAATTGTACAAGAAGATGAAGGTGAAAATGTCAATTCTCCAAGTCGTGTTGTTGCACTAGAGGTGGGTGAATATTTGATGTTGAGAAGACAACTCTTGAAGGCCTCCAAGGAGAAAGAACCATTGCAAAGGAGAAATCTATTCAAGACCACATGCAAGAGCAAAGGTAAAGTATGCAAGGTAGTGATAGATTTAGGTTCCACTAATAATATAGTATCAAGTGAAATGGTAGATAAGTTAAATTTGGTGAAAGTTCCTCATGAAACACCCTATAAGGTGTCATGGTTAAATGATGATCAGTCACTTCTAGTTAATGAACAGGCTTTAGTTGAGTTTCAAATTCGGGGGTACAGAGATAAAGTACTTTGTGACGTTCTACTAATGGAATGTTGCCATTTGTTTCTTCGAAGAACATGGAAAAATGATAAACATGCCATGTATGATGGAAGGGATAATACATATCAGATTGAGCATGATGGGAACACATTTACTTTGCTTCCATTACAAGAAGTTAATGAGCAGATCAAGGCAGCCAAGGTGATTGTGATGGGTAGAAAAGAGTATGTGAAGATTGAGGAAGTCGAGAATGACTAGTTGGTAGCCATGAAAAAAGTTACAGATGTTAGAATAGAGATATTGAAGGGTGGTGCATAGTTAGAAAGGAGAAATGATGAGAAGAAGATGATAGGGATTGACCTAGAGAAGGTCAAGGATGAATTGTTGTTGATGAAGCAAGATGGCTTAGTAGAGCATGATGAGATCATGGTTGGGACAATGCTTTGTCCTGTAGTGCAAAGAGAAGTTGGAGGGAAGTCATATTCTATCATGGCAGAGGGTTTGATGACAGAGATAAGAATACAAAGTGGACAAGGAACTAAGGGTGTTTGGAAAGATCCAAAGGGCAGATATTAGCATGAAGCTAAGATGAAGGGGAATTCAGCCCAAGGAAAATTTGGTAAGTTTTTTTGGTAGGTTTGAAGGCAAGAACATTCTCAAGTTTTGATCAAGGAACAGGTAGAAGGAAACCATCAAGTTTGAGTGCAAAAAGGGAGTCATATCCATGTGCAAACAAGATCAAGGATGCAAGTCATGCTACAAGATCTCAATATCTAAACCAATGGAGGATATTTCTAGACCAGAGAGTGTGTGAAAAGCAAGGGGGGACTGATATGTAGCATGGCACAAGGCAGTACTCATGTGACATGAGTCAATTTTCAAGGGCTTGTATGATGCAGGAGCACCAAGCACATGGACTTTACATTAGGGGGTCAATATGTTAAGTGTAGGTGTTTAAAGCCTTTTTACATTTCATAAGGTCTATTGAGACCATTTCCATGTAATTTGGGTCATCTTTGAGTCATTTGTGTCAAAATGTCAAAAGTTGCAAAATTGTGTAAAGTTGTCATAGCAAGAAAATGCAAAAAATGTATCTTTTTGAACTCCAACAGTCATGGGGAGTTTGAAAGTTAGTTGAGGGTTGTTTAGTTCATTTGTTAGGTTGTTCTTGGCAGGAAAATATTTTAAAAGGTGAGAAACATTGATGTAAAGTTTGGCTTGGTTATTTGGAAGCATAAACAAATAAGAAACTCATTATTTTCTAGAAATTTCTATGTAATTTTATTATTTACAGACCTATATGGTACCGTACAGAGCAAGATTGCTCAAGAATCTCATGAATTAATTGGTGGCATGAACTAACTATATTTTTTGAATGGTCTAAGAGTTTCAAATTGAAATTGAAGAATTTTATTCTTGTTTCTTTGTGACTACCCAAGTATACCCTATTTTAGGGTTTGTGAGCATTTAGAATGTTTTGAAGGACCATTTCACTGACTATGGTCTTTGTAACTAATGAAATGGGTCCTAATAAGTAGTTTTGTATTTTTTTTTTGTTTAATTGAGTAGGGGGTAATGGTTAGTGAAGGTTTTGATGACTATCCTGGGAAGTTTGTGAATGATTTTAACATGAAAACTAGTGGTTTAGTGCTAGGGTTTGGTGAGATCTTTTGGGACAGCAATGTTTCATGACTATTTAAGTTTTTGATGACCTTTTCAAAGGTGATTGAGGCCTTGTTTGGCCATGAGGAAGTTATGGGATTGGTTTTTCAATAAACCCTTACTAATTTTGTGTAAAATGAGGGTTTAGTGAATAAGTGTCATGGTGGATTTACTCGGTGCTATAAATTGTTGATTTGGGGGTTTTGTGGTCTAATAATTGACTTCCCATAGTTATTTTGGCTTGGCATAAAATTTAAAGGAGGCTTCCTTTGAAAAAGTGGCATATTTGGCCTACAAGGACAGCGTATAGTCCATTTTTGGAGAGGTTGGTCCAAAGGAGTCAAAGGTGATTTTGTGATATGTTAAAATGTTCCCAAAAGGGGTCTTGAAATGATGATTGTCTTATGGTTTTGAGTTTTCAAAAGAGATATGTGAGTGGAAAAATGGGTCTACACACCTACTAGGTAGAATTGTGAAGTTGAAGTGGATCACCCTAGATAAGGTTTGAAGGCTAAAATATTGTGATAATACAAGTGAGTTTAGGTTGGTTGGTTGTTTGACATCACTTTTACAAAAAAAATTGTATGTTTTGAACTCATTTTCAGAAGGAAGAAGCAGTATATATATGAAAACAATCCCATCGCTTGAAAGCTAGTTAACAAAAAAGATTCCTTCATCATGAGAAATGATGCCCAGAGCAATGATCTCCTAAGGTCATTGCAACAGAAAAATATCCAAGCCATACAACACAGTCACCCTTGATCTAGATGCATCTCCTCTAAATGATGGTGGTGGTCCCAGTATAACCTCGTGCAGACATGTGTCGCTCACCCACAGAGTCAGTTAGGACATGTGGTAATATGGCAGGGCTCATTGCTTGTTCCTTTCTTCCTTTCGATGAAATCCCCGTGGAGAAGACATGTGGAGAAGTCTTTGTCGCTAGTGTTGACTATGGGGTCTTCCAAAAAGTGTGTGGATCGATGCTACGTGGCATGCGAGTGGAGCACGGTTGAGAAGCAAAGGGAAGCAAACGTCAAGTGCCCACAGTGTTGAAATGTGGAAGCATGGTGGGGCTCAAAAGAGGAGTGCACAATGAACATGTGGTGGCAGCAAGCGAAGCTCTTCAAAAAGAGGCCCAAGGATATTCAAATGTATGGGGCATGGGCCAGACTTAGCAAAATACAAACAACCTGAAGGGAGCTCGAGGAATTTTATATCCATAGGTTTCCCAAAACAAACTCCAAAAACTGTCAAGAATTTCAACACCAAACTTGAGGAGAAAATATAAAATAATTATTTTCCTTTGCCACCTTGACATGGGCACCTAACTTTTGTCCAATCATCTTGGTCAATAAAGACACCTTCTTTGACTCTCAATGGCCTCGATGGCTCCATAAACAGTCATGCAACAACATACAAATATTGTGGCCAAAACATGCAATCACATGCAAGGCATGCAATTGAACATGCAAGCAAATGCACCCCAAATGGTCCCCACCAATAATTTGGACACCCAAGAGGAGTATTTTCCTAATTTTTCTTTATAAAATATCTATAAATGCATAATTCTCACCAAAATTACAATTACAATTTCATCCCAAGGGAAATTACAAGTTGCAAATCAAAATATTTATTCACCTAGCCTCTAAGCCCTTATTGAAAATAAACCAATTAAAATAACAATATTTTTGGTGATGCAAGATTGTCATTTCACCTTGAATGCTCCTACATTAGAGGGGGAGAGAGAGAGAAAGAGAGGTTCATATACATAGGCTTGAGAAAATTTATTTAGCATAGAAGCATCAAAATCTATATCTTTATCTATATACACAACAAAAACTTGTAGGCCATCACATAACATCTCCTAGAATTTAAAGGTTCTGTAATGGAAAGGATACAACCACAATTGGATAGACTCTATTACATTTATTGAAGCATCCTATATACTTATTTTATTACATAGCATGTTTTCTACTATACCAATTTTCATAGTTCCTAATTGACATTTGAATTATTAACTTTCATAAATAGCGATGAACTTCTTTACCTTATTTGTCTTTTAAAGAAAATTATTTTTATAACATACCCTCTATATCATTTTGAAAGTATTTTCTTTTATGCACAACACATTAGTATTTAATTAAATTAATTTAAATTTATTGCTTTCATATTAATTTTCTTAAAGGATGTAGATTGGACTTATTAATTTAATTATTGCACTTAGAAAGGATAAATTTATTGCTTCCTTTAGCATATAAACACTTTTATTTCCTTTTAGATTCATATTGCATAATCATATAACCATACCATTTTTGTTAAAGAATATATTCTTCTAATTATTTAAATTAGTTCGAAGATAGTAGATATTCATTATTGTAAACCTAAAACTATATTAAAAGTGTACCTTATTTTTCAATAATTATTCAAGAATAGACACCACCTCCTACCTTCACTTTAATTCACCAAATATTAATTGCACAAAATACTTTAAAAATATCTATAGGGTTTATAATTGGCATAAATTCCTACCTAAAAAGGATTTTAGTTTTCTATTGGTTTTTCTAAGTGAAATTTTCTCAATCTCTACTAATTTATTTTTTTACGTTTATAATAAATCCATTTTCAAGTAAGTTTATATTAGAATAGATACATTTTTATTTTTATTTTCTCTTTCTCAGTCACATTCATTTTTAAATTACATTTATCTTATTTCTTTACCATTGCAATAGATGTTAAGACCTACATTGTTAAATCATGAAAAAAAAAAAATTCATAAAAAATAGTGTTTTCTTGCATACTACATTTCCTATCTAAGTGAATATAAAAGTTGAGAATTATTGGTGTATAATTTAGCTTGAAATTTTTTTTAAAAATGCATGTTATTATTTGAAAAAGGAAAAGTGCAATTTGGCAATGGTGCATTTATATTAAACTCATAAATTAATTGTGTTTTGTCTTAGGAAAATATAAGAAGAAAATAGATATATATTTTTTCATCTTATAAAATCATAAACTTACAATTACATTCATTAAAAAAATTAATAAAGAAATTACATTTCTATTGTTTTTCTTTAATATTATTTATTTACATTTTCAAAAAAAATTGTAAAATTGTAAAGTTTTCATTTTCAAACATTCAAGACCCATATAGGGATTAACCATACAAGAATATGTGTAGTTGTGCTTCTCATATTACCTGCATCCATAAATATTGCATAAAAAATAAAAATAAATAGATTTAACAACATATTTAATTTCTTTGTAAGTTAGCTTAATCTAATTTCAATATTTTTCTCTTATTTTCAAACTCCATAAAAACATTAAAAAAACACCAAAATCTAGTAGCAAAATAGTATAGGTTAGTTCAAAGTATATTTTTTGATTGAATAAGCAATAAACTAGGGTGTTGAACTAATGCATGAGCATCTGAGTGTAGGGGGAATCCTATACGACCAAAAAATGATTTTCTCTCTCTATTTTTTTTAGATCTAATGATGAATATTTTGTTGGTCTATCTTGCCCTAGAAGGTAACCCTATTTTATGAGGGTGTTGTATTATGGTTGTAGTAAGGGTGATGTATTCTGAGAGTCTAATAGCATTCGTGTTGTCTATGAATCTCTGGTGGTGATACTCATGTGAGAAGCTTGCTTTGCAAGTATATTGTAATCTTTGTGATTTTTGAATAATATATTGGGTGGATTTTGGACTGTAGGGTTTTTCTCCCAAAAGGGTTTTCCCCATGTAAATCACTTTTTCATGGTATGCATAATATTTATGTTTATTTATGTTTAAGTTTCTATGACTGTTAAAGATTTGTAAAGTTTTTCATTATTCTCCTCTCAAGATTAGTGCAGGAAGTTGTTATGATACCTTAGCTTCCTTACAAGTGGTATCAGAACTTGATCACCTTTGGTTTCAATTGTGGTTTGTTGGGTTTTTTAACTAATCTAGCTTTGAGTGGGAGCTTGTGTAGAAGATACTTTGTGATCTTGTTGTAGGAATTTTCAGATGGAAAGTTCATCAAGGAAAAAAGAGGTGGATAGGTATTTTGGAAATAATTTTGAGATGTGGAAGTTGAAGATGGAAGATTTGTTGATAGATCAAGATTTATGGGATGCTTTTGATGAGAATTTTTGAAGGCCTACAGATCCTACTCAAGCTTCTCAATATGATGTTATGGACCGTAAATCCAAGGATCTAATTAGATTGTGCTTGGAAGACTCTATTTTAATTAATGTCCGTGAAGAGACCTTTACACAAAAACTGTGGAAGAAACTTGGTGAGATGTATCAAGCCAAATCTTTAGTTAATAAGATTTTCTTGAGGAATAAATTGTATTCCTTGAGAATGGAAGAGGGTGGATGAACCACAGACCACCTAGAAGCATTCAATATGTTGGTCGCTCAATTAGCACCAATTGGTGTCAAAATGGAAGAGGATAAATGACAAATCTTTCTTCTTTTTTTTCCCTGGTTCATGGGATTCTCTTGTTATGGCTATTAGGAGTACTTTTGTTATATTGAAGACTAAAGATGTGGTGGGTTATTTTCTTTCTAAAGAGATGAGGAGGAAATTATCCATCACTACCAAGGAGGCCCTAAATTTTCATGGAAGACCTAAGGAAAGAGGAAAGAAAAATGAGAAGTGTGACAAATCCAAGTTCAAGGGGAGATCTAAATCTCCTAGAAAGTCCAGAGTTATGTGTTGGAATTACAGTAAGCCTAGACATGTTCGTAAGGAATGAAAAGAAGAAAAGAAAAAAAAGAAGAAATTTGATTCTAATTTTGAGTCAGAGAAGGAAGAAGGTGATGCATTCATTGCATCTTTGGCAACTCATGTAGGTAATGATGCATGGTTAATTGACTCAGGTGCATCTTTCCATATGACCTTCAATAGAGATTGGTTTTTTGAATATGAAGAATTTGATGGAGGTAAGGTGTACTTGGGTGATGATTCTCATTTATACATTGTTGGCCATGGTAAAGTTAAAATAAGGTTTCCTAATGGTAGAATAAAAATGATTAATGGTTTGTTACATATCTCTGTATTAGCATGAATTTTTTTATTTGTAAGCAAACTAATAGATGCAGGTGTGCAGGTAGTATTTTTTGATGCAGGATGTAAAATGGTTAGAGGTGCTATGGTGATTGCTAGAGATGTCAGATATGAAACATTGTATAAGCTTGATGCATGCACTATTGAGTGCAATATTACTTTTGTGAAAAGAAAGTCTATGGAAGAGGTGAGGGTTTCACCTTCAGTAGATGGTCATGGATTCTAGGTACCCAATGGTGCTCTTTCTTCTAAATCAAAGTTACCTACAGAGAAAACTATGTTATGGCATCATAGACTTTGCCACATTGTAGAAAAAGGTTTAACAACCTTCAAAAATAAAAAAATTTGTTGAAGGTTTGTTCGATTGTAATCTTGAATTTGATTTTTGTGAGCATTGCATTTATAGAAAACAAAACCACATTCAGTTTTACTTGATTTCTCATAAATCTTGTGATGTATTGGATCTTATTCATTCTGATGTGTTTGGTCATGTATATGTTCCTTCGATTGGTAGATCAACATATTATGTTTCATTTGTTGATTATTATAGTAGAAGGACATGGGTATATTTTCTAAAGAGTAAATTTAAAGTTTTCAATTGATTTAAAGAATTTAAAGCAATGGTTGAGTTGCAAACTAGAAAAAAAAAATGTTTGAGGACTGATAATGGTGGTGAATTTTTCTCTAATAATTTTGATAGATTTTGTAAATATTGTTGTATTCATAGATAGAAGAAAACTCCATATTCTCCACAATAGAATGGAGTTGCAAAAAGAATGAATAGGAAACTGATGAAGAAGGTTAGTAGTGTGTTAATTGGTGCTATCCTAGAACAAAGGTTTTGCGTTGAAGCTATTGCCACTGCCTATTACCTGATTAATAGTTCTCTTACATCAGCTCTTGTTGATAAGATTCCTATAGAGGCATGGTCAGGTCGCAAGCCTTCATTAAGGCATCTTATAGGTTTTGGTTGTGAGGCATATGCACATGTGCCAAAGGAGAAGTGAACAAAGTTGGAGAACAAGGCTATGAAATGTATCTTCATTGAATACAGTTATGGTGTGAAAGAATACAAGCTTTTGGATCCTATTGCACAAAAGGTAATATATAGTAGAAGTGTTATTTTTAGAGAAGCTAAGCCTTCTTCTATTACATTGCAGCTAGAAGAAAGTAAACAGGAAGATGTGATTCAATTTCCTTCTACACCTCAAAAAGTTGAATCGAGGCCCATGGATAGAAAAGAAGTTGAGGAGAGCCCATCTAGCTCTGAATCTTTAGAAGAGGAGGAAGAACCTCCAACTCAACTTTTTTTTAGGTCTACAAGGCATAAACAACCACCTAAAAGGTATACACCTGATGATTGGAGATTTATTTTTGCTTTGAATACTAACATGGATGAACCTAAATCTGTAGAAGAGGCATTAGGTATGAATGATGCAAAATCTTTGAAGATTGCTATGGATGAAGAAATGACATCTTTGAAAAATAATGATAAATGGGATCGTGTACCATTTCCTGAAGGATAGAAACTTGTTGGCTACGAATGTGTGTTCAAGAAAAGATTGGTTCAAATAGAGGTATTGAGAAGTACAAAGCAACATTGGTTGCAAAAGGTTACTCTCAAGTTGAGGGCGTTGATTATGGTGAGATATTTTCTCCTATTGCAAAAATGACATCCATTAATTTTTGCTTTCTATTGTTGCTACTTATGATTTATAGGTTTAGCAAATGGATGTGAAAACTACTTTCCTTCATGGTAACTTGGAGGAGGATATTTATATGAAACAGCCAGAGCACTATGTGGTGAAAGGTAAAAATAAATTGGTTTGCAAATTGAAGAAATATTTGTATGGCTTAAAATAGAGTCCTAGGATGTGGTACCTGAAATTTGATACATATGTGTTGAGTTTGTGATTTGAGCATTCTAAATCAGATCATTGTGTTTATCATAAAAATAATGGTGATCATTTCCTATTTATTGCATTATATGTTTATGATATGTTATGTATTGGAAAAGGGAAAGGTATTATTTCAAAACTAAAATATCAACTTGCTACTAAATTTGAA
This sequence comes from Sequoia sempervirens, assembly GCA_007258455.2. Taxonomy (NCBI): domain Eukaryota; kingdom Viridiplantae; phylum Streptophyta; class Pinopsida; order Cupressales; family Cupressaceae; genus Sequoia; species Sequoia sempervirens. The sequence continues at coordinate 228,742,499 of VDFB02000007.1, forward strand.
ATGAAGGCCTTGGTGCAGCTAGACACATTCTTGGAATGTAAATTAAAAGAGATAGAGAGAAAAAAATATATGGCTTGGCCAAAGTATGTCAATTCAATTGTACAGAGATTTAACATGCAGGATTATAAACCATTTTGTGCAGGATTATAAACCATTTTGTGTTCCCCTTTCTATTGGAGAAAATTTATCTATTTCAGATTTTCCAACATCTCCATTATAGATGGAAGATATGAGCAAAGTTCCCTACCAAAGTGTTGTTGGAAGTTTGATGTATGTTATGGTTTTTACTAGACCAAACATTACACAAGCAGTGGGAGTTCTTTCCAGACATATGTCCAATCCCAATAGAGTTCATTCAGATGCAGTTAAAAGGGTTGTTAGATATTTATGTGCTACCTCAAAGTATTCCTTGTGTTATCATGTAGTAATTTGATTGAAGACAGTATTTCCCTTGATATTCATGGTTATGTGGATTCAGACTAGGAAGGTGACATTGATAGCAAACGATCCAAAAGTGCTTATGTTTTTACTTTATTTTGTAGTGCAATCAGTTGGATGATTAAGCAACAAGTTGTGGTTGCTTTTTCCACTACTGAAGTAGAGTATATGGCAGCTACTCATGCTTGTAAAGAATCCATTTTTCTTAAGAGACTATGTTTAGATATTGGAATAAAACAAGGTACAATGATAATTTATTGTGACAGTCAGAGTGTGATATGTCTAGCCAAGAACCCAACATTTCATGCTAGAACCAAGCACATTGATGTAGAGTACCATTTTTTTTGAGATATGGTCAAAGATGGTAGGGTAAAATTGGTTAAGGTGGAGACTTTGATGAATGTTGTTGATTCTTTAACTAATCCTACAATCATAGAGAAGTTCAGATGGTGTTCAGAAACTATGGGCCTTTCAGACCCTAGCAATTAAGAGACAATGTTTACTCCCTCCCATTGCTCTTGCAAGGTGTTTGATAAGTGGGAGATTTTTTAGGAAAATGTGTCTCAACCTTGCAATTATATAAAGGTTATTGTTGATAGGATATATATTCCTAGTTACACCGATAGGAGTAATATATAATGGTAGAAAGAGGAGGAGTGGGATGCATGTAAACAAATTTTTGTTAACTTTTTTAGGAAACTCCTAAAATGGTTGACATATATTATATAAATGATACATTGTAAATATAGACTATTAATTATTAGGTTTTAGATCTAATGGTGGATATTTTGTTGGCTTGTCTTACCCTAGAAGGTAACCCTATTTTATGAGGGTGTTGTATTATAGCTGTAGTAAGGGTGATGTATTCTAAGAGTCTGATAGCATTCATGTTGTCATTGAATATTTGGTGGCGATACTCTTGTGAGAAGCTTGCTCTACAAGTATATTGTAATCTTTGTGATTTCTGGATAATATATTGGGTATCTTTTGGAGTGTGGGGTTTTTCTACTGAAAGGGTTTTCCCCACGTAAATCACTATGTTGTGGCATGCGTAATATTTATGTTTATTTCTATTTAAGTTTTGTAAATGTTAAAGATCTATAAATTTTTGCATTATTCTCCTCTCAAGATTAGTGTAGGAAGTTGTTCCACTACCTTAGCTTCCTTACAATTTCTTCACCAAATTTGAGGAGAAATAAATCCCACGCCCAGGTTGGAGGAGGCCATTTTTGGCATCTTGTAACTCCTTGAATTTAAAATTTACATCAATTGAAGAGGGAGAGGAATTTGAACGCCTAGAAGTGAAGGTAGTGGCATGAGACAATGGAAGGAAATTTTAGCAAAGAATTTGAATTTATTTTCAAGAAAAATGTAAGAGGGGAGTAACGAAGAAATGGGATGCCCAAAAAAGTAGAGAGGATAATTGAATGTGGCTATCTTTTGAAGGAGATTTGCAACACCCAGGCATGATAATGGAAAAAGAAAGGTAAAATGAAAAAAATGAGAGAGGAATAAAAAATAAAAAATATCCAGAGAGCGGAGAGGATGGAGTAATAGAGATTGGAGATGTAATTTTTTATTGCTTTTAGTTATTTATAAGGCTTTTAAATTTTATTTTAGTGGTTGGGTGAACAATCTTACTTGTATAAGATTTTGGTTGTGGCAAGTATGCTTCATGTAACTTGCATTTGTAGACATTGCAAGTTTAAATATTGAAAAATAAAATTTATATTTCAAGACAGTAAAATCATGTGTGATGTTTATTTTTTGGAATGCACTCTCTATAATTTGAATTTATAAGTTTAAAAACAAAATTCCTTGGTTGAGTGATCTGGGTATTGTTGTGACTATTTTGATGTTGCTTGAAGCTAGTTGTTGATTGTGGGAATTTAAGGGGTTTTTGAGTTTCAGATATGAAATTTGAGGGGTATTGTTGGGGAAAATTTGATCTACATACCTTCCTATAGATGAATATAGGTTCTTCCATTATCCATGTTTTCAATAGAAAAGGCATTCATTAGAAGGTTCAAAATAATTGTTGAAAGAAGGTTTGTCATGATATTTTTAGTGTAGTTCCAAAGTTCTATGAGTTACTTTATGGGGCTTCAATATCCACACTTATTTTTGGAGTCTTAGGTTCTTGTATTGCATTAAATGGTATTAGAGCTAGTGTTCCTAAGAATGTAGACAAAGTACCAAATGTGAGGGAGTATGGCACTAGGATTTGTGGGTGTAGTGTGTGACTCTATTGTTGTTCTCCAACAGAGGTTAAGGAAAAAGGTGAACAAAGAGAGGTGTGTCTTCCAGAAACTTTTGTTGGGTACAGGATAGTTGTTGAATGTGAGTGATTTTATTGTAGATAGTCAGGTATGAAGATGAATTTGAAAAGGAGAATGAATATTTTTTAAGGGACTAGTTGTGTGGATAGTTATGAAGCGGTACCTAAGAAATAAAATTTATGAGATGATAATAGACATCCATTTGACATTGGATAAAATAGAGTTGTTACCAATATGATTGATTGTAATAAATAATGTCATGTAGATGGAATGGTTTGAAGAAATAAATAATGAAGTCGTAGAGGTTGAGGATGAGAAAGAGGAGAGTGTAGCAATGGTTGAGATTCCTTTGGAGGACAAGAAGGTATGGGACAGTGCATCTAAGAGTGGAGTAGAGTTGGAGAATACAAAACCTAAAGTTTTTGTGGATGAAGAAGAAAATAAAATAGTTGAAGTTTTTTATTTTTATATGTATGTTGATTTTTTGTGAGTGAAGTAAGTGAAATAGATGGAGTGAAAGTGGGGCTCTTTGACGGTCCCATATTCGATGAGGAAATTGGTGAATATGAAGAATATATCCAATTTAGAAAGGAGATAAGATGGATAGAATATTTATTAAATGGAGAAGTGATCAAGGAAATGAAAATGAAAAATGATGAACCCTATATCTTGTTTTTTTCATTTCCTTGAATGCAACTATAAAAGAAATTGTAGCAAAGTGTCAAGCATATGGAACTAAAGAAGAAGATATCCTCATGCAAGAGGATGATGAAAATAAAGAGGGAAGAGGAAAGAAAGAGATCATAGCTAAAATATTTGACTTTGTGGGCATAGAAGAGGAGGTTGTAGCAGTTGGAAAAGAATGGCTCACATTGACAAGAGTTGGAGTAAAATTTGTAACCATGAATGAAGAAGAAAAAGAGAATAAAGGAAAAATAGGTGATGAAGGTGATGAGATAGAGTGGGAGGATGAATTATGGTATAGTCAAGAAAATTTCATGAAAGGGAGAAAGAGAGGTGTTAGCTCTCAAAAACGCAGGCAGAATGCCTCAAGAGGCTGCCAATCTCTTGATACGCTTTAGGGTAATAGACAAGGTCAAAGCTTTCAACCTTCTACTCTTCAGGTGTTGCAAGACCTAGGCGGGTGTACCTAACTAAATGAATAGACTTTTTGTACTTATGATTATCTTTCTTATAGTGATTTGTCCACAATGGCAGATGGAAGTGAACAAATGAAATCAAACTTGATAGCAACAATAATCTTCTGATCTAAATCCTAAAATGCTCAATTAATAGATATAAAGAAACTGAATGAATTCAAAATGATGAAGTGCAGAGACCAGTGCCTTATTGGGTATGTGGAGTCGAATGAAACAGAAGTGGGCAACTTATTCTGGCTGAAACTCAAATTGTTGGCATATGTTCTATTTATAACTTGTATAAACATGCAAGATTGTGACTACTAAACTCTACTTTAATAATCCAAATGAATCTTCCTAATTACTGTGATCAACCAAAAGGATTCAATCTTTGCTTGAAAGAACCAATCGATTAATCACACAGATACAACAAATGTGCACTGATAAACTGAGAATAAACTTGTTATATCAATTTAAACAACTATAAAGAATCAACTTGGAGACAGCTTAGCAATACTTTTCAACCAACTCAACAGAAAAATGACACCAAAATAAACTGCCACACTAACTGACTTTCATTGAAATCACCATTTGAAAACATGCATCATAGTCTCTGACATGAGAATTTTATTCTACTGTAGCCATTCCTAATCTACCTACTGTAATCTGATCTCATAATCCCATTCACAATCGGGAATCACTATTTATATATATGCATCTAAACAGACACATCATTTCAACATCCATGTCGGCCAACCGTAGAATTCGGGCTTAGTTCATGTCGGCCTGCAATGATATTTAGGAACTCACATGTCGGCTCATAGTGTTTGAGTCTCTATTAATCATTCACTGAGGCAATCGCCAAGACATCTCTGTAAGTATGCCGAAGGCAATTATATCGCTGTCATCCCATGCCCTTTGTGTTTCGCCCAGACTCTATGATGTTAGTGAGACATCTCACAGATTACAAAATGTTATATCGATATGTATTTCTTTACGAGTTTTCCATTCGCTAAGACACAGGGATATCTCTCACCAATGTGTTCTTTTGGTTTCGTTCACAGTCGCCGTAACATTCTAATATCGAAGAGACCTCACGTAGACCACATTATGTTTCACCGAAATTCTTTATCCATCCTGAGTCGCTGAGATAAAATCATACTCTCACCGAAATGTATCCTTCATTTTCCTTCACCAAGACAATTCAAAATTGGGGAGAGGTCCCAAAGAGTTCATTGAGTCATACCGAAAGCCCTTTATTCATCTTGTGTGTCGCTGTGAATTTTCACTGTTGGGGAGACATTATATAGAATTCTCTTTGTTTTACCGAAAGCCCCGAGCTCACCTTAGATTGCTAGGAGAAATCAAATCTCACACCGACAAAGACCTATCATTCCTTATCGGCGAGACCCAAAGTAGTCACTGAGAGCTCACTCTGAATGTCATTAACTCTTACTGATATAACCCTTTGTGTACAAGACAGTAAGACATTTCAAACTCGATAAGACCTTATATTGAATGCAACAAGCCTGGCCGAAATGAATCTTATAATGTGTTAGTCGGTGAGACACATAGCACTCGCCAAGACATTACATCAATGGCCATTAGTTTTATCGATAAATCTCGACGTGCATATGGTCGGTGAGACATAAACCTTTTCGCTATGACCTTTCACCAAAGCCTTAAACCTTTTCTGAAATATTCATCCATCTTATTGGTCAGCAAGACAAGGGCGTTTCACCATGATATAACAATGAAGGAAAACCTCCCGCCGATTAGCACCTTTTGTGGCCGGTCAGGGAGACATTGAAATCGATAAGACCTCATCCCGAGGGTATAACTCCTGTCGATGTGAATCCTCCACTGTCGCGGAAACAAAGAAAAAGTCTTGCTGAAAGCTTCCTACATGTAAACTTTGATCGCTATGACATCAAATGAGTCTTGTCAATAAGCAACACAGACTCATATCAGCAGAAAACACAAAATGGATCGAGGAGACAATGGTATTCTCATGCCGATACAGACCATGATGTGAATTATGCAAGACCCGATGGATTCAATGAGACAAATATGGAAAAAATGTGAGCAGAATGATATGAAAATAAACCCTTGTGCTTAGCTATTCTCTTCATACGTTGATGAACTCTCCTCCTCATTTGAACATGTTTCATCGTGATTTCCAAAAGGGTTGCTAGAATCCCTTGATTGCAGATCAAAATCCATAGGTCCATCCTCAAAATCTAAATACTCATTGGATCCCTCATAACACACACTGCTTTCCCTGTCACAATCTGTTATGCAAGAGAGATATCTTGTACCTTCTTCTTCATCATGCAAGCTATCACAAGAATCATACTGACTTGCACATATCTCATCTTCTATTGGATGCATTGTTTGATCAATTCCTCTATACTCATCAAGAAAACAACAATTAGGATCAACATTGGTAGTGTTCTCATACCTTATCTTTTCCATGGCATCAATGAATTTATTCATGTGATCACGGGCAAGCTGTATTGATGATTCAAACCAATAGGTTGATTCAGGTTCCCATGCTCTTACAAACTGCTCAACAAACATAGCCCTTGTTGACCTACAATGAGAAGATATCTGCATACAAATATCTATAATTCTATTGTACAGAGAAATCAAATCTTCTCCTTCATACATCCTTATGTCAAGAAATGCATCCACGGGGGAAAATCTGCACTCTAATTTTGTGATGGAGTCCTGGCTTCGAGTATACTCATCTTCTTCTGCTTCAAATTGCTGCTCCTGGCACACATATTGCTGCAAATTCTGATTTTTAATTTGTACGAACCTATGGGAAGCCCAATTTGGTGTGGACAGATTTTCATATTGCTCAAGAAATTGATCATGAAAACCTTGGAGATATTTAATAGAAGCAAACGGCAAGCTATTAAAACAATCCCTAACTTCATGAATGAGTGACATCATAAACAGCCTCATGTGTAAATCTTCATATGGCACATCTATGTCTTTGATAAAAGCATTGAAGCTCCTCAAATGATCTTCAGCAGTGATGGCACTACTCCCCGTAAACTTCAGAACAAGACTTCTCCAACTGCAACTTATAGGGTAAGGGTACAATTGAAACCCTGTTAGATCAAATTTCCTGATTGTCATTGTTGCATACTGGTGAGGGGGAGGGTTAGGTGGGTACTGATATTGGTATGGCAGACTATTGCATTGTGCATAATGTTGTGGGATATAATGTTGACCATGAGGTGGTTGTGTGTATGTATGTTGTGTGGGAATATAAGGAGGATAATGTGGTTGTTGGGCCTTTTGCAATTCAGCTTTTAGTTCTTATATCTCCATCCTCTGAGATTCAAACAGTGCCTTGACTTCCTCATAAGTTAAAGATTCATAATCAACTTGAGGATTATCGTGATCAATAGGTCCACCCTGATTACCCTCCATTTTTCAGATCATTGTGTGTCAACTTACCACTGCTAGGAGGACCATCAATATGACCTCCCCTATATCAAGATCTTCTTCCATTCATGTTTGAACAAATGCAATGTTTCTTTCAGAGTCACCACCTACTTTTCCAAAAGTAGGAAAATCATTATTTCTGATCTTTTCCCCAGCGAAATCACCTTTCTGAAACTTCTCAAATTACAACCTTTTCTTCAATGACTCTATATGACAGTCTTCAACCGAATATTCTGATGTTTGTCCCCAGTAGAGTCGCCAATTTGTTAGCTCTCAAAAATGTAGGCAGAATTCCTCAAGAGGCTGCCAATCTCTTGTTACACTTCAGGGTAATAGACAAGGTCAAAAGCTTTCAACCTTCTACTCTTCAAGTGTTGCAAGACCTAGGCGGGTGTACCTAACTGAATGAAGCAGACTTTATGTACTTATGATTATCTTTCTTGTAGTGATTTTTCCACAATGGCAGATGGAAGTGAACAAATGAAATCAAACTTGATAGCAACAGCAATCTTCCGATCTAAATCCCAAAATTCTCAATTAACAGATATAAAGAAACTGAATGAATTCAAAATGATGAAGTGCAAAGACCAGTGCCTTATTGGGTATGCGGAGTCGAATGAAATAGAAGTGGGCAACTTATTCTGGCTGAAACTCAAATTGCTGGCATATGTTATGTTTATAACTTGTATAAACATGCAAGATTGTGACTACTAAGCTCTACTTTAATAATCCGGATGAATCTTCCTGATTACTATGATAAACATGCAAGATTGTGACTACTAAGCTCTACTTTAATAATCCGGATGAATCTTCCTGATTACTATGATCAACCAAAAGGATT
>VDFB02000007.1:228750754-228914343 GCA_007258455.2 Sequoia sempervirens
TGGTTTGATGCTATTTGTGTTCTATCAAAGGTGTTCATGATTTGGTGCTCCGGAAGATGAGTTGTAGTGTTGTGTGTTTCTATGCAGCCGAGATGGATTGATGGGGAGTGTTATGTGTGTGAAGGCTATTACACATGCTGTGAATTAATCTTAAGGTGTTTGAGATATGTTCCAATGTATGGTGAAGTGTGTTATGTGGTTTGCATGTTATCTTCTTGTTACAAAAGTGTGCACTTCAAATATTCATTGTGTTTTCATTAGGTTTGGCCAACCTAGTGTCTACACTTCATGTGAAGGATAAGAATCAATTGAGGAAGCATGTGATTGATCCAAGATGTTTTGGATCTTGGTTAAGTATTGGTTTGGTCCACTCTCATTCCTTTCCACCGCAGGAATGTTGAGTTTCCAACCTAATTTGAATTTGTAAAATGAAGCGTGTGTATCCAACCTTGGAGAAAGTTTCTAAGGTTAAAGATGGTATAAATACAATTTGAGATGTTATGGATTCATGTATCAAAGATGCCACAAGTGTGAGAAGCAAGAGTGTGTGAAAGTGAATTGAGGAAGTAGTACTTAAATGTGTTAGACTCCTGAAAGCAGTGAGCTGATGGTGTCTACAACTCTTTGATCAAGGTTGTGGATGTGTGTAATTTGTTGTGATGTATTTTTCTATTATCCTTTTGTATATGTAGGTAGTGAGCCTCCCTTCTAGATAGTGAGTCTTATCTATAGGCAGCGAGCCTTGTATATGGGCAATGAGCCCTTTGGTAGTGAGCCTCTTTGTAATTGATTTTGTTATTACTTTATATTGTGAGTTAATCCTCACCATGGTTTTTCCCTTATTGGGTTTTTTGCATAAATTTGTTGTTCCCTGTGTTGATATTTCTTTCTATTATTTTCATTTCATGTTCATACTTAATAACAGAATAAAGTGGATGTGAAGTTGATAAGTGTTTGAGATTTGTGATTGTAATTGGTGACAACTAATTCACCCCCCACCTCTTAGTTGTCTTGCACCTTTCAACAATAACATCACACAAAACTAAATCATGATAATCACCAATCTTAAATCTTACCAAGCATTTTTCATTCACGAAAACCTTACGGTCATCTTACAACCAAGCAATTTTGTATCGATGTGGGTGTCTTCTCCTTTCTAGTTGTAACTTGTTCACCATTTCTTTCGAAACAAGATTGTTAGTAATACCATCATAATCACATTACATAATTTACCTTCAAATTTGCATCTTTTTCTAAAAAAAACTTTTATTTTGCGTTGGTTCATTGTCTTGATCATTCAATAGGGCTTACCTAGTCATCAAAGCTTCTCCCCTCTCAGCTTCTTTGGATTGTGTTGACATTGCATCTTCTTTTTTAACATTTTCTAATCTATCTTGATTTTTAGATATTCTACTGGTCCTTTCCTAATTGTGTGGGAAGTCATATGCTCTATGTCCCTCTTCTCCACATTGGTAACAAGTTCCTTGGAAGCCTCCTCTTCCAAATCCTCTACTCGATCTTCCTTTTCCTCTAAAATTCTGCTCACGGAACTTGTTTGAGATTTCACCTATTTCATCATTTATATCCTTAATGTCTCTAATCTGATGTTCATCCTCCTTTTGTTATGCATAAGCTCTACCCTTCCATTTTTTCTTATTCTCAAATTTCTCGTTTAATCTTTCTTCTACTTTCAATACAAATTGATATGCATCCTCAATGGTGTATATTCTCACTAATGCCAACTCCTCTTGTATTCTTGGCTTTAACCCATTAATTTAACAGGATACCTTATCCTTGTCTACTTTATAATGTCATGTTCTAATCAAAATCTTATGAAATTCTTCCATTTAATCCTTCATAAGTCTCATTCCTTGTCTCAAACTTTGCATCTTTTTGAGCAACTCCAACTCATAATCTATTGGAATAAGTTGTCTTTTCATCTTCTCTACCATTCTATCTCATTTGAATATATTTCCCTTTCCTCTTATTCCTCTTTCAAATTGCATTTCCTTCCACCAAATTATAGCATGTCCTTTTAGTTTTGTTTTTGCAAACCTCACCCTGTGAGGGTCTTCAATCTCTTCAAACTTGAAGAATTCCCCTATGTCATTAATCCAATCTATCAACTCTTCTAGATTCAAGCTTCCACTAAAGTGTGAAACCTCCATCTTAGGATTCTTTCCAATTTGTGCAATATCTCTCAACAATCTAATTTCTCTAGGATCCATTTGATCCTATTCTTCCTCTTCAAATTCCTCTTCAGCTTCATCTTCACTATCATCTTCTCTACACACATCTCTTTTGTGAATATCTTCCTACAAAACCTCAACTTTCCTTCTAAGAGCTCTAACTTCATCTATTGGAGGGTCTCTTCCTCTACCACTTCTACCTCTATGTCTACCATGATTAGAAACTCTTGGAGGCATTTTAATCTTCACCCACAACTCATAGGTCCTACTGCAAATTTCCTCTCTTTGGCACTCTATTTACAAACTTAGAATAACTTGCTCTAATACCATTGATGGAAAGGGAGACTCTCCCTCTCAACTATGATCACAAAAACACATAGAACACTATGCAAGAAGGAATCAAATTAACTTGAAACATTAAAAAATGGAAGATAAATCTACAACATATATTAACTTGAAAATCTAAAAATGAAATACATAATCATGGAGCTCATATGCTCACATATAACATGGGCTTCACACATACAAAAATATGCAACTCAACATTCTAGCTTTATTCTAACAACATCTAGGTATGCAACCACAACATCTCCAAAAGCCCCCTTCACCAAATGAGCAAGCATCATTATATAGAAATTGTGTGAGAAGAAACCACTATTGGTTTTGTTGACGCGAAAAATTGACAAGGTAATAGCCTTATGGGAAACTTAGTTAATGGGGGACCAATTGCACTAAATTGAGTGACCTCTAGGTTTTTAAAGAAGTTGACTTCTATATTTTGGAGGGTTTTCGAATAGGAAAAGGAAGCAGATATAAAAAATAAAGATCTAACTAAGATGATGCGCCAAGATGTAGATGTAGGAAAGGTAAATCTATTTTTTGGATAAGATTTAAGGGCCCATTCAGCAATTTGCTAAGTCCTAGAATAATAGAAATCAAAGATATAACCTGAATAATTTATCTAATAACATAAAATAATTCCCATACACATTTACTAAAAAGAAGAGTCAAAGACATGATCTAAATCAGCAACTTATGTTGAAATCATAGAAGTTTTGCAAATAAACTACTCAGTACAGTAATGGCACAATATAATGTTTTTTTTCAAATAGCTTAATAAAAAAGAAAGGCTGAAAAATAACACAGTATGTGAGTCTTATACAATAATACAAAAAATAGTACAAAGGCCTGGTGTCTTTCACAATTTTTTCTTAATGTTCAGAACTCATTTTTGGAAGGAAGAAGCAGTATATATAAGAAAACAATCCCACCACTTGAAATCTAGTTAATAGAAAATATTCCTTCATCACAATAAATGATGCCTAGAGCAATGATCTCCTAAGGTCATTGAAACATAAAAAGATTTGAGCCATATAACTCAACCACCCTCAAGCTAGATGCGTCTCCTCCAAATGATGGGGGTGGTCCTAGTAGAACCTCGTGCAAACATGTGTCGCTCACCCACACAGTCAATTAGGACATGTGGCAATATGGTGGGGCTCATTGATCATTCCTTTCTTCCTTTCAATTAAATCCATGTAGAGAAGACACATGGAGAAGTCTTCATCACTAGCACTGACTATGGATTCTTCCAAAAAGTGTACATAGATCGATGCTACATGGCATGTGGGTGGAGCATGGTTGAGAAGTGAAGGGAAGTAGGAATCAAGTGCCAATAGTGTTGATATGTGGAAGAATGGTAGGGCTCAAAAGAGGAGTGAAGGAGGAAATCCTTGCAAGGAGTGCACAGCAAACACGTGGCAGTAGTGGGTGAAGCTCTTCAAAAAGGGGCTTGAGGATATTCAAATGTATGCGGTGCGAGCCAAACTTAGAAAAATACAAACAACCTGAAGGGAGCTTGAGGAATTTTATATCCATAGATTTTGGCAACTACCAGGGGAATTTTTCTTGCAAAACGAGGAACCCAAAAATTTTGGTTCGAAGACCATAGCCTTATCCATTGGGTGATGTAATCAAAGCTTTGAGAGAGCGATCTGCAGAGGCAACTAGTTGGCCTCGAATGGTGTTGATATTCTGTGCAAATTCTCTCACACTTCATGTAGATCAATCACTTCTTTGAATGGAAGCATCATGGATATATCAGCCCCAAACTTGAGTTGGAAGAGTAGTTGCGCTATCTGATGAGTGATGCCCTCAATATCCTCTACAACCTACTCCATTGTGGCCATCGAATCTTTGAAAAGAAACAAGGAGGGCAGGCCCATCTGAGTTAATTGGGAGAATTTTTCCCACATGATATTCATAGTTTGACCTAGTGTGGTAGTGTACTCGCTAGCATGGAGGATGGTTGCATGGAAATGAATGAACTCTTTTGTTGTTTTAATGGCTGACTTGTGGTCCTCGATCCTTGTGCTCACTAAATCTTCATTCAGTACTGTGTACAGTTTATCTAACAAATTTTCTACCTTAGGAACCTTCTCTGTGATGAATTGTGGGAATCTCTCAATCATTCCACAAATTTCTCTACTTAAACTTGTTGCCTCCGCCATGAATTGGAGTGTTGGTTGAAGAGTCTAGGAAAAGGCCTTGACCTTTTCCCAATATGAAATATATATTCATTGAGCTACTTGAAGAAGGTTTGTCTGGGTAGTAGGGGGTTGGGGAAGATTCTTCAAAAGACCAATCTCTGCATCCTTTGAACCAACATCCTATGTCAGTTTTGCAATCTTCTTGTCTGCAATGGAGATTTGTTTTTGTAGGTTTCTCAAATCAGCAAGCCATTTTTCTTCGACCCGGCTTTTGTTTATTGATTCCCTTTCAAGGGAAAGCTTCATCTCATAGATTTCCTTCTCAAACTAAGCCTATTGGCCCTCAAAATCCATGTCCTTTTGCTGCATTCTTTTCTCTAATTGAGCACATTGATGCTAAAACTCCTCATTCCTTTGTTGCATCTCCTCTTTCTCCCTAGCCAATTGGTCCTGTAATTCTTGGTTTTTTTGTTGTAGCTCGGCAACCAGGTTGGCATCCTAGGCTTGGAACTTTGCAAGTTCCTCCTAGAGTTTGGCTTGCTCTACCTCTGCTTCCTGTGACAAATGCTCAAATTTGGCATCCCTTGCCTTGTCCTTTTCCAGTAGGACTTCAATTCTCTCCTTCACAGTTTTCAGCTCTTTCTCCTTCTTCAGCTAGCGACCAGACTTAAGGAAGTTGGTGGTTACAAATTTCTATGTATCCTCCATGAGCTCAACTTTATCTTGCAGTCAGGCTATGCTCATATTGAGTCCCATAGCATATATTTTGTAATCCTCAGGTTGCATCTCCCTTTGCAATTTAATGATGGTTGGATGCATGGTTGCAAAAATGCAGTGATTGTTGAGCCTCATTGAAAAGTGTATGCACCTTTGGCTCAGCCAACCTTTTAGCATCCTTGTCCCTTTACTTTTGGATCCTGATACCCCATGCTTGTTTTTCTTATCGCCTTTTGATAAAAATTCTACTGGCAACCTAATGAACCCACCTACGAAGGGTGCACCGCAAGGAAGAGAAAAAGGGAATGAGAGGGTAGTGGTTCCAGAATATTTCTTCCTTGGAAGAGAGAGTGTTAGTGGGGAGAACAGGGGAATATTCCAAGGCCTAGTCTGTGAAGTAGCGAGAGGACTCATGAGAAGTGGTGGCAGAGTCATGGAAAATTCAATTTTTTGGGTGAACTGGGTAGGGACTGATGTAGTAGTAGCAAGAGGGGTATCGATGGCGGTTGTGGATTGGGCTCTGACGAATGGTGGAAAGGACCATGAAGGAGTAAAGGTTGATTGTCCCATTTGGGAGAATTGGGAGAAACCTCTCGCAACCATTGCATTATAAGTAGAGAAGGAAAGGCTGACACTTGAAGTGATGGGTGACACGGAGATAGTAGGAGGAACCAAAGATTACGAAGAAAGAAAAGAGGGAGTGAAAGATACCTGGGTTGTAGAGGCCTCTGATCCTTGGCTCGTTGCGAGATCTTGTGAACCCTCTCTAGAAGTTGTATTTGTGCACTATCTTTTGTTTGGTGTGGAATTTTCCACCTCTATGACCTCTGATGGTTATTGTTGGGCTACTCTAGGTTTTTTCATGGCCCATTTGCGTGTCTGCAATGATCCCAAATGCAATATATTCACCCGCAGCTTTAGATTAGTTATGCTAGGTTGTACCACTGCTTGTTTAGTTTTCTGCGTTGGAGCCATCTTCACTTCCTTTTCCTTATCCTTCCCCTTCCCTATATACTTTTTCAGCTTCCTCTGGGTCTACATCCTCATCATTTCTTGTGTCAATATCATCATGCACTTGGTTCCACAGATTATCAAACCTATCATCCTTGTCTACGTCCTTGTAAGGGGTATCAAGGCATTGGATCTCTTGTTAGTAAATCCATAAATCCCTAATATTTTCCTCACTCTAGTTGAAATTATTGACCAAATCATTGTGCAAGACGACTGCCATTTGGTACTTCTCATTAAAATTCACCAAAGGGAAATAATATTTTCCATGGTTGCCTCCTATCCTCTATAGAAATGTGAGCCAAGTCAACTAATAGATCAGCCTAATCTTCCAATGGATTCTATCACTTTTCCCAGTAAGGCCGAGGGTTGTGAGTTACCTTGATGAATGTGTTTGGTAAGTCATTATTAGGGTTGTGCTACCATTTATCACAAACTAATACTAACCCCAAGTGCACCAACTTTGCTTCTAACAGCTTATGCGTCTACTTATTTTCCATCACCACCAACTTGAAAGTCAAAGGGAAGAAGAATAATCCCTTCTTACTCTTTCCTCCGTAAAAATTATTTTCGATAATCGACACTTGCTAAAATATTTCAAGGGCCAACACCTGATTTGTGACACATTTCAAAAGCTGAAATGGTTCCTTGATAAAGCCATGCATCCAAATGAATGTGAAATCCTTTCCAAGAAACCAGTCGCATTTCAGAGTGAAACTCTGCATATACCTTGTCCAATTGATAGAAAGCTCATAAAGACTGCCATCCTCACTCAAGTCTTGTAGAATCAGAGTCAAGAAATAATCTGAGAATGCATAATAGTCATATGTTACGAAAATGAGAGGAATCCATACAAAAACAAACCTTCTTATTCCCTTTTCATTAAAAATATCCAACCTCACATACTTTTTGAAGAAGTCAAAGTTCTAATGTAAAAACATATGGGTAAGGAGAGAAGGAAATATGAACTTATGTTGTGGTTAGTATTTGTTTATTTGGCTCAGCATTTCCCCGACAATGACTTATGTGAAGTCATACTAGAATAAGGAATGTTGCCTACACAACTAAAACCCTAGACCTAGAAACTCATGAACATACTTGTCATTGTCCAAGCTATAAACAAAGGCCATCATTGAGAAGGCATCTTGCATGTCTTCAGGGAAAACATTGTGCACTACTAAAATCCATGGTGGCATTTTCATTCTTCCCTGGGACTTTTGGTTTCTTTGTTATAAAAATAAAGAGCAAGATCTCTACCTCTCCAATATTTGTCTCCTTTTCCTAGAGTGAATGACTCCATCATTTCTAGTCTAGAGCCCCTTTTGATAGGGATGCATAGCATATCCTAGATAGATTCCACACTAATGTTAACTCTCAACTCTTGGCCTTCAATGGCACTGGTACTTGGGTTAAAATTCTTAATGCCCTCGTCGACTAGTTCTGGGAAATGATGTACAAAAGGAACCATATACTGTGGAAGCCCATTGAACCATTGCTTGTATGCCAAAGAATCCTAGTCACTATTCTTCTTCATTCTCTCATGGGCCACCTCCCTTAGAGTCTTAGGGTTCTTTCCAAGGACGGGATCATGAATGTTATCCCATTCTTCCTTTATTTGGCTCTGGTCCCTGTGAGTTTTTTTCTTTTCTGCAACCCCTGTGTGAATCCACTTCGGATTCTTTGGTATCCCAGGTGAAGTGTAAGAGTTATCACCTAAAATATTGGCCATGGGTGTTGTACACATGGCATCAAACAAGCTTTGTGTTGCCTCTCCCTGTGTTTCAATATGAGGATTTTGGGCCATTTTCCTTCTGCTATGGATTTCTATGACACTCAAACTTGTTGCAATTTACTTCGGCTCTTCAACACTTTTGCACTCAAAAATCCTTGCATTGGATAGTGTACTTAGGAAGATTTTACAATGTTAATTCCTTTCGCATGCAATACTTAGCTATTTCTTTCTTGGAGTGGCAAAAAACAGTTGCCTTTCTGCATTAAATTCGGCACGTACTGCCAGCTCCTTTGCTTGTGCAAAATGAATTTCTTTCCCTTTTGAAAAGATAAGAATTCATAATGACATTTAGTAATCATGACCTATGGTGTGATTTTCTTGGGAAATTGAGCCGACGATTAAAGGTGTATAAACCTTTCACATGCTTTGGCAATTAATATCTCAAAAAGAATGATTAAGCCCAAGATGCAATGAGTACTTGAAAAGATTTGAGATCATCCTTGGAGTTTGAAAAATGCTTGCAACATGACATATCAGCACTCAGCCATGTAGACTACCACCAAAGACTACCACCGGCTTATAATAATTAATTACCTCTTCTTAACTTTGCACACAGCAATCCATACCTGGCAGGCGCAACTAGGTGGGAAATTCGAGCAAGCTCTTGGCGGCATTTTTGAGTTAATCACTTGATTATCATCATGCTTATGGCACGTAGGTGCCTCAGATATCTTGGATATTTCTACAAATAGGCCCTTAGAAAATAGTAAAATCACACTTAGCAATTGGGAAGAATTGGTATTAGGCAGTTGACTAGAACTAGCATCATGAATACTCCAATTAGGTTGTTGAGCACTAAGTCTTAGATAGCTTTCTTAGGTTAAATCTCTAATAGGCACTTGAAGCAAATGACAAAGAACAAGCATTCGTTGGCCATAATAGCGATGAAGTGGGTTATGGGAAGGGATTGTATCGAGTACGAGGATAAATATAGGGTCAATACTGACATTTGCTCACATTTTGTTCCTCTATGCTTGATATTTAGGTCCCTAAGTAGATGATTTTGCACCTGACAATGGAGATCTTTCCTAAGCATTACCTTAATGGCCTTGGTGAAGTGGTGATGAATGCAGTGTATGGCCTTGGACTCCCCACGGTGAGTGACCTCTGCAAAAATATCGAAGAATATGTCATGGTGTCATGGGTTCCATTTCTGAGCAAATTTTGCATTCTAACACATGAAGAGCACTGCCAAAGGGTCACTCATGCTTGTCACTTCTTGTTGCGCTGCTATAATGTGGTGCTTTTCTATGGCATAGAGTGGTACACTTACTTCAGGGACTTGGTATATCCCCCACCACTCGCCATTGTTGTTGTTGATGCTCCTATTGTCATTCCTAATGCCCCTACTAATGATGATGTTCCAAATATTGTTGTCGATGACACTCTTGTTGTTGATGTTTAAGACCCAATTCTTTTCATATGTTTTAAGAATTAATCTATTTTTTGTATATATGTCTTAAAAAGGCTTTCAATGTATATATATATGAAAAAACCTGCATAATATATAGATATACTTTAAAAGTATGGCCTTAGAGCCATTTTGGAAGTGTAAAACCGAAGTATATAATGAATATACAGCTTTTATCAAATTGCTTGTCTCTTTTGCTACTTGTGATTCTACAATATGGCTTCCCTTTTCTCCATTTCTTTGAGTACCTTTTCAATTTCTCACATGGGTTCATTTTCAATTTTTTGGGTTGCTTGGAAAGACCTACCAAACAAAAAAACACAAAGGAAAAACTACAATAATTACATATTTACATAGGTAGAACAATTAATAAAGCTTAATTGAACAATTTGAGGTGGATTCCATTAACCAGAATCCCCAATGCCTCTTTCTCCATATTATCTAATTCGAATGCTCTATGTTGTTTGCATTGAATTATTTTAAAAGGGCCTTACCACAAACTATCAAATTTTCCATGTTGGCCAGGCTTCACAGCCTTCTCATTGAACTTCAGCACTAAGTCTCCACATTTGATGCCTTGGTCTGAGGTTTTCTTGTCAAACCATCTTTTAACCACCTGATGGTGGTTATACATGGTCATCAAGGCCTTTTCCCCTTTTCCTTCTAGCAACTCAGCCAACTAGACCTCCATGGCGACATTTTGTTCCACCTCAAGAGATTTGAGCAAATGTAGTGCCTGAATCTCCATGGAGATGGGCAGTAGCACTTCCTTCCCATACACTAACTCATACAATGAAGTCTTGAGGACTTCCTTAAGAGTTATGCAGTTTTCCCAAAGTGTTGCCCAGAGGTTCTTGTGCCACTCTATCTGATGTTCCAACATGATTCTTTTAATGAGTCAGACTAAAGTTTTATTAATCAACTTGGTCAAGTCATTCCCCTGCAGTTTGTAATTTGATGAAATTTTTAAGAATATGTCATGCATAAGTGTGAATTGACATACCTTAGAACCTAAGAAAGCCTTAGCATTGTCGGAGATGATGGTCTTCGACGGGCCAAGTCTTGTTACCAATTCCTCGAGGAAGTTCACAATCTCCGCCTCCATTGCATTCTTCAAGGGCATGGCCTTGGTCCATCTGGTAAAATAGTTTGTAGCCGTAAGGATCCATTTTTGTCTAGTGCTAGAGGTGGGATTAATCATCCTAATAAAATTAAGGCCCCATTGAGAAAAAGGTTCATCAAACACTATCAGGTTGAGAGGCATTACGGAATTTTTCCTCCTTGGCACAAAGAATTGGCATTCCTTACATGCTTTAACTAAAGAGTATGATTCATTGAACTGTGTAGGCTAGAAATATCTGGCGCACATAATTTTGATAGCGGTGTTCTTCGCAGAGAAATTTCTGCCTACGGGACTACTATGGAAAGTTTCAAGAACCCTCCTTGCCTATTTTGTGGTGACACACCACAGTAGAACACCATTGAAGTTCCTTTTGAAGAGGACCCCTTCAATAAGAGCCTATCCATTGTTTTGTACTCTAGATAATATTCTCTTCTGAGAAGGAAGGCCTAGCGGATATTTCTCGGTATGCATGAATCTTACTTTGTCTACTAGCCATTGGCCTTCGGGCTCAGATTCATTTGTTAAAAAAAGTTTGAGTTGCTCTTCTTCAGTTTCCATTTCTTCATCATGCACCAAATATTCTCATAGTCCTCTACCTTGGATGGTCTTTGTGGGCTTGACCTCAATATCATATTTGAGGATCTTACTGATCCAATTGGCCCTCTTTTCAGTGATTTCTCCTTCCATGATATGCTCGCACACACTAGAATGCACAACATATACAATCACCTTGTTGCAAGATATGAGGTGTCAAAAATTTTTGAGTCCCTTGAAAATGGTGAATGCTTTCCTTTTGATGAAGTTCTAGTTCATCTCATAATATTTTAAGGTCTAGGAGCGAAATGCTATCGAATGTTCTCCCTTTCCTTCATCATCTTTTTGAGTTAGCATAGTAGTAATGCTAGATTTGCTACTGAATAGATACATTATAAAGTCCTTTGATAGTTCTGGATTGACCAGCATAGGAGCTAAAGAAATGTGTCCTTAACCTTCTCAAAGGCTTCTCTAGCTTCCCTTGTCCATTTGAACAACTGATCCTTTTTTTAGCATTAGGGTGATAGGTCTAATTATTCCTGCAAAATAAGAAATGAATTTGCTCACAAAATTTACCTTTCCCAAAAAGGACTAAACTCCCTTCTTATTGACTAGTAGAGGAAGTTCCTTGATTGCTTTCACCCGTTCAAGATTGATTGCAATTCCATCTTTGGACACTACATGTCCCAATAGTTTGTCTTGCAGCACTCCGAAAACACATTTTTTTGGGTTCAGGGATATCCAAAACTCCTAGAATTTTTTAAAAACCATTTCAAGGTGATAAAAATGATCATCCTTATGCTTGGAGAATACTGTAAGATCATCTAGGTAGACAAAGATGATTTTATTGATCAATTCCCTGAAAGCAATATCCATTGCCCACTAGAAGGTGGCTCCTACATTTGAGAGGCTGAAAGGCATTTTTAAATATGCAAACATTCCACACTTAGTAATGAACATTGCTTTGTGTCAATCCTCCTCTTTTACCTGGATCTGGTTGTAACTAGAGAAATTGTCTAGCAGAGAACACATTTCCAATCTTGCGACTGTTTACAAGATGGACTCCATGGAAGGCAAGGGGTAGTGGTCCTTCAAGGATGCTCTATTCAAATCCTAGAATTCAACACGTATGCGGATGTCTCTGTTATTCTTTCAAAATAGAACTAGGTTGGATACCCATGCACTGTGCTTGATCGAGAAGATGATCTGAGATTGAATTAGCTTTGTCAACTCTTGTTCCATCAAGGCTTCAATCTTGAGATTTACTGGCCTCTTCTTTTGGTAGACAAGTTTTTCCCCTTCTATCAAATCTATAGTATGTTGGATGATTTTTGGATCATATCCTTTGAGGTCATCATTTGACTAGGCCACTACTCCATATTTCTCACAAAAATGGATGTGTCTCTCTTTATCATGATGTGGAACATCTTTTCCAACCTTGAGTTTCCTTCTATCTCCAACCTGAAGGTCTACATAGTTGCTTTTGTCTACTACAAACTTCCTCTTGTCATTCCTCACATCATCACAATTGAACTAGTTTTCAAGAGTAACCAGTCCCTTTGGAAGCTTATTGGACTTCGGCTAAATGATTTGTTCGTCATAGGCCTCAGAAATTTTTGGTTGGAGTTGCTTAGTGAACTCTCCAGACTATTGGATGAATGAGGCAATGTGTTCATCACATTCAAACACTTTCCAACTCTGATCATTATCTAGGATTTTTGGCCAGATGATCACTTGCACAGAGTGTATGTTATGAATTAGGTCAGAAGAAAGATCAAATTGAGATTTGTTTGTTGCCATGCGATTTGCATCTATATTTTTCTCTCTAGGAACTGTCTAGATATTGAAAGCTTCAAATCCCTTGATCAAGTCCCAAACTCTATGTCTATAGGATCTTATGCAAACATTCTTAGCTGTGGAAATCCCTCAGACTTGATTAACCACTAGTTTGGAGTCTCTGAACACCATTATTTTCTTGATGCCCATCCACTCTGCAAGGCTTAGACCTTACATTAGGCCTTCATATTCAACTTCATTGTTCAAACAAGTGAACTTGAAGTGGGAGGACTAGATTATATTTTCATTGAATGGGGATGTGAAACATATCCCAACTCCTATGCCAACTTTGCATCTTTCTCCATCAAAGTGCAACATCCATAGCTCTAATGCTTGACCGCTCTCAGGTTCCTTCATGACCTTCGAAAGCACTTGGTCTTCATCATAGATGACATAAGTCCCTAACCCGGTAGCATGATATTTTCCAAAAGGATCAGTGTCTATGAATTCACTCAAGAGGAATTCTTCTTGATCGGTCTAGTCTCTGGTCACTTTTTCATCCTCTGGTAGCTCGATACAACACTTTCCTCTTTGGTGAAAGAAGTATGAGCAGCCTCAAAGTTGATCATGGCTTCATTGGCCACATGTTCTGAATGTAGAGGTTTCGATATTATCTTCATTTTAGCTCCATGCTTGGTCCTAAGTATCAAGTGTGACCAATCCAAAGAAAGGTATCCACCTATCTTTGAAGTGAATTCCTCGGATAAGCAGAAACCGAACATGGGGGGAACATCTATGATCATAGTATCTTGTGGAACTGTGATACTAGGGAAAGAGAATAGAGTCAATAGGAGGTCCTTAATGACACCTACAACTTTGACCATGTTCCCATCAAGCTGCATAACACCCCTTTTTAAAGGTTCATAGCTGAGTCCTAAGGCTTCAACTATTTGCTTGGGCATGACTATGGTGCTAGCACCAGAGTCAATCATGGAATTATGCAATAATTTTTTACCCACAATCAAAGTTAGGAAAAAGGGCTTGGGTCTCAACTTATCTCTAACTTTGATAGAGGTTTCATTTGTACTATTTGTGAGAACTTTGGTAGGAGGTGATGGATCAATGGCATTTTCATTGAGTGATTGTCTTGTTGGTTCAATGATTGCATCTTCAAGTAGGGCCTTCTGCAACAATTATTTTTGCTCTAGAATAGGTAAGATATCCCAAAGGAACACATTATTGAAGGATTTTTTCAATTGTTCCAGCACATTAAATGGTGGTATATTTGAAGGCTTCTTCTCCTTAGCCCTAGTTATAACAATTTCCCTTTGTGGCTGAAATTTTTGTGCAACTGCGGAGGTACTAGGAGTCTGGTCAGAGGCACTTTTGGGTTGTGGGACAATTGGTTCACCTGAGAATCTCCTCTTTGAGTGAGTGTTGTAATTGGACTACACTTGTGGGGCTTTCAATGTGGATGCATCATTTTCAAACATTGCCTCTTCTTCTTCCATCCATGAGAAGAGCGTGTGATCGGGAGCTATATATGTTTCTTACTCTATGTATATCCCTTACATTTTTGTGGTGAGTACCACATTTTCCATCTACAGAGAGGCATATACATAACCTATAGGATCTGATGTTGCATGTTAACTACGTTGTTCTACCACCTATTGTTGTAGGTTTCCGTGTGGGCAATTTCGAGGTATATGTGTGTCACCGCAGAGGAAGCACCAAGGATTGATGTCATTGGCAAGATTGTTTTTCCCCATCATCAACTCTCTACTCAAGCTTGGGTGAGCACTTTGCAGTAGAGTAGGCACTGGCACTATTTGATTAGTTGCTTGAGCCTACGGATTTGTGTGCGAGCCTCCTTGGAACTAGTTTTGTTGGTAAGATCTTCTGCATTGATAATTTTGGTAGGTTGGCTTTGGATGCGCAAACTAGTTCCGCTTGATGGTAGTTATTTCATTGGTGATGGTATGCAACATCTCCTTGACGTCACTCATCTCATCCTTTAAAGAGCCAGTTGTGGAAGCAACATTTTGTGGCATGTTTGGATATGTGTACATAGATTGAGGAGGAGTGGGCACACTGGTAGATGCTATTTCCTAGGAAAGAATTGATATTTCAGGAAATATAGGCATAATGGGCTGAGGTGGCAACTTCCCATCGTCTATCAGATTGTTCTCCGCCTTGATAGTGACGTTCTATGCATCCGGTAGAGTGGTTCTACCAACAGATTGGATCATCATTGAGAATCCAGCATTGATAGATTTCAAGTAGAACATGAATTCCAACTTGGCCAATAGGCGAATAGCAGCTTGGATTCTCTTCCAAGTTATGTGAAACTGGGCGTTGAAGTCAATCATGGCTTCATATGGGGCTTGCTTTATGATCGCTAGTTGATGATATAGTGAATACCGATCTCCATCATTCAAAAATATTTCATAGAAATGATCTCTGAGCTGATCCTAGGTACCAATAGTGCTCACTTGCAGAGTGCGGTACCAATCCAACACTTTACCCTTGAAAAAGGCTACGAGCAACCTTAGCGCTATATTTTAGTTGGTAACTCCATGCACCAAACACACTTCCACCACATTTTACAGGTGTTCAGATGGTGTTTTTGATCCATCATCGATGAATTTTTGTATAGATTTCAAAGTAGAGGTCAGGATAGGGGCCCAAATGGCAGGTGATACTAGTGCTACAAGGGGACTTTCGCCATCCCATGCCACATAATTTCTATTAGAAATTGGAAACATGGCTAGTGGAGGGATTATAATGTTCACTAGATGGGTTCCAATTTGTATTGCTCCTAGTGGTGGCACTAACAAGCCAAGGTCATTTACTATTTTGGATTTAGTGATGCAGTGCTAAGGGGTTCAACGACATAAACTTCTCAATTCCACAAATAACTCAAAGCAGTGATCTCAAAATCCACATTCATTGACACTTTTAGAGAATTCTTTCATAACAACCAACATAAGAAACCAACAGCCCAACACTCTTCATGTCCTTTAGTGCACCTTTCAAAATCAAAATACCTTTCATTTTTCCCTTCAAATAATTCTAATTGTCAAACAGGGATGTTTTGTAACAACACCCTTCAAAATAAATTGTCCTACAACAACTAGGCCTAATAAGGCTTCAATAACAAATAAACTCCTAGATATCCTTCACTCAAACCCTCAAACTCCATTCAAGCACACTCGACAAATGAAAAAATGTCAAAATCAACAAACTTCATTAGTAATAACACACATTTATATAACAAAACTCAAAACATTCTTTTATGCCAAAACCCATGCTTGTATCATGAGGGCTTATTAAAAATTGTGCATACCAACCCCTCAATCACTAGTATCAAGATAAAGGAAGAATCCAAATGGTCGTTCTGAAGGTGAATATTAAGCAAACGGATGATGATAATAACAGAATGATTGGTGCCTTCAATTCTCTACACCAAATTCTACCTCCATGCCAATTTTCAGGTCTCCAGGGCATCATTTGATATTTTTGCAAAGCCAAAACCAAATGAATTTTACATAGTTTGGAAACTGCATTTCTAGAACAGCTATAACATGGTCAACTTTGGTGTTTGATATTTCATGAACGGAGATGGTTGGTGAAAAAAAATCTTGTACACATGTTCACCATGCCTAAATGAGCTAATATCCAAATTTATAGCTTCTCAAGATCACATTTGATATTTTTTCAAAAGGGGCAATGGAGGATTATAATTGAGCTTGACAGTGGTAATTTTCAGAAAATGCTAAGTAAGCAACTTTGGATTTATAGTTTGCAATTCCGAAAACTTCATGCCAAAAAATTTGATGAGCATACTCTCCTATCACAAATCAACATGTATATGCATTTTCATGGTCGTCGGAGGAGTTTTGGTATGTTTTTTAATTGTTTTGTGATTGCCCCGGGCTAGATTTGGCGCTCTGAAAAAGTTGCAAATTTTGAAATTCTAAGGATGACCCAGCTGGTGTTTTGGCCTCAAATATCTCCAATTTCAAATTCATTGAATTCTGAGGTCATTTGAGGCATTAATTTAATATTTCATTTTTCTCACTACATGCTCCGATAGGGTCAGTTTACAAAGGAAGTACTTTGATTTGGCGAGCTGTTCAAAATCCGTCAAAAACCCACTTCCAAAATAATTGATCATAGCCCCTTGCAAATTTTCATGGCTCAGTGTGCCCGCGGTGAAATTTATTTATTTGTTCTCCAACCCAAATTGAAAAATTCTTTCTTAAGTTCTAAAGTTCAAATGACATGTATTTTAAAACATTAGAGATGTTTTAAAATGAATATGGATGCTTTCAAAACCCTAAATATTTCAATGTTTTATAAAGTTTAAACTTTGTAAAATATTTGGAAAATAAATAAGCAATGAAGAAATTATGGGCAAGAGAAGGGAGGTCAAAGTAAGTTTTCTCGAGTGAATATGTCACGCCGATGAAAATATTATTTTAAGGAATATAAATTTCATGTTTTTACTAAGGAGTTATAAGGAAGATATTTATTTCACCCACAAAAATCATAAGGGGTAAGAATTATAAATATTTGCACTGAAGGAGAAATATTTTTTACCAAAGATATAAAAGTATTTTGGGAGGTAAATTATTTTTATCGAGTTAACCAATTAGGTAATTATTTTACCTAAAGGATATTTTCAAGTGAAAGGGGAAAATGAATCAATATTCATTGAAGAAGCTATGAAGATGGGTAATTATTTAATTGGTGAAATGTGAAACCTGTTACCACAGTGAAGATTATAATAATTATTAAAAGTTGATTTTCACAGGAATGCAAAGATGAGGAGTTAAAGTCAAGTATTTCATTTATGGAAGGTTAATTGATTATTTCGCTCGAGATGATGAAGATTAACTAAAATATTTAATTTTCCAAAATGGCAATTAATTAAATATTTTATTTTCGCGAAAGAATGTTGAAAAGTTGTAGTGGAACAAATGAAGGATCATAACCCTAAAATGTGTATTGTATATATGTACAGTAAAATCATTTTAAAAAGGGAGATTTAGGAGAAATAAGTAGGTTAGGTAGTTGGATAGGGTGAACTGTTGCCGAAATAAATGTTGTACATTGTAAAATATTTTCAAATTATATAATGGAGAAGAATAAATTTATCTGGTGATCCAGTTATTGTGTCAATTGTTTGTCAAATTTATTGAAAAACATTATCTGGTTGTCTCCAAGGTTTTCATTTCCTGATTATTTAAATTGAAATATCAAGGATATTCTTCAATTTATCAAAACACACTTGTTGTTCTTGTGTGGTTCAATTAACCGGTTCCTGCAAGATAGGATTAAATCCTTTTGATTAATCATAGTAATTTGGAAAAGGATATTTGGATCATTAAGAAGAATTTGATAATCACACTCTTGCACATTTACACAAGTTGTAAACAGTCACAAGTGCCAAGCAATTTTAATTATAGTCATTAAGCAAGTCACCCATTATACAAATCTTGACTCCATTAGCCCAACAGAAGTAGGCACTGGTCACACTATTCACATCTTAGAATTTCATAAAACCTTATTAAACCATCCACATTTCAAATTCAATACTAGGAGTAGGAATAGTCAGCAAGCTTCTATCTATTACATTTGTGCCATTGTAATAGATTTGTCAAATCAATCAAGTCATACAACTTTAAGTCTGCTTCATTCATATAGGTACACCTGCCTAGGTCCAGCAGCACCTGAAGAGTAGAAGGTCTATACCATTTGGCCTTGTCTATTACCTTGAAACGTATCAAGAGATTGGCAACCTCTTGAGGCATTTCGCCTGCATTTTTGAGAGCTAACAGAGGCTTCAATGAAACATGGTGCTCTTGCACCAAACTCCCCATGAAAATAAAACTCAAGTCCTCTTGAGTGAGGAACTACAACAAAACATGTTTGAACACATCCTTCTCTGGTCTCCAAATGCCTCATTCAGCTGGTGTACCCTTCGAATGGAATAGGTACTAAAAACATGGATCAACACTCTACTTCATCTTCACTTTTGGGCTTCCCATTCTCTTGCTTAGGTACTTGGGCCTCTCAAATGGAAATAGATGCCTCTTCCAATCTACCTTTTTGGACACCTACATTGGGATAAATACAATAACAACTTCATTCACAAAAAGAACTTGATTAGTATCAATATCATTCTTGAAAAATTTTCCTTGTCTCTCAAACTATCTTGGAGACTTCTTCCATTCCTTATTAGCAACTTCATTATCAACAACTTGATTTTCAACATCAACCTTATCATTAACCTCCATATTATCATCCCTTCCTGCTTGTTCATCAGCAACAATTTCATCAACTACTTGATTACCAACAACAACCATATCATTAAGCTCAACATCAATATGCCCTTCTCTTGATTCATCAATAAACAAAGAAGTTTGTGCATCTTCAAACACAAATGGAATGTCGTGCATCTTACCTTTCTAAACCTGAACAGTAGATTCAAACATTACCTCTACCTCAATTTCTGCTATCAGTACTTGTCTTTTCCTTCTTTGGATAATCTTTTTGATGGGCCACACAACTCTCTTATTCACTGCCAAATTCCAACTAGTGGCTTGCCAATACAACTGCTTCATCTCAGCCTCATATCTTTCTATCCTCACACTGAATTCCTCTAGCGCTCACCTCAATTCTTGATCCTTCTTCTTTTTCTTTGTCTTGTCCTCTTTTCTTTTCCTCTCTTCTTGTTTCTTCTTTTGAGAACACTCAACCTGGTGGTATCTTGTAAACAAATCCATCTCTTCTCTAAGAAAGTCCTTTTAACCTTGCTTCTCAACTTCTTTTCCTCGCCTAGGTCTTTCCACTTTTCCTCTACCTAGTCTGTTGGCCACTAACCCATACACAACCACAAACTCACACAAAAAAACTCCAAACTCTCTCTAATTCCAGACCTTCTGAGCTCTGATACCAATTGATCCAATGCCAAGGGGTTCAAAGACATAAACTTCTCAATTCCATAATTAACTCAAAGTAGTGATCTCAAAATCCACATTCATTGACACTTTTGGAGCATTCTTTGACAACAACCAACATAATAAATCAACAGCCCAACACTCTTCTTGTCCTTTAGTGCACCTTTCAAAAGTAGAATACCTTTCATTTTTCCCTTTAAACAATTCTATTTCTCAAACAGGGATGTTTTGTAACAACACCCTTCAAATAAATTGTCCTACAACAACTAGGCCTAATGAGGCTTCAATAATAAAGAAAATCTTAGATATCCTTCACTCAAACCCTCAAACTCCATTCAAGCACACTCAGCAAATGACAAAATGTCAAAATCAACAAACTTCATCAATAATAACACACATTTATATAACAAAACTCAAAACACTATTTTATGCCAAAACCCATGCTTGTATCATGAGGGCTTATTAAAAATTGTGCATACCAACCCCTCAATCACTTTTTCAAAGCTCCTAATAGATTCAAATACATATGCATACACTAAATAAATCATTACCCATTCTTATATTCATGTTATTCCATCCAGCTCATATATTGAACCTCCATTTTTTACTCAAAAGATGATAGTCACAAGTCTACCTTGCACAGGACAGCAATTAATTAGACACAAAATATTTTAGTTCACCAAACCGCATCAAGAAATGGTTCCCTATACACCTTCACAATCTTTTCAATCTCTGTATCAAAGTAGAATATCCATTTCAACTACAAAACACAAAAAAATCACTATTCACTGTTATTTTCTAGATTTTTACATAATCACAGTCCTAGGGAATCATTGTTTTACAAGCTAACCATTATCTTTTAATCTAAAAACTTTAAATATGAAAGTGTATAATGAAATAAGCCTCACCACCAAATTCTAGCATTTTCCACTGGTTAGATCTGGAGATTTTTAATTTTCTTAACCCACTGTTTACCCTAGAAGGTTTTTTGACCTATCTGCAATAAAAACAAAATATCCTTCTCCATAGTTGATGAAAATGAATGAAACAAATTGAAAAATGAAGTAGACTCATATATTTATCATTTATAATGACTTCCCCTTAAAAAAATGGTTGTATAGGTCTGTACGATGATCTGAAACACAGATTTACCAATGAAATTTATAATTTTGCATATAAAAATAGGGCTTCATTGATTCTTCATTATTTACATCCCTCCAGCCTCTTGCTCGAGGTTCTCCATCATTTTAAATGTTTCCCACTCCATATCAAATGACTATAACTAACTCAACCAACCTTCTAACTTCTTGCCCTTTCATTTTTCCAAATTTTTCACTTTTCTTTAGCAACATTTTTTACAAGATTTTGCTTTTAGCACTTTTTGAACCCCACAATGCCTCTAGACCTCTAAATTGACTAATTACATGATAACATGATCTACCAAGACCTTATTCTAATGAAAAAACACTTGAACCCTATTGTGGACCTCATTTGATAACATTTTCAAATTTTGCAAATTGGATACAATGACCACATACCCTATCCAAGCACCCACCAAATGACCTAAACACATTGTGATTGTCTTGAAAGACCTTGTTAAATGACCCCTAAGCACTCATTGAACACTTATTTACAAATAGGCCTCATAGATACTTTAATGCAACATGGTGCTCCTACACCAATCTCCCCATGAAAATAAAACTCAAGTCCTCTTGAGTGAGGAACTGCAACAAAACATGTTTGAACACATCCTTCTCTAGTCTCCAAATGCTTCCTTCATCTAGTGTACCCTTCCAATGGACTAGGTACTGAAAACATGGATCAACACTCTACTTCATCTTCATTTTTGGGCTTCCCATTCTCTTGCTTAGGTACTTGGGCCTGTCAAATAGAAATAGCTACCTCTTCCATTCTACCTTTTTGGACACTTGCACTGGGATAAATACAATAACAACTTAATTCACAAAAATAAATTGATTAGTATCAATATCATTCAAGAAAACATTTCCTTGTCTCTCTAACTATCTTGGAGACTTCAGCCATTCCTTATCAACAACAACTTGATTCTCAACATCAACCTTATCTTTAACCTCCATATTATCATCCCTTCTCGCTTGTTCTTCAGCAACAATTTCATCAACTACTTGATTACCAACAACAACCATATCATTAATCTCAACATGAATATTCCCTTCTCTTGGTTCATCAATAAAAAAGTAATTTTGTGCATCTTCAAACACAAATGGAATTTCATGCATCTTACCTTGCTCAACCTGAACAGTAGATTCAAACTTTACCTCTACCTCATTTGCTACTATCAATACTTTTCTTTTCCTTCTTTGGATAATCTTTGTGATGGGCCACACAACTCTCTTCTTCATATTCAAATGCCAACTTGTGGCTTTCCTATACAACTGCTTCATCTCAGCCTCATATCTTTCTATCCTCACACTAAATTCCTCTAGTGCTCGCCTCAATTCTTGATCCTTATTCTTTTTCTTTTTCTTGTCCTCTTTTCTTTTCCTCTCTTCTTGTTTCTTCTATTGAGAACCCTCAACCTACTAGTATCTTTGCAACAAATCCATCTCTTCTCTAAGCAAGTCCCTTTAACCTTGCTTCTCAACTTCTTTGCCTCACCTAGGTCTTTCCACTTTTCCTCTACCTAGTATGTTGGCCACCAACCTACACACAACCAAAAACTCACACAAACAAACTCCAAACTCTCTCTCAGCCCAGACCTTCTAAGCTTTGATACCAACTGATGCAGTGCTAAGGGGTTCAAAGACATAAAATTCTCAATTCCACAAATAACTCAAAGTAGTGATCTCAAAATCCACATTCATTGACACTTTTGGAGCATTCTTTGACAACAACCAACATAAGAAACCAACAGCCCAACACTCTTCTTGTCCTTTAGTGCACCTTTCAAAATCAGAACACCTTTCATTCTACCCTTTAAACAATTCTAATTCTCAAACAAGGATGTTTTGTAACAACACCCTTCAAAATAAACTATCTTCCAACAACTAGGCCTAATGAGGCTTCAATAACAAAGCAACTCCTAGATATCCTTCACTCAAACCCTCAAACTCCATTCAAGCACACTCAACAGATGACAAAATGTCAAAATCAACAAACTTCATCAATAATAACACACATTTATATAAGAAAACTCAAAACAATATTTTATGCCAAAAGCCATGCTTGTATCATGAGGGATTATTAAAAATTATGCATACCAACCCCTCAATCACTTTGTCAAAGATCCTAGTAGATTCAAATACATCTGCACACACACTAAATAAATCATTCCCCGTGCTTATATTCATGTTATTCCATCCAACTCATATATTGAACCACCATTTTTTACTTAAAAGATGGCAGTCACAAGTCTACCTTGCACAAGAAAACAATTAATTAGACACAAAAGCTTTTAGTTCGCCAAACCCCACCAAGAAAGGGTTCCCTATACACCTTCACAACCTTTTCAATCACTGTATCAAAGTAGAATATCCATTTTAACAACAAAACAAAACAAAAAATCACTATTCACTTTTATTTTCCATATTTTTACACAATCACAATCCTAGGGCATCATTGTTTTACAAGCTAACCATTATCTTTTGATCTGTAAACTTGAAATATGAAAGAATATAATGAAAGAAGCCTCACCACCAAATTCTATTAAGAATTGTGACTCAATTTATTGGCTTGATCGTCTTCCTAGAGCAGATTTGTTTTCCTCCTTCATCAGCGTGAGTTAAGTCATTGGTTTTCAAGCTTTTCTAATTGAAGTCATGGGGTTTTGAAGTTTCTTAACCTCTTGACTTAGCGACTATGAAGGGAAGGCTACTTCCTTTTTTGTGGGCTTGTCACAAGTTTCATGAACTCTGTAACCTCCGACATGAGGTTTGGAAGTTCGGGTTTTGGGTGATGGGGCGATCCCCTTATTAGCAAGTCGCGGGTTTTAGGAACTTTGTAACCTTTGTCAAGAGGTTCTGAAGTTTAGTTCTCCAGTGACAGAGCAACTTAGATGTCAATGGTTGTGGGGACCACTGTGGGACTCGATAAGGTTGGTGGATCTTGATAAAGGCTGACAGGTGGCGATGATGTGGACGATAGATGGCATGTGGGCCCATGTGCTCGATGGTTGACTCGGTGACTCATGGAGAACCCTAAGTTTGATGGTAGATATTTTTTTGACTATGTATCTAATAGCTAGCATTGGAGATGGCGTGTGACTCAAGGTGAAACCCTAAGGGATGCAGCAATTGAAGAATCGAATGCAATAGAGAGAAGTTACTCTCTTGAGTCTCTCTAGAATCTCTCGAAGCTTGGAGCTGAATGATGATTACCATGGACACACTGAGTTGCAGGCTATGATGCTGGATGTAGAAAATGCAGAGCAGAAGGCCGAAAGGCTGGGTGCTAGCCGAGGTTACCAAGCGGAGGTCGAGAGGCTGGGTGTCGAACAAGCTGAGATGATGAGATGTTGGATGCATACCAAGAGGTTGAGCATAGGTAGGGATGTTGTGAGGCTGGGCATGGACTAGCCGAGAACCTAGGTGCACACCGTGAGGTTGAGTGCAGGTCGGGTGTTGTCGAACTTCCTATGAGGCTAAGAAGCTGAGAGAGAGGAAGGCGATCTCAATGTTGAGAGATGGATCTCATAGAAGGTGAGGGCCAAGTGACTGTGCGACAAAGAGGCCAAGAGGCTAGTGGTCAAGCCGTGTGGTTGTGTAGTCATGAGATGTCTCTCATTGAGAGAGGTGATCATGATGGGTTATGCTACCGAATACTCTCTAGAATGAAACAATATGTAAACTCTATAAAGGTCGTGGGCCTAATATTGTATTGTAATTATATTTTTTGTTGTTGAATAATAGAATGATGATCTGGGCTTTTGGAGTGTGGGGTTTTTTTACCCAAAAGGGTTTTCCCCACGTATATTTGTATGTTCATGTCTTTTGTCTCATCTTTCATGGTTGTTGGTTTTGTTTGTTGAATCTATTAATGGTATTGTTGAAATTGATTTGCATGAGTTTCTCTCTAAGGGTCAATGTGGGAAATGAATTGTGTGTACTTCTGCTTTGTGGCATAGTGGTCTATGTCTTTGAGGTAATCTGATGAAAATAACATCACTGAAGGCACTACTGTTCTTAGATGTTCTTTCTGAGATGACTGATATTTCACAACAAGTGGTATTAGATCCCTTTTTGGGGATGTGTTTCTTCTTAGTGTGTTGTTGGTTCTGGGTATTCCTTCTGTGAATATTTCTTAGTCTTGGGCTTGAGGAAATATGGAGGAGTCGACTGATGTTTTGATCCTTTGATGAGTGGAAGTTCTTTCTTTTTTGCTTAAGTTTCTACGACAACACGCATCATTGAAGATGGTGAAGATGGAGAAACTGGAATTGGTCATACTAGAATGTTGTGATCTGAGGTTCCTTCTTGGTAGCAATATAACCCTAATGCATGGGGTGGAACATTTTATGCTCTATGGATGTGTGGCAGCAAAGCTTTCATATTGGGTTTCTGCGTGAGAGGCTCCCTGATGATATGGAGAAGCTTGGGTTGTTGTTCAGTCATGGAGTAATCTGCTCATACTGGGTGGTTTGTCCTGGTATTGGAAGGCACATTTTTTCTATTACCCCAGTTGCATGAAGGCTATGGAGTTGGTCATTGGATAATCTATAAACTTCTAAATAGCTTGTCTCTCTCGAATGTATGTGCATGTTGGTGGTTTTGGAGTTAGGTTGAAATGGGCCTAGAGTTCCTGAACTATTGTTTCCTTTTAAGGATGGTTTGTACTTGCATTATTATGTGGTTTTGTAGGTTTTACACAGTTAAGCAAAACTTGTGGTTATGTGGAGTTGTTGTTAAGCTATTTTCTAGACCCTAGCTTGTGGGGTGTGACTAGATGAGATAGTTGTAGTTTGGCATGTCTTGAGGAGGTGTGATGTCTTCTCTGCATGGGATTGTTGGTACATGATTTGTCACTCAACATTCTTGTGGTGGTGCTTGTTGGGTTCCTTGACTATGGTGCCCGAGTTGTGGATGTGATTGGTGAATTAGATCTAAGCTTGATCTGATGTTTGAGTCAAGTTGTCTACGTTGTTGTTCTCTTTGAGATCTCAGTTTTTCATTTTCAATGCGATGATGGGTTTGCATGTTTCTATTGAATGGATTTATGGGTTGTGCAATGTTGTGGGTTTTCTTTACCTACATGTTTTTTGTGAGACAACTCAAAAGTGGACTATCTATATCCATGAGGTTGATTCATTGTTGGTGCAAACTTGTTAGCTAATCTTGTCTATGGTCACTTGTGCATTGGTACATGGTGCTTTGAGATGAGAGGATGGATGGTGTCTGAGTACCTGAATAGTTGGTTATGGAGACCTATAGCACATGTATCATGATGTCATGGATAGCTTGGATACACTACTTGTGTATGCTTTTGACAATGATGATTAGCAGATGTTTGGTCATGATGCTTGGAAAGCTCAATGTCACGATTCAATGGGAGCTTTAGCAATGACTATGGATTCATCACTTGGTGGTGAATGGTCTTCTTTAGTGTTGCAGATGATACTAGGAAGGACTCTTATATCCTATTGTTGTAGAAGGGTTCTTTCACATTTTCATGGACACTATTTGAGGATGAGTAACATCTTGGAGCCATGGATGATTCTTGAATTCTTTGGTTGAGATTCTGATAGTGCTTGATAGGTGATGTTGGTTTGGATTTTGTTTTGTTTCATACCATGATAGACTCTTGATTGTGCATTAGAGTTTTGGCATGATTTATTTCTCTTGAGACCATGGTATGTTCACCTAGAGCATGGTATCTCCTAAGGGTGATGTGTAGATCATGATATCATGATAAGTTCTTGGTTCTGATGATTGGAGCTTTGAAAATGGTCTGGTGATTCTTTGTGTATTGGGAACATTGGTCATATGCTTGAGAACTTCATGATGGTGCAGTGTTGCATTTGAAGTTTAGCATGAGATGATTAGTTGCAGGAACTCATGGATACATGGAGAATAAGATGACATAGTTTCCATTTAGAGGTGTATGTAGGAGAATTTTTTATAGTTACATGATGTGCATATCATTGTGGATGGTTCCTTGTAACTACATCTTTACACTCTCTATGGTATGTTGTTGGTAGACTTAGTATGCCTTGATATTTTCAGATTTAGCATTACCCATGTAGTGGGAGTTCCTAGATGTGTTTAGTCTTCTTCAACTGGTTGGGACATGGAGCTTGTATTTGTTGTTGATGGGTTGGCTATGTAAGTGGCATGAGTTTTTTGATGTCAATACCCTTGAGGTATGTGTGATTGAATGGATTAGCACTTATTGTGTGTACTATTTTTAGTTGTGTGGGTTGATCAGTTGGATGGGAGCAATTAGTTTTCTGGTTGTTGTTCTACCTAATGTTCTATCTTGTTTTTGGAGAGTAACTTCATAGTTGCGTTCATGATTGAGGGCTTTGAAGCTAATGTTGTGTTGCTTATGTATAGCT
This sequence comes from Sequoia sempervirens, assembly GCA_007258455.2. Taxonomy (NCBI): domain Eukaryota; kingdom Viridiplantae; phylum Streptophyta; class Pinopsida; order Cupressales; family Cupressaceae; genus Sequoia; species Sequoia sempervirens. The sequence goes on from VDFB02000007.1 coordinate 228,778,287, forward strand.
TGTGAGCACAGTGGAGTGGTGGTAGTGTTGGTGCCCTTTGTTGTCTATAGGATTTGATGCTTGTGTTCTTCAGACTGGTGCATATACGCCTTGGCTCATTCCTTTTCCTGTGGTGAATGGCTGGAACTATTGCTTGAGTTGGTGGACATCTTGGATGTCATTGCAGGTGTCTCAATTGGAGCATGGAAGAATTGTTTAATATTTTTTAGTTTGTTGTGGAAGGAGCTAGTAAGTTCTTTGTCAAATGGGAGAATGTTGAGAATTGTGACTCAATTTACTGGCTTGATCATCTTCCTAGAGCAATTATGTTTTCCTCCTTCATCGGCCTCAGTTAAGTCGCTGGTTTTCAAGTTTTTCTAACTAAAGTCACATGGTTCTGAAGTTTATTAAACTCCCAACTTAGCGACTATGAAGGGAAGGCTACTTCCTTTGTTGTCAACTTGTCACAGGTTTTGTGAACTTTGTAAGCTTTAACATGAGGTTTGGAAGTTCGAGTTTTGGGTGACGAGGTAATCCCCTTATCGATGAGCCATGAGTTCTAGGAACTTCATAACCTCCATCAAGAGGTTCTGAAGTTCGGTTCTCCAGCGATAGAGTGACTTGGATGCCGATGGTTGTGGGGACGATTTTGGGACCCAATAAGGTTGGTGGATCATGATGAGTTTCTACGATTAGAACCCCGAAGATGGGATGATGACATGTCTGAGGAACCATGACTGGCATTTGTTGCTGGTTTTGTTTGTTGAATCTGTTAATGGTTTTGTTGAAATTGATTTGCATGAGTTTCTCTCTAAGGGTCAATGTGGGAAATGAACTATGCCTGCTTCCACTTTGTGGCATAGTGGTCTATGTATTTGAGGCAATTTGATGAAAATAAAATCACCGAAGGAACTACTATTCTTAGATGTTCTTTCTGAGATGACTGATATTTCCCAACAAATTCTAGCATTTTCCACTAGTTAGATCTGGAGATTCTTAGTTTTGTTAACCCACTATTTACCCTAGAAGGGTTTTTGACCTGTCTATAATAAAAACACAATATCTTTCTCCATAGTTGATGAAAATTAATGAAGAAAATTTGAAAAATGAAGTAGAATCATAGATTTATCATTTCCAATGACTGCCCCTCAAAAACATGGTTGTACAGGTCTGTTCAGTGATTTGAAACACAAATTTACCAATGAAATTCATAATTTTGCATATAAAAATAGGGCTTCATTATTTACACCCCTCCAACCTCTTGCTCGAGGTTCTCCATCATTTTAAATGTTTCCTACTCCATATCAAATAAATATAACTAACTCAACCAACCTTCTAACTTCTTGCCCTTTCATTTTTCCAATTTTGTACTTTCTTTGGCATCATTTTTTACAAGATTTTTCTTTTAGCACTTTTTAAACCCCACAATGCCTCTAGACCTCTAAATTGACTAATTACATGATAAAATGATCTACCAACACTTTATTCTAATGAAAAAACACTTGAACCCTATTGTGCACCTCATTTGATAACATTTTCAAATTTTGCAAATTGGATACAATGACCACATACCCTATCCAAGCACCCACCAAATGACTTAAACACATTGTGATGGTCTTGAAGGACCTTATTAAATGACCCCTAAGCACTAATTGAACACTTATTTACAAATAGGCCTCATGGAGGCTTGAATGCAACATGGTTCTCCTACACCATCTAGTAATAGGCCAATGCCTCATACACCCACTTTAGGTTTAGGTACATTTAATCAATCCCACTGGGTGTGTCAAAAAAAGAAATTGTTGATGCCAAAATTTGACAAGGTAATAGCCTTATGGGAAACTTAGTTAATGGGGGACCAATTGCACTAAACTGAGTGACCTCCTAGTTTTTAAAGAAGCTGACCTTTTCTGTATTTTGGGGAGTTTTGGAATGGGAAAAGGAAGTAGATATAAAAAATAAAGATCTAACTAAGTCGATGCTCCAAGAAGTAGATGTAGGCACAGTAAATCTATTTTTTGGATGAGATTTAAGGGCCTGTTTAGCAATCTACTAAGTCCCAGAATAACATAAATCAAAGATAAAACTTGAATAATTTATCCAATAACATAAAATAACTCCCATACACATTTATTGAAGAGAAGAGTCAAAGACATGATCTAAATCAGCAACTTCTACTGAAATCATAGAAGTTCTACAAATAAACTACTCAGTATAGTAATGGAACAATATAATGTTTTTTCAAATAGATTAACAAAACAAAAAGGCTGGCATAGTATGTGAGTCTTATACAATAATATAAAAAATAGTACAAAAGGTCTAGTGTCTTTTTGTGTAGGAGAACCAAGCACATGGACTTTACACTAGGGGGTCAATATGTTAAGTGTAGGTGTTTAGGGTCTTTTTACATTTAATAAGGTCCATTAAGACCATTTACATGTAATTTTGGTCATCTTTGAGTCATTTGTGTCAAAATTTCAAAAGTTGCAAAATTGTGTAAAGTTGTCATAGCAAGAAAATGCAAAAAATGCAACTTTTTGACCTCCAACGATTATGGGGAGTTTGAATGTTAGTTGAGGGTTGTTGAGTCAATTTGTGAGGTTTTTCTTGGTGGTAAAATATTTAAAAAGGTGAGAAACATCGATGTAAAGTTTGGCTTGGTGATTTGGAAGCATAAAAAAAAAAGAAACTCGTTTTCTGGAAATTTTTGTGTAATTTCATTATTTGCAGGCCTGTACAATACCATACATAGGAAAGATTGCTCAAGAATCTCATGAATTCATTGGTGGCATGAATTAACTATATTTTGTGATTGGTCTAAGAGGTTCAAATTGAATTTGAAGAATTTTATTCTTGTTTCTCTGTGATTGCCCGAGTATACCCTATTTTAGGGTTTGTGAGCATTTGGAATGTTTTGAAGGATCATTTCACCAACTATGATCTCTATAACTAATGAAATGGGTCCTAATAAGTATTTTTTTATGTCGGTATTGGCATGGTGTGATGGTTTATAGGTGGCATTGTTGTTCTTGCCACCGAGGTTCAAACCCCGTTGGGGTGGTATTGTTAAATAGTTGTATCCGGTTCATAGCTCCAGTTAAAAGCGTTTACCCCTTGAATAAAAAAAAATGTATTTTTTTATGTTTTTAAGTTTAATTGAATAGGGGGTAAGGGTTAGTGAAGGTTTTGATGACTATCCTGGGAAATTTGTGAGTGATTTTACCATGAAAAATAGTGGTTTAGTGCTAGGGTTTGGTGAGATCTTTGCGGGCAGCAGTGTTTCATGAATTTTAAAGTTTTTTTAGACCTTTTTAAAGGTGATTGAGGCCTTGGTTGTTCGTGAGGAAGTCGGGGGATTGGTTTTTCAATAAACCCTTGCCAATTTTGTGTAAAATGAGGGTTTGGTAAATAAGCATCATGGTGGATATACTTGGTGTTATAAATTGTTGATTTGGGGGTTTTGTGCTCTGATAATTGACTTCCCATAGGTATTTTTTCTTGGCATCAAATTTAAAGTAGGGTCCCTTTGAAAAAGTGGCCTATTTGGCCTACTAGGACAGCATATAGTCCATTTTTGGAGAGGTTGGTCCAAAGGATTCAAAGGTGATTTTGTGATATGTTAAAATGTTCCCAAAAGGGGTCCTTAAATGGTGATTTTCTTGTTATTTTGAGTTTTCAAAAGAGAGGTGTGAGTGGAAAATTGGGTTTGCACACCTACTAGGCAGAATTGTGAAGTTGAAGTGGATCACCCTATATAGGGTTTGAAGGCTAAAAGATTGTGATAATACAAGTGAGTTTGGGTTGGTTGGTTGTTTGACCTCCCTGTTTGACATCCATTGGTATCAGAGCAAAGGAATTATATCTCTTGAGGGAGAAGGTTGAAGTTTGAGCAAAGAAAAGGTGGAATTTGAGGAGTCAAGATGCCTCCTAAAGGAAGCACAGTTGCTAGAAAGATCGATAACCAGGCTAGAGAACTAGAAACCTTAAAGAAGGAGATTTTTTCATTGAAATCTAAAGCTAGAGTCACCATGGATGAAAGTGATTCTAAAGAGGAAGAGTTGGATCCAGAGGATGTGAGGATGGTAAAGATTTTGAAGCCTGTGAAAGGTGATGGACATAGCAAAATGGATTTTCCTATGTATGGAGGTAAATTAGATGGTGAGGAGCTCTTGGATTGGATAGGAGCCATGGAGAATTACTTTGAAATTGAAGAAGTGGATGAAGATCACAAGGTGAAGAAGGCTATGACCAAGTTGAAAGGACATGCGTTTTTGTGTTGGAACTTTGTGCAAAATGAAAGGTAGAAAAAGGGGAAGGCCAAGATTACTTCTTGGGAGAGAATGAAGAAAAAACTCAAAGGTAAGTTCCTTCCTAGTGATTACAATGTTCAATTGCTTTAAATACTTCAAAATCTTAAGCAAAAGGACTTAGATGTGCAAGCATACATTGTGGATTTTTATATACTAAGCATAAGGAAAAATCATGAGGAAGATGAAGACGAAAAATTTGCAAGGTATCTTAATGGTCTGAGGTATAATATTCAGGATGAGATAAGTTTGATGACACAAAAAATAGTTGAATAATCTTTTCAAATGGCTATAAGGGAAAAAGAAAAAGTGAAAAGGAGACAAGAAAATACAAGAGGTAGAGGTAGTACTTCTAGAGGAAAAGGAAATTTTTCCACCCCAAAACAATCCAATGAAGAGCAAGAAGATGCTGGTAAAGGTAAAGAATAAGTGGCTAAGTCTAGAGGTGGATGGAGAGGTGGAAGAACAAGCTTTAGGGGCAGATATATAGATCAAGAAAGAGGTTCTAATGTGTTTTCAGGAAGGTGTTACAACTGTGGTGAGTTTGTTCATCCATCCTACAAGTGCCCTGAAAAGTTTGGTGCTACTTCAAGTGGGGGTGAAAAAAGAGGTGAAAAGAGGGTCCAAATTGTACAAGAAGATGAAGGTGAAAATGTCAATTCTCCAAGTCGTGTTGTTGCACTAGAGGTGGGTGAATATTTGATGTTGAGAAGACAACTCTTGAAGGCCTCCAAGGAGAAAGAACCATTGCAAAGGAGAAATCTATTCAAGACCACATGCAAGAGCAAAGGTAAAGTATGCAAGGTAGTGATAGATTTAGGTTCCACTAATAATATAGTATCAAGTGAAATGGTAGATAAGTTAAATTTGGTGAAAGTTCCTCATGAAACACCCTATAAGGTGTCATGGTTAAATGATGATCAGTCACTTCTAGTTAATGAACAGGCTTTAGTTGAGTTTCAAATTCGGGGGTACAGAGATAAAGTACTTTGTGACGTTCTACTAATGGAATGTTGCCATTTGTTGCTTCGAAGAACATGGAAAAATGATAAACATGCCATGTATGATGGAAGGGATAATACATATCAGATTGAGCATGATGGGAACACATTTACTTTGCTTCCATTACAAGAAGTTAATGAGCAGATCAAGGCAGCCAAGGTGATTGTGATGGGTAGAAAAGAGTATGTGAAGATTGAGGAAGTCGAGAATGACTAGTTGGTAGCCATGAAAAAAGTTACAGATGTTAGAATAGAGATATTGAAGGGTGGTGCATAGTTAGAAAGGAGAAATGATGAGAAGAAGATGATAGGGATTGACCTAGAGAAGGTCAAGGATGAATTGTTGTTGATGAAGCAAGATGGCTTAGTAGAGCATGATGAGATCATGGTTGGGACAATGCTTTGTCCTGTAGTGCAAAGAGAAGTTGGAGGGAAGTCATATTCTATCATGGCAGAGGGTTTGATGACAGAGATAAGAATACAAAGTGGACAAGGAACTAAGGGTGTTTGGAAAGATCCAAAGGGCAGATATTAGCATGAAGCTAAGATGAAGGGGAATTCAGCCCAAGGAAAATTTGGTAAGTTTTTTTGGTAGGTTTGAAGGCAAGAACATTCTCAAGTTTTGATCAAGGAACAGGTAGAAGGAAACCATCAAGTTTGAGTGCAAAAAGGGAGTCATATCCATGTGCAAACAAGATCAAGGATGCAAGTCATGCTACAAGATCTCAATATCTAAACCAATGGAGGATATTTCTAGACCAGAGAGTGTGTGAAAAGCAAGGGGGGACTGATATGTAGCATGGCACAAGGCAGTACTCATGTGACATGAGTCAATTTTCAAGGGCTTGTATGATGCAGGAGCACCAAGCACATGGACTTTACATTAGGGGGTCAATATGTTAAGTGTAGGTGTTTAAAGCCTTTTTACATTTCATAAGGTCTATTGAGACCATTTCCATGTAATTTGGGTCATCTTTGAGTCATTTGTGTCAAAATGTCAAAAGTTGCAAAATTGTGTAAAGTTGTCATAGCAAGAAAATGCAAAAAATGTATCTTTTTGAACTCCAACAGTCATGGGGAGTTTGAAAGTTAGTTGAGGGTTGTTTAGTTCATTTGTTAGGTTGTTCTTGGCAGGAAAATATTTTAAAAGGTGAGAAACATTGATGTAAAGTTTGGCTTGGTTATTTGGAAGCATAAACAAATAAGAAACTCATTATTTTCTAGAAATTTCTATGTAATTTTATTATTTACAGACCTATATGGTACCGTACAGAGCAAGATTGCTCAAGAATCTCATGAATTAATTGGTGGCATGAACTAACTATATTTTTTGATTGGTCTAAGAGTTTCAAATTGAAATTGAAGAATTTTATTCTTGTTTCTCTGTGACTACCCAAGTATACCCTATTTTAGGGTTTGTGAGCATTTAGAATGTTTTGAAGGACCATTTCATTGACTGTGGTCTTTGTAACTAATGAAATGAGTCCTAATAAGTAGTTTTGTATTTTTTTTTTGTTTAATTGAGTAGGGGGTAATGGTTAGTGAAGGTTTTGATGACTATCCTGGGAAGTTTGTGAATGATTTTACCATGAAAACTAGTGGTTTAGTGCTAGGGTTTGGTGAGATCTTTTGGGACAGCAATGTTTCATGACTATTTAAGTTTTTGATGACCTTTTCAAAGGTGATTGAGGCCTTGTTTGGCCATGAGGAAGTTATGGGATTGGTTTTTCAATAAACCCTTACTAATTTTGTGTAAAATGAGGGTTTAGTGAATAAATGTCATGGTGGATATACTCAGTGCTATAAATTATTGATTTGGGGGTTTTGTGGTCTAATAATTGACTTCCCATAGTTATTTTGGCTTGGCATAAAATTTAAAGGAGGCTTCCTTTGAAAAAGTGGCCTATTTGGCCTACTAGGATAGCGTATAGTCCATTTTTGGAGAGGTTGGTCCAAAGGAGTCAAAGGTGATTTTGTGATATGTTAAAATGTTCCCAAAAGGGGTCCTGAAATGATGATTGTCTTATGGTTTTGAGTTTTCAAAAGAGATATGTGAGTGGAAAAATGGGTCTACACACCTACTAGGTAGAATTGTGAAGTTGAAGTGGATCACCCTAGATAAGGTTTGAAGGATAAAATATTGTGATAATACAAGTGAGTTTAGGTTGGTTGGTTGTTTGACATCACTTTTACAAAAAAAATTGTATGTTTTGAATTCATTTTCAAAAGGAAGAAGCAGTATATATATGAAAACAATCCCATCGCTTGAAAGCCAGTTAACAAAAAAGATTCCTTCATCATGAGAAACGATGCCCAGAGCAATGATCTCCTAAGGTCATTGCAACAGAAAAATATCCAAGCCATACAACACAGTCACCCTTGATCTAGATGCATCTCCTCTAAATGATGGTGGTGGTCCCAGTAGAACCTCGTGCAGACATGTGTCGCTCACCCACAAAGTCAGTTAGGACATGTGGCAATATGGCGGGGCTCATTGCTTGTTCCTTTCTTCCTTTCGATGAAATTCCCGTGGAGAAGACACGTGGAGAAGTCTTTGTCGCTAGTGTTGACTATGGGGTCTTCCAAAAAGTGTATGTGGATCGATGCTACGTGGCATGCGAGTGGAGCATGGTTGAGAAGCGAAGGGAAGCAAGCGTCAAGTGCCCATGGTGTTAAAATGTGGAAGCATGGTGGGGCTCAAAAGAGGAGTGCACAATGAACATGTGGTGGCAGCAAGCGAAGCTCTTCAAAAAGAGGCCCAAGGATATTCAAATGTATGGGGTATGGGCCAGACTTAGCAAAATACAAACAACCTGAAGGGAGCTCGAGGAATTTTATATCCATAGGTTTCCCAAAACAAACTCCAAAAACTGTCAAGAATTTCAACACCAAACTTGAGGAGAAAATATAAAATAATTATTTTCCTTTGCCACCTTGACATGGGCACCTAACTTTTGTCCAATCATCTTGGTCAATAAAGACACCTTCTTTGACTCTCAATGGCCTCGATGGCTCCATAAACAGTCATGCAACAACATACAAATATTGTGGCCAAAACATGCAATCACATGCAAGGCATGCAATTGAACATGCAAGCAAATGCACCCCAAATGGTCCCCACCAATAATTTGGACACCCAAGAGGAGTATTTTCCTAATTTTTCTTTATAAAATATCTATAAATGCATAATTCTCACCAAAATTACAATTACAATTTCATCCCAAGGGAAATTACAAGTTGCAAATCAAAATATTTATTCACCTAGCCTCTAAGCCCTTATTGAAAATAAACCAATTAAAATAACAATATTTTTGGTGATGCAAGATTGTCATTTCACCTTGAATGCTCCTACATTAGAGGGGGAGAGAGAGAGAAAGAGAGGTTCATATACATAGGCTTGAGAAAATTTATTTAGCATAGAAGCATCAAAATCTATATCTTTATCTATATACACAACAAAAACTTGTAGGCCATCACATAACATCTCCTAGAATTTAAAGGTTCTGTAATGGAAAGGATACAACCACAATTGGATAGACTCTATTACATTTATTGAAGCATCCTATATACTTATTTTATTACATAGCATGTTTTCTACTATACCAATTTTCATAGTTCCTAATTGACATTTGAATCATTAACTTTCATAAATAGCGATGAACTTCTTTACCTTATTTGTCTTTTAAAGAAAATTATTTTTATAACATACCCTCTATATCATTTTGAAAGTATTTTCTTTTATGCACAACACATTAGTATTTAATTAAATTAATTTAAATTTATTGCTTTCATATTAATTTTCTTAAAGGATGTAGATTGGACTTATTAATTTAATTATTGCACTTAGAAAGGATAAATTTATTGCTTCCTTTAGCATATAAACACTTTTATTTCCTTTTAGATTCATATTGCATAATCATATAACCATACCATTTTTGTTAAAGAATATATTCTTCTAATTATTTAAATTAGTTCGAAGATAGTAGATATTCATTATTATAAACCCAAAACTATATTAAAAGTGTACCTTATTTTTCGATAATTATTCAAGAATAGACACCACCTCCTACCTTCACTTTAATTCACCAAATATTAATTGCACAAAATACTTTAAAAATATCTATAGGGTTTATAATTGGCATAAATTCCTACCTAAAAAGGATTTTAGTTTTCTATTGGTTTTTCTAAGTGAAATTTTCTCAATCTCTACTAATTTATTTTTTTACGTTTATAATAAATCCATTTTCAAGTAAGTTTATATTAGAATAGATACATTTTTATTTTTATTTTCTCTTTCTCAGTCACATTCATTTTTAAATTACATTTATCTTATTTCTTTACCATTGCAATAGATGTTAAGACCTACATTGTTAAATCATGAAAAAAAAAAATTCATAAAAAATAGTGTTTTCTTGCATACTACATTTCCTATCTAAGTGAATATAAAAGTTGAGAATTATTGGTGTATAATTTAGCTTGAAATTTTTTTTAAAAATGCATGTTATTATTTGAAAAAGGAAAAGTGCAATTTGGCAATGGTGCATTTATATTAAACTCATAAATTAATTGTGTTTTGTCTTAGGAAAATATAAGAAGAAAATAGATATATATTTTTTCATCTTATAAAATCATAAACTTACAATTACATTCATTAAAAAAATTAATAAAGAAATTACATTTCTATTGTTTTTCTTTAATATTATTTATTTACATTTTCAAAAAAAATTGTAAAATTGTAAAGTTTTCATTTTCAAACATTCAAGACCCATATAGGGATTAACCATACAAGAATATGTGTAGTTGTGCTTCTCATATTACCTGCATCCATAAATATTGCATAAAAAATAAAAATAAATAGATTTAACAACATATTTAATTTCTTTGTAAGTTAGCTTAATCTAATTTCAATATTTTTCTCTTATTTTCAAACTCCATAAAAACATTAAAAAAACACCAAAATCTAGTAGCAAAATAGTATAGGTTAGTTCAAAGTATATTTTTTGATTGAATAAGCAATAAACTAGGGTGTTGAACTAATGCATGAGCATCTGAGTGTAGGGGGAATCCTATACGACCAAAAAATGATTTTCTCTCTCTATTTTTTTTAGATCTAATGATGAATATTTTGTTGGTCTATCTTGCCCTAGAAGGTAACCCTATTTTATGAGGGTGTTGTATTATGGTTGTAGTAAGGGTGATGTATTCTGAGAGTCTAATAGCATTCGTGTTGTCTATGAATCTCTGGTGGTGATACTCATGTGAGAAGCTTGCTTTGCAAGTATATTGTAATCTTTGTGATTTTTGAATAATATATTGGGTGGATTTTGGACTGTAGGGTTTTTCTCCCAAAAGGGTTTTCCCCATGTAAATCACTTTTTCATGGTATGCATAATATTTATGTTTATTTATGTTTAAGTTTCTATGACTGTTAAAGATTTGTAAAGTTTTTCATTATTCTCCTCTCAAGATTAGTGCAGGAAGTTGTTATGATACCTTAGCTTCCTTACAAGTGGTATCAGAACTTGATCACCTTTGGTTTCAATTGTGGTTTGTTGGGTTTTTTAACTAATCTAGCTTTGAGTGGGAGCTTGTGTAGAAGATACTTTGTGATCTTGTTGTAGGAATTTTCAGATGGAAAGTTCATCAAGGAAAAAAGAGGTGGATAGGTATTTTGGAAATAATTTTGAGATGTGGAAGTTGAAGATGGAAGATTTGTTGATAGATCAAGATTTATGGGATGCTTTTGATGAGAATTTTTGAAGGCCTACAGATCCTACTCAAGCTTCTCAATATGATGTTATGGACCGTAAATCCAAGGATCTAATTAGATTGTGCTTGGAAGACTCTATTTTAATTAATGTCCGTGAAGAGACCTTTACACAAAAACTGTGGAAGAAACTTGGTGAGATGTATCAAGCCAAATCTTTAGTTAATAAGATTTTCTTGAGGAATAAATTGTATTCCTTGAGAATGGAAGAGGGTGGATGAACCACAGACCACCTAGAAGCATTCAATATGTTGGTCGCTCAATTAGCACCAATTGGTGTCAAAATGGAAGAGGATAAATGACAAATCTTTCTTCTTTTTTTTCCCTGGTTCATGGGATTCTCTTGTTATGGCTATTAGGAGTACTTTTGTTATATTGAAGACTAAAGATGTGGTGGGTTATTTTCTTTCTAAAGAGATGAGGAGGAAATTATCCATCACTACCAAGGAGGCCCTAAATTTTCATGGAAGACCTAAGGAAAGAGGAAAGAAAAATGAGAAGTGTGACAAATCCAAGTTCAAGGGGAGATCTAAATCTCCTAGAAAGTCCAGAGTTATGTGTTGGAATTACAGTAAGCCTAGACATGTTCGTAAGGAATGAAAAGAAGAAAAGAAAAAAAAGAAGAAATTTGATTCTAATTTTGAGTCAGAGAAGGAAGAAGGTGATGCATTCATTGCATCTTTGGCAACTCATGTAGGTAATGATGCATGGTTAATTGACTCAGGTGCATCTTTCCATATGACCTTCAATAGAGATTGGTTTTTTGAATATGAAGAATTTGATGGAGGTAAGGTGTACTTGGGTGATGATTCTCATTTATACATTGTTGGCCATGGTAAAGTTAAAATAAGGTTTCCTAATGGTAGAATAAAAATGATTAATGGTTTGTTACATATCTCTGTATTAGCATGAATTTTTTTATTTGTAAGCAAACTAATAGATGCAGGTGTGCAGGTAGTATTTTTTGATGCAGGATGTAAAATGGTTAGAGGTGCTATGGTGATTGCTAGAGATGTCAGATATGAAACATTGTATAAGATTGATGCATGCACTATTGAGTGCAATATTACTTTTGTGAAAAGAAAGTCTATGGAAGAGGTGAGGGTTTCACCTTCAGTAGATGGTCATGGATTCTAGGTACCCAATGGTGCTCTTTCTTCTAAATCAAAGTTACCTACAGAGAAAACTATGTTATGGCATCATAGACTTTGCCACATTGTAGAAAAAGGTTTAACAACCTTCAAAAATAAAAAATTTGTTGAAGGTTTGTTCGATTGTAATCTTGAATTTGATTTTTGTGAGCATTGCATTTATAGAAAACAAAACCACATTCAGTTTTACTTGATTTCTCATAAATCTTGTGATGTATTGGATCTTATTCATTCTGATGTGTTTGGTCATGTATATGTTCCTTCGATTGGTAGATCAACATATTATGTTTCATTTGTTGATTATTATAGTAGAAGGACATGGGTATATTTTCTAAAGAGTAAATTTAAAGTTTTCAATTGATTTAAAGAATTTAAAGCAATGGTTGAGTTGCAAACTAGAAAAAAAAAATGTTTGAGGACTGATAATGGTGGTGAATTTTTCTCTAATAATTTTGATAGATTTTGTAAATATTGTTGTATTCATAGATAGAAGAAAACTCCATATTCTCCACAATAGAATGGAGTTGCAAAAAGAATGAATAGGAAACTGATGAAGAAGGTTAGTAGTGTGTTAATTGGTGCTATCCTAGAACAAAGGTTTTGCGTTGAAGCTATTGCCACTGCCTATTACCTGATTAATAGTTCTCTTACATCAGCTCTTGTTGATAAGATTCCTATAGAGGCATGGTCAGGTCGCAAGCCTTCATTAAGGCATCTTATAGGTTTTGGTTGTGAGGCATATGCACATGTGCCAAAGGAGAAGTGAACAAAGTTGGAGAATATGAAATGGCAGTATGAAATACAAGCTTTTGGATCCTATTGCATAATGTAGATACAAGCCTTCTTCTATTACATTGCAGCTAGAAGAAAGTAAACAGGCAAGATGTGTGATTCAATTTCCTTCTACACCTCAAAAAGTTGAATCGAGGCCCATGGATAGAAAAGAAGTTGAGGAGAGCCCATCTAGCTCTGAATCTTTAGAAGAGGAGGAAGAACCTCCAACTCAACTTTTTTTTAGGTCTACAAGGCATAAACAACCACCTAAAAGGTATACACCTGATGATTGGAGATTTATTTTTGCTTTGAATACTAACATGGATGAACCTAAATCTGTAGAAGAGGCATTAGGTATGAATGATGCAAAATCTTTGAAGATTGCTATGGATGAAGAAATGACATCTTTGAAAAATAATGATAAATGGGATCGTGTACCATTTCCTGAAGGATAGAAACTTGTTGGCTACGAATGTGTGTTCAAGAAAAGATTGGTTCAAATAGAGGTATTGAGAAGTACAAAGCAACATTGGTTGCAAAAGGTTACTCTCAAGTTGAGGGCGTTGATTATGGTGAGATATTTTCTCCTATTGCAAAAATGACATCCATTAATTTTTGCTTTCTATTGTTGCTACTTATGATTTATAGGTTTAGCAAATGGATGTGAAAACTACTTTCCTTCATGGTAACTTGGAGGAGGATATTTATATGAAACAGCCAGAGCACTATGTGGTGAAAGGTAAAAATAAATTGGTTTGCAAATTGAAGAAATATTTGTATGGCTTAAAATAGAGTCCTAGGATGTGGTACCTGAAATTTGATACATATGTGTTGAGTTTGTGATTTGAGCATTCTAAATCAGATCATTGTGTTTATCATAAAAATAATGGTGATCATTTCCTATTTATTGCATTATATGTTTATGATATGTTATGTATTGGAAAAGGGAAAGGTATTATTTCAAAACTAAAATATCAACTTGCTACTAAATTTGAAATGAAGGCCTTGGTGCAGCTAGACACATTCTTGGAATGTAAATTAAAAGAGATAGAGAGAAAAAAATATATGGCTTGGCCAAAGTATGTCAATTCAATTGTACAGAGATTTAACATGCAGGATTATAAACCATTTTGTGCAGGATTATAAACCATTTTGTGTTCCCCTTTCTATTGGAGAAAATTTATCTATTTCAGATTTTCCAACATCTCCATTATAGATGGAAGATATGAGCAAAGTTCCCTACCAAAGTGTTGTTGGAAGTTTGATGTATGTTATGGTTTTTACTAGACCAAACATTACACAAGCAGTGGGAGTTCTTTCCAGACATATGTCCAATCCCAATAGAGTTCATTCAGATGCAGTTAAAAGGGTTGTTAGATATTTATGTGCTACCTCAAAGTATTCCTTGTGTTATCATGTAGTAATTTGATTGAAGACAGTATTTCCCTTGATATTCATGGTTATGTGGATTCAGACTAGGAAGGTGACATTGATAGCAAACGATCCAAAAGTGCTTATGTTTTTACTTTATTTTGTAGTGCAATCAGTTGGATGATTAAGCAACAAGTTGTGGTTGCTTTTTCCACTACTGAAGTAGAGTATATGGCAGCTACTCATGCTTGTAAAGAATCCATTTTTCTTAAGAGACTATGTTTAGATATTGGAATAAAACAAGGTACAATGATAATTTATTGTGACAGTCAGAGTGTGATATGTCTAGCCAAGAACCCAACATTTCATGCTAGAACCAAGCACATTGATGTAGAGTACCATTTTTTTTGAGATATGGTCAAAGATGGTAGGGTAAAATTGGTTAAGGTGGAGACTTTGATGAATGTTGTTGATTCTTTAACTAATCCTACAATCATAGAGAAGTTCAGATGGTGTTCAGAAACTATGGGCCTTTCAGACCCTAGCAATTAAGAGACAATGTTTACTCCCTCCCATTGCTCTTGCAAGGTGTTTGATAAGTGGGAGATTTTTTAGGAAAATGTGTCTCAACCTTGCAATTATATAAAGGTTATTGTTGATAGGATATATATTCCTAGTTACACCGATAGGAGTAATATATAATGGTAGAAAGAGGAGGAGTGGGATGCATGTAAACAAATTTTTGTTAACTTTTTTAGGAAACTCCTAAAATGGTTGACATATATTATATAAATGATACATTGTAAATATAGACTATTAATTATTAGGTTTTAGATCTAATGGTGGATATTTTGTTGGCTTGTCTTACCCTAGAAGGTAACCCTATTTTATGAGGGTGTTGTATTATAGCTGTAGTAAGGGTGATGTATTCTAAGAGTCTGATAGCATTCATGTTGTCATTGAATATTTGGTGGCGATACTCTTGTGAGAAGCTTGCTCTACAAGTATATTGTAATCTTTGTGATTTCTGGATAATATATTGGGTATCTTTTGGAGTGTGGGGTTTTTCTACTGAAAGGGTTTTCCCCACGTAAATCACTATGTTGTGGCATGCGTAATATTTATGTTTATTTCTATTTAAGTTTTGTAAATGTTAAAGATCTATAAATTTTTGCATTATTCTCCTCTCAAGATTAGTGTAGGAAGTTGTTCCACTACCTTAGCTTCCTTACAATTTCTTCACCAAATTTGAGGAGAAATAAATCCCACGCCCAGGTTGGAGGAGGCCATTTTTGGCATCTTGTAACTCCTTGAATTTAAAATTTACATCAATTGAAGAGGGAGAGGAATTTGAACGCCTAGAAGTGAAGGTAGTGGCATGAGACAATGGAAGGAAATTTTAGCAAAGAATTTGAATTTATTTTCAAGAAAAATGTAAGAGGGGAGTAACGAAGAAATGGGATGCCCAAAAAAGTAGAGAGGATAATTGAATGTGGCTATCTTTTGAAGGAGATTTGCAACACCCAGGCATGATAATGGAAAAAGAAAGGTAAAATGAAAAAAATGAGAGAGGAATAAAAAATAAAAAATATCCAGAGAGCGGAGAGGATGGAGTAATAGAGATTGGAGATGTAATTTTTTATTGCTTTTAGTTATTTATAAGGCTTTTAAATTTTATTTTAGTGGTTGGGTGAACAATCTTACTTGTATAAGATTTTGGTTGTGGCAAGTATGCTTCATGTAACTTGCATTTGTAGACATTGCAAGTTTAAATATTGAAAAATAAAATTTATATTTCAAGACAGTAAAATCATGTGTGATGTTTATTTTTTGGAATGCACTCTCTATAATTTGAATTTATAAGTTTAAAAACAAAATTCCTTGGTTGAGTGATCTGGGTATTGTTGTGACTATTTTGATGTTGCTTGAAGCTAGTTGTTGATTGTGGGAATTTAAGGGGTTTTTGAGTTTCAGATATGAAATTTGAGGGGTATTGTTGGGGAAAATTTGATCTACATACCTTCCTATAGATGAATATAGGTTCTTCCATTATCCATGTTTTCAATAGAAAAGGCATTCATTAGAAGGTTCAAAATAATTGTTGAAAGAAGGTTTGTCATGATATTTTTAGTGTAGTTCCAAAGTTCTATGAGTTACTTTATGGGGCTTCAATATCCACACTTATTTTTGGAGTCTTAGGTTCTTGTATTGCATTAAATGGTATCAGAGCTAGTGTTCCTAAGAATGTAGACAAAGTACCAAATGTGAGGGAGTATGGCACTAGGATTTGTGGGTGTAGTGTGTGACTCTATTGTTGTTCTCCAACAGAGGTTAAGGAAAAAGGTGAACAAAGAGAGGTGTGTCTTCCAGAAACTTTTGTTGGGTACAGGATAGTTGTTGAATGTGAGTGATTTTATTGTAGATAGTCAGGTATGAAGATGAATTTGAAAAGGAGAATGAATATTTTTTAAGGGACTAGTTGTGTGGATAGTTATGAAGCGGTACCTAAGAAATAAAATTTATGAGATGATAATAGACATCCATTTGACATTGGATAAAATAGAGTTGTTACCAATATGATTGATTGTAATAAATAATGTCATGTAGATGGAATGGTTTGAAGAAATAAATAATGAAGTCGTAGAGGTTGAGGATGAGAAAGAGGAGAGTGTAGCAATGGTTGAGATTCCTTTGGAGGACAAGAAGGTATGGGACAGTGCATCTAAGAGTGGAGTAGAGTTGGAGAATACAAAACCTAAAGTTTTTGTGGATGAAGAAGAAAATAAAATAGTTGAAGTTTTTTATTTTTATATGTATGTTGATTTTTTGTGAGTGAAGTAAGTGAAATAGATGGAGTGAAAGTGGGGCTCTTTGACGGTCCCATATTCGATGAGGAAATTGGTGAATATGAAGAATATATCCAATTTAGAAAGGAGATAAGATGGATAGAATATTTATTAAATGGAGAAGTGATCAAGGAAATGAAAATGAAAAATGATGAACCCTATATCTTGTTTTTTTCATTTCCTTGAATGCAACTATAAAAGAAATTGTAGCAAAGTGTCAAGCATATGGAACTAAAGAAGAAGATATCCTCATGCAAGAGGATGATGAAAATAAAGAGGGAAGAGGAAAGAAAGAGATCATAGCTAAAATATTTGACTTTGTGGGCATAGAAGAGGAGGTTGCAGCAGTTGGAAAAGAATGGCTCACATTGACGAGAGTTGGAGTAAAATTTGTAACCATGAATGAAGAAGAAAAAGAGAATAAAGGAAAAATAGGTGATGAAGGTGATGAGATAGAGTGGGAGGATGAATTATGGTATAGTCAAGAAAATTTCATGAAAGGGAGAAAGAGAGGTGTTAGCTCTCAAAAACGCAGGCAGAATGCCTCAAGAGGCTGCCAATCTCTTGATACGCTTTAGGGTAATAGACAAGGTCAAAGCTTTCAACCTTCTACTCTTCAGGTGTTGCAAGACCTAGGCGGGTGTACCTAACTAAATGAATAGACTTTTTGTACTTATGATTATCTTTCTTATAGTGATTTGTCCACAATGGCAGATGGAAGTGAACAAATGAAATCAAACTTGATAGCAACAATAATCTTCTGATCTAAATCCTAAAATGCTCAATTAATAGATATAAAGAAACTGAATGAATTCAAAATGATGAAGTGCAGAGACCAGTGCCTTATTGGGTATGCAGAGTCGAATGAAACAGAAGTGGGCAACTTATTCTGGCTGAAACTCGAATTGTTGGCATATGTTCTATTTATAACTTGTATAAACATGCAAGATTGTGACTACTAAACTCTACTTTAATAATCCAAATGAATCTTCCTAATTACTGTGATCAACCAAAAGGATTTAATCTTTGCTTGAAAGAACCAATCGATTAATCACATAGATACAACAAATGTGCACTGATAAACTGAGAATAAACTTGTTATATCAATTTAAACAACTAGAAAGAATCAACTTGGAGAGAGCTTAGCAATACTTTTCAACCAACTCAACAGAAAAATGACACCAAAATAAACTGCCACACTAACTGACTTTCATTGAAATCACCATTTGAAAACATGCATCATAGTCTCTGACATGAGAATTTTATTCTACTGTAGCCATTCCTAATCTACCTACTGTAATCTGATCTCATAATCCCATTCACAATCGGGAATGACTATTTATATATATGCATCTAAACAGACACATCATTTCAACATCCATGTCGGCCAACCGTAGAATTCGGGCTTAGTTCATGTCGGCCTGCAATGATATTTAGGAACTCACATGTCGGCTCATAGTGTTTGAGTCTCTATTAATCATTCGTTGAGGCAATCGCCAAGACATCTCTGTAAGTATGCCGAAGGCAATTATATCACTGTCATCCCATGCCCTTTGTGTTTCGCCCAGACTCTATGATGTTAGTGAGACATCTCACAGATTACAAAATGTTATATCGATATGTATTTCTTTACGAGTTTTCCATTCGCTGAGACACAGGGATATCTCTCACCAATGTGTTCTTTTGGTTTCGTTCACAGTCGCCGTAACATTCTAATATCGAAGAGACCTCACGTAGACCACATTATGTTTCACCGAAATTCTTTATCCATCCTGAGTCGCTGAGACAAAATCATACTCTCACCGAAATGTATCCTTCATTTTCCTTCGCCAAGACAATTCAAAATCGGGGAGAGGTCCCAAAGAGTTCATTGAGTCATACCGAAAGCCCTTTATTCATCTTGTGTGTCGCTGTGACTTTTCACTGTCGGGGAGACATTATATAGAATTCTCTTTGTTTTACCGAAAGCCCTGAGCTCACCTTAGATTGCTAGGAGAAATCAAATCTCACACCGACAAAGACCTATCATTCCTTATCAGCGAGACCCAAAGTAGTCGCTGAGAGCTCACTCTGAATGTCATTAACTCTTACTGATATAACCCTTTGTGCACAAGACAGTAAGACATTTCAAACTCGATAAGACCTTATATTGAATGCAACAAGCCTGGCCGAAATGAATCTTATAATGTGTTAGTTGGTGAGACACATAGCACTCGCCAAGACATTACATCAATAGCCATTAGTTTTATCGATAAATCTCCACGTGCATATGGTCGGTGAGACATAAACCTTTTCGCTATGACCTTTCACCAAAGCCTTAAACCTTTTCTGAAATGTTCATCCATCTTATTGGTCAGCAAGACAAGGGCATTTCACCATGATATAACAATGAAGGAAAACCTCCCACCGATTAGCACCTTTTGTGGCCGGTCAGGGAGACATTGAAATCGATAAGACCTCATCCCGACGGTATAACTCCTGCCGATGTGAATCCTCCATTGTCGCTGAAACAAAGAAAAAGTCTTGCCGAAAGCTTCCTACATGTAAACTTCGATTGTTGTGACATCAAATGAGTCTTGTCGATAAGCAACATAGACTCATATCAGCAGAAAACACAAAATGGATCGAGGAGACAATGGTATTCTCATGCCGATACAGACCATGATGTGAATTATGCAAGACCCGATGGATTCAATGAGACAAATATGGAAAAAATGTGAGCAGAATGATATGAAAATAAACCCTTGTGCTTAGCTATTCTCTTCATACGTTGATGAACTCTCCTCCTCATTTGAACATGTTTCATCGTGATTTCCAAAAGGGTTGCTAGAATCCCTTGATTGCAGATCAAAATCCATAGGTCCATCCTCAAAATCTAAATACTCATTGGATCCCTCATAACACACACTGCTTTCCCTGTCACAATCTGTTATGCAAGAGAGATATCTTGTACCTTCTTCTTCATCATGCAAGCTATCACAAGAATCATACTGACTTGCACATATCTCATCTTCTATTGGATGCATTGTTTGATCAATTCCTCTATACTCATCAAGAAAACAACAATTGGGATCAACATTGGTAGTGTTCTCATACCTTATCTTTTCCATGGCATCAATGAATTTATTCATGTGATCACGGGCAAGCTGTATTGATGATTCAAACCAATAGGTTGATTCAGGTTCCCATGCTCTTACAAACTGCTCAACAAACATAGCCCTTGTTGACCTACAATGAGAAGATATCTGCATACAAATATCTATAATTCTATTGTACAGAGAAATCAAATCTTCTCCTTCATACATCCTTATGTCAAGAAATGCATCCACGGGGGAAAATCTGCACTCTAATTTTGTGATGGAGTCCTGGCTTCGAGTATACTCATCTTCTTCTGCTTCAAATTGCTGCTCCTGGCACACATATTGCTGCAAATTCTGATTTTTAATTTGTACGAACCTATGGGAAGCCCAATTTGGTGTGGACAGATTTTCATATTGCTCAAGAAATTGATCATGAAAACCTTGGAGATATTTAATAGAAGCAAACGGCAAGCTATTAAAACAATCCCTAACTTCATGAATGAGTGACATCATAAACAGCCTCATGTGTAAATCTTCATATGGCACATCTATGTCTTTGATAAAAGCATTGAAGCTCCTCAAATGATCTTCAGCAGTGATGGCACTACTCCCCGTAAACTTCAGAACAAGACTTCTCCAACTGCAACTTATAGGGTAAGGGTACAATTGAAACCCTGTTAGATCAAATTTCCTGATTGTCATTGTTGCATACTGGTGAGGGGGAGGGTTAGGTGGGTACTGATATTGGTATGGCAGACTATTGCATTGTGCATAATGTTGTGGGATATAATGTTGACCATGAGGTGGTTGTGTGTATGTATGTTGTGTGGGAATATAAGGAGGATAATGTGGTTGTTGGGCCTTTTGCAATTCAGCTTTTAGTTCTTATATCTCCATCCTCTGAGATTCAAATAGTGCCTTGACTTCCTCATAAGTTAAAGATTCATAATCAACTTGAGGATTATCATGATCAATAGGTCCACCCTGATTACCCTCCATTTTCAGATCATTGTGTGTCAACTTACCGCTGCTAGGAGGACCATCAATATGACCTCCCCTATATCAAGATCTTCTTCCATTCATGTTTGAACAAATGCAATGTTTCTTTCAGAGTCACCACCTACTTTTCCAAAAGTAGGAAAATCATTATTTCTGATCTTTTCCCCTACGGAATCACCTTTCTGAAACTTCTCAAATTACAACCTTTTCTTCAATGACTCTATATGATGGTCTTCAACTAAATATTCTGATGTTTGTCCCTAGTAGAGTCGCCAATTTGTTAGCTCTCAAAAACGTAGGCAGAATGCCTCAAGAGGCTGCCAATCTCTTGATACACTTCAGGGTAACAGACAAGGTCAAAATCTTTCAACCTTCTACTCTTCAAGTGTTGCAAGACCTAGACGGGTGTACCTAACTGAATGAAGCAGACTTTATGTACTTATGATTATCTTTCTTGTAGTGATTTTTCCACAATGGCAGATGGAAGTGAACAAATGAAATCAAACTTGATAGCAACAGCAATCTTCCGATCTAAATCCCAAAATTCTCAATTAACAGATATAAAGAAACTGAATGAATTCAAAATGATGAAGTGCAAAGACCAGTGCCTTATTGGGTATGCGGAGTCGAATGAAATAGAAGTGGGCAACTTCTTCTGGCTGAAACTCAAATTGCTGGCATATGTTATGTTTATAACTTGTATAAACATGCAAGATTGTGACTACTAAGCTCTACTTTAATAATCCGGATGAATCTTCCTGATTACTATGATCAACCAAAAGGATTTAATCTTTGCTTGAAAGAACCAATTGATTAATCACACAGATACAACAAATGTGCACTGATAAACTAAGAATAAACTTGTTATATCAATTTAAACAACCAGAAAGAATCAACTTGGAGACAACTTAGTAATACTTTTCAATAAGCTCAACAGACAATTGACACCAAAATAAATTGCCACACTAACTAACTTTCATTGAAATTTCCATTTGAAAACATGCATCATAGTCTCTGACATGAGAATTTTAATCTACTGTATCCATTCCTAATCTACCTACTGTAATTTGATCGCATACTCCCATTCACAATCGGGAATGACTATTTATATATATGCATCTAAACAAACACATCGTTTCAACATCCATGTCGGCCAACCGTAGAATTCAGGCTCAGTTCATGTCGACCTGCAACGATATTTAGGAACTCACATGTCGGCTCATAGTGTTTGAGTCTCTATTAATCATTCGCTGAGGCAGTCGCCAAGACATCTCTGTAAGTATACCGAAGGAAATTATATCATTGTTATCCTGTGCCCTTTGTGTTTCGCCTAGACTCTGTGATGTTGGTGAGACATCTCACAGATTACAAAATGTTATATCGATATGTATTTCTTTACGTGCTTTCCATTCGCTGAGACACAGGGATATCTCTCACTGATGTGTTCTTTTGGTTTCGTTCACAGTCGTCGTAACATTCTGATATCGGAGAGACCTCACATAGACCACATTATGTTTCACCGAAAGTCTTTATCCATCCTGAGTCGCTAAGACAAAAGCATACTCTCGCCAAAATGTATCCTTCAGTTACCTTCGCCAAGATAATTCAAAATCGGGGAGAGGTCCCAAAGAGTTCATTGAGTCATATCGAAAGCCCTTTATTCATCTTGTGTGTCGCTATGACTTTTCACCGTCGGGGAGACATTATATAGAATTCTCTTTGTTTTACCGAAAGCCCCAAGCTCACCTTAGATCGCTAGGAGAAATCAAATCTCACACCGACAGAGACCTATCGTGCCTTATCGGTGAGACCCAAAGTAGTCGCTGAGAGCTCACTCTGAATGTCATTAACTCTTACCGATATAACCCTTTGTGCACAAGTTGGTAAGACATTTCAAACTCGGTAAGACCTTATATCGAATGCAACAAGCCTAGCCGAAATGAATCTTATAATGTGTTAGTCGGTGAGACACATAGCACTCACCAAGACATTACATCGATGGCCATTAGTTTTATCGATAAATCTCCACGTGCATATGGTTGGTGAGACATAAACCTTTTCACTATGACCTTTCACCAAAGCCTTAAACCTTTGTTGAAATGTTCATCCATCTTATCAGTCAGCAAGACAAGGGCGTTTCGCCATGATATAACAACGAAGGAAAACCTCCTGCCGATGAGCACCTTTTGTGGCCGGTCTGGGAGACATATTGAAATCGATAAGACCTCATCCCGACGGTATAACTCCTGCCGATGTGAATCCTCCACTGTCGCTGAAATAAAGAAAAAGTCTTGCCGAAAGCTTCCTACATGTAAACTTTGATCGTTGTGACATCAAATGAGTCTTGCCGATAGGCAACACAGACTCATATCAGTACAAAAGACAAAATGGATTGGGGAGACAATGGTATTCTCATGCCAATACAGACCATGATGTGTATTATGCAAGACCCGATGGATTCAATGAGACAAATATGGACAAAATGTGAGCAGAATGATATGAAAACAAACCCTTGTGCTTATGATAAGGACTCCTATGGAAACTTAGGGTATGAAAGATATGTAAAAATAATCAGATTTTTATAGTTCCAACAAGAGGAAAGATATAGAAAGGGAGAGATAGAAAATTATAGAGTAAGGTGAAGAGGAAGAAGGAGCAAGAGGATAAGGAAGAACAATGGATGAAGAATAAGCATGAGATCTACAAATTTTTATGAGCCCAACTCATGAAATATTTCTTCTTACCTAGTGTATTTGATGCAAGAGCATTCAGGTGCATGGGCAATCCAACACAAACAAACAAAAAAATTCTCTCTCTAATTTATTTTGTGGCACCAAAGGCTTGATTGTTATGTGTTTAGTGGCTCATAAATGGAATATTTCTTCATCAAATTGGAGGATAAAGAAATCCCACACCCAAGTTGGAGGATGCCATTTTTGGAATCTTGTAATTCTTTAAATTTAAAATTTACATCAATTGAAGAGGGAGAGGAATTTGGATGCCTATAAATGGAGGTAGTGGAATGAGATAGTGGAAGGAAATTTTAGCAAAGAATTTGAATTTATTGCTAGGTAAATGTAAGAGGGGAGTAATGGAGAAATGGGATGTCCAAAAAATTAGAGAGGATAATTGAATGTGGCTGGATTTTGAAGGATATTGGTAATTCCTAGGCTTGAGGATGGAAAAAGGAAGGTAAAATGAATAAAATAAGAGGAATCAAAATGAAAAAGAACCAGAGAGTAAAGAGGATGGAGTAATAGAGATTGGATATGTAATTTTTTATTCTTGTAGTTGTTTATGAAGCTTTTGAATATGATTTTGGTGGTTGGATGAACAATATTTCTTGTCATAGAGTTTGGTTGTGGCAAGTGTGCCTCTTGTGACTTGTTTTTATAGATATTGCAAGTTTAAATATTGAAAAATCATATTCATATTTCAATATTGTAAAATCATGTTTGATATTTATTTCTTTGAAATTCACTCTCTATACTTTTAATTTATAAGTTTGAAAAACAAAATTCCTTGGTTAAGTGATTTGGGCATTGTTGCAACTATTTCGATGTTGCATGAAACTAGTTGTTGATTGTGGAAATTTATGGGTTTTCTGAATTTTGGCTGTGAAATTTGAGGGGTATTGTTCAAGAAAATTTGATGATATACTTACCTTCCTATAGATGAATATGTGGGATTCAATTATCCAATTTTTTATTAGAAAATCCATTCATTATAATGTTCAAAATAATTTTAAAAAGGTTTGTCATGAGTTTTTCAATGAATTTTTAGAGTTCTATGAATTACTTTGTGGGGCTACAATATCCACACTTATTTTTGGAGTCTTGGGTTCTCACCTTGCAACATGAACCCTTTAAAATAAAAAACCTCAAGAGTATATCAAAACAAGCCACCAATAGGCCACTAAAAATACAAAAGAAACAATTAAAATCTTAAAATCTTAATCAAACATAAAAAAAACAACAAAAAACATAAAAAATGATAAAATATTTATCCTCAATTTTTAGTAAGGAACCGATACTTGTCATCATACTTTTGTTGGTACTAGCACTCAAATCACTTCCATGTCACTTGAGCTCCATATCTTGCAAAATACACAAGGTAGTAGCCAACATATGCATCACTTTACAACTAAATTTGGATAAAAATAGCTCTTCTTCTAGGGACTCCATTTTTGTTTTTATTTTTTCCAACTTAGTAGTGATTTGGTCACACTTGGGGCACCCTTTCTAGGTAGGTTCATCAACAAGGGCATGATTAGTTTCTTATGACTCTGAGATTGGTCCATTCATTTATTCAAATAGACTACCACCTATACTTTTGAGGGATCACATTCATTTCCTTCTAAATATATTTTTCTTTATCCTATGTAGAATCATTGGAAGCCTCCCCCTCTTTGAGGTTAGGGGTAAGGAAACCAACAATTATTTTATATCTCCTAATCCTCAACAGAGCCACCCCTATGCTAGCATCCATACCACTAATCTAAGGATCAATTACCACCTTATACTTCACATCCATGGCTTCCAAATTCTCCTTAGGGATAAACCCTTCCTCCCCATTAGATGTATCTTCATCATCAATAAACTAAACAGATCAATTTTGGCCTTCTTGGCTTTGGGTTTTTTGAGATTTCCAATAGAACTCCTTAGCAGGTATCTTTCCCATATCATGAGCCATCAAGGGACTATTTCAAATGTTGCAAAGACCCATAACAACATCCTCCTAAGGTGAAGAGCTAAGGGTCTTAGAAGATTTTGTTTTGAGCAGACTCTGAGAAGAGGTTATTTTTGTGGCAACATCATGGGAAGATTCAAGGTTACCTCCAAAGGGGGGACATGCTTTTTTATTTTCTTTTTGAGAGGGATGAGGGAGGCATAACAATAGTAGGGCTCTTATTCTTATCTTTCAAAGAAACCACTATATGGGGATCAACCATCTTTTGAGTTATACTAATAGGCAAGGAATCATCAAGTCAAGCTCTAATGGGCTTTGGTGGGAATAGGACCAAATATAATTGGTACAATTGAAATATTAGCCCTTGATGGAGTGAGGTGAATGCTTTATGAAGTTTTTTATCCATTGTGTCCTTAGATTCTTTGACAAAGGATTCTAGTGAAGAAGGTAAGTAAAAGGGAAAATTAGGAATGATTTTATGTTGAAAATGATTCAAGAGGGAAAATGGTAGTGATAGTATCTCTTGGAATGGCTTTCTAATGTAAATTACTTCTTTATCATGAAATAATACCTTGTTATATGGAGAAGGTAGACTCTCCCTTTTGAATCCACCATGAAACTTCACTAGATGTTTTTCATCTTTGAAGAATAGAGCCATGCTCTTGTTGTTAGGAACTTTGATCTACTCCTTTAGTTTTTACCCTTTGCAAGACATTCTTGTGGCACCAAAGATGGTCTCTTCACTCATTTCAAAACTAATTCCTCCCATTTGGACCTATCTTTTATTCCAAACACTAGAAAACTTAATGGATATGTTGCCACCATTAACCATTTAGGAATTTTAGAAAATTAGTTATACCTCCTTTGTAATAGATATATCAAAGGGTTTCACCTTCTTTAACCTCCACTGAAGAGACCAGATCAATTAATATCCTATCGCCACCCATATTTACAATCTTGTGACACTAAAAAATGGGTTGGTAGAATGATGAGCAAGAACTAGTGAGATGGGTGTTTCTACAATAGTCTCCATAGAGCCTCAATCATCAAAGATTTTCTTAAAATCTCAAACCTTTATGGAAAGTGCTAGAACTGATAGTGTTCTCCTCTTTTCAAACTATGTCATGATTGCAACTCCTTTTAGAGGAGGAATTTGATATTACTAGATAGGTCTCCAAAATGCCTCTACATCTCCAAGAATTGAAATTAATATCTAAGCTAGCCATCACACCAAAAACACTATTTCCCTCTATATATATATGTACCACTTCAAACCTATCAAAACCAAGAAGTGGGATTTTAATATCATCCATAAACCATCCAAAATTCACTTTTCCCCACAAAATTAGTTATTAGTGTATACACCTAAAATCGGCCAGGCTAATCAATTAATTAAATACAAGGTATTTAATTAATAAACCTCTTATTTCATCTACTTATAAATAAATTCTAAATTTATTTATATAGTTCACATTTTCTAATTCTTCTTATCTTAAATCATATTCCTCTAATCTTAATTAAATAAAAAAATTTAAATAGTTTATTTTATTTAATTAATATCTTCTTACTAAATTTGAATAATTCCAAATTTAAATTTAGTCACATGTCTACAGCTCTTTCTTCTTGCCACCTCATCATGTCATGTGTCTCACGAATTTAAATATCCTTAATATTTAAATGGGATTTTTCCTCAACAAATTCTGAAACAAACTAGAGACACTTGGCTCTCTTCCTCCATTTATTCTCTCTCACACTTGGCAAATTATTTTCTTAAAGGGAACACTCTCCTTTATTCCCTCTAACTTCTTCATTCTCCACTGTTCATCTCTCTAGCTAAAATCCTGATTGTTGGTTGCTGCCACATCAGAATATGCCTTGGATATCCTATAAATACAGCCTAATTCTACAACATTTGATATCCCAACTTTGAGCAATCTTACTATTCAGAATTTTCATTAGAGAATTTATTAGCATTTAGTGTTTGGGCATTTAGCATTCTTAGCATTTAGAATTCATTAGCATAATCATGGCTTAGTTTGGTAGTTGTATTTTAGTTATCATAGTAGTTTTCATACAACATTTACATTACAACATTTAGCATCGCATTCTTATCACAACATCATTATCATATCACTCATCACTATCATATAATTCAATCAATAATGTAGGAATAAATTTCTTGCATCTTCCAGCATTTCATTCTTCATGTTGTCATTCTGAAGGTCATAGTGCATACAAAAATCTGAGAGCCATTATGATTTAACGAATCCTTGAAGATAGTCCAAACAATGGGACGACTTTAGGGAATTTTCTTTCTTTCAATTTGATTAGTTTTGTGATTTGAATTCTCTAATACAATGTCTCATTGATTGTGTTGTATCTATTGCTTTTGCATTTACATATTTCAATACTTCACAATACATTTTGGCACCCACCATGGGGCTCAGCCCCATTTTTATTAACATTTTCTGGAAAGTTTGTTTTATAGATTTGGACATGAACTACTATGTAGTGCATCCATGGTTTCTTCTGGTGTATACGAAACATCTTTTAGCGCATCCAGATTCCTATTACGGTGCATCCAGAGCATCTTTCAACACATCCAACTCATATTTTAGTGCACTCAGGGGTTCTTTTAGCGCATTTAATTGATACTTTAGTGCATTTAGTAGTTTTTCTAGCACATATAGTAGTTCTTTTAGTGCACCTGTGTGATATTTTAGTGTATATGTTTTCTATTTTAGTGCATCTAGTTTTCTTTGCAAAAACTCAAAATTTTGTGGACTGGTCAATACTTTATGTTTTGCAGGTACTTTTAAACATTGTCAAAGACAATTATATGAAACTACTAATGATGTTTGTAGGGGATGGAATTGTTGTAGTTCTTTATTTTGATTAAATTAGGCATCTAGTTTAATTAAGAGGTTAATGAACACCCTATCTACTATGCTTGTAAAGTGATAGGCCTATGCTCTCCCCTTCACTGGGTGACCAGAATGCCAAACTCACTCTTTCATGTTTTGATAGCACCTTTAAAAAGCCTGTCATAGTGGGAAAAAGTACTCACCCTACGGGAATGACCTAAGTGGGAACAACTAAAGCCAAGTTTTTCGACCCACTATAATCAAAAGTGAATTTGAGGAAACTTGCAATTCAACGGTAGTGTGCAAGATAACCATCCCCAAAGCATTTTTTCTAAAGGTTGGAAGGTCTCCTGAGGGAGTTTATCATTTGACACACCAAACGGAAACCCTTACTACGAACCTTAAGTGTAGAAGCCAGCCGAGTTGGTCTCCGAACACTTTTAATATTCACAGTGCAAGGGGAGGGAAGAATATGCCCCCAAGATACTCACCATATAGCTATCACGGATTATTGGCCAAAAGTGGAGGATTCAACTTTGGCTAAGACCTAGGAGAGGAAAAAACATGAGTGCCCTCTAGGGGGTGACACAACTGTGTGAGCTGACATAGTTCTAAGATGTGGGTTGTGATATTTTAAGTGACCCTTGACATTAGAAAAGTGTTTCATCTATTTTCTCTTGTGTTATACCTATGGAAATCTAAGGAATCAGAATAGATTCTTGAACATACACTTAATGTTTAGTTCCTAGGTTGGAAACAACTGTTTCACAACTTGTTGTGTTTCGAATCATTTTTCAAGAAATCATTCATTTAAGAAACACTTAATTTCCATAATTCAAAGACCTAGAAACCAAATAAAAATCATTATTTAGAAAAGCATCCCCTAAAAATGTCCATTTCACTGATTAAAAGCAAAATAACTAGAAATAATCTCAAAAAAGTTATAAACACTTCCATTTTAGCGCATGCATTCCCTGTTCCAGCACATTTAGCTCATATTCTGGCACATCTGAGTCATTTTCCAGTGCATTTGATCCATTTTCTAGCGCATCCAGGTCCTTTTGTGGCACATTTAGAGCATTACCTAGCGCATATAAGTCATTTTCTGACGCATTCACAGCATTTCATAGCATATCTAGGTCTTGTTATGGCGCATCTGTTCCATTTTCTAGCACATTTGCAAACTTGTTTAGCGCATTCACTTGATAATCCAACAAATTACCCAATTAAATTACATTTAGGGGCAGTCTAATGCATCATTGGCTTGTTTTAGCACATTTGACCCATTTTCTAGTGCATCTGAGTAATTTTTTGGCACATTAAGTCCACCTTGTAGCATATTTAGTGCATTCTCTAGCGCATTTGGTCCATTATTCAATGTATTTATTCCATTTACTGGCACATTTAGGGGATATTCTAGCACATCCAAATTTTTTATTAGTGCATTCATTCCATCTTTTAGTGCATTTGTACCCTATTTTAGCACATCTAGTTAATATCAAACCAGAGAGCTATATTCACCATCTTTCCATCAGTTTGAACCACATTTAGGGATCCTTTCCAAAATAGAATCATTCCTTAGTCACAACAGTGTCTTAAACTTGATGAAACTGGTCTTTACAAGTGAAATTCTTCAAACCAAACTAAGATCTAACACCTTAAAGTGCCTAATCATCAATCATACCTTTGATTATTAAGCTAAATTTCATCATCAGGATTTGTCATCCTTCATCACAAAGCAATGTTGTATAATCAAATTTAACTTAGTCTCATCAATAGAATTTTTCATTCTATTTGACTTAGTTATTATCCTTGGTACTCCTCCAAACAAAGATCAAAGTTTAGTGAAAATTATAACACTTGTATGCCCATTTTAACAAAGATCACAAAGGCAGAAACTCAAAGAAAAAGAAGCAAAGACTCAAAACACCATGGTTGAAGGTGAAGAAAATCCATTCCACAGATTCCACCAACCTGAAAATGATGAAATTACTGAGGAAGACATTCAAACAGCTCAACAAGATCCCAAATTCCACAAGTTCATGGAAAATATTTTTGAAAAAGATGGGGGAAAATACTTCTTAATGCTAGCTAATCAAGTTATCAAACTTCCACATGACTTTGATGTTAATCAACTGAAATCACCTCCTAAAAGAATTGAAATTGATCCACCAAACACAGATCCAATGGTTGCATTAACTCATCAAATGAAAAATTTGCAACAGCTTCTTGACATACAAAGAGGAACCACAAAAAGATTTGTTGCAAGACATTTTCCCATATCCTTTTGATCAAACTATTAACATGATTCATTTTCCCAAGCATTGTGAATTTCCAAAGTATGATAAGTACAATGGTAAAACTGATCCTATAGATCATGTAAGGGAATTTCAAACCATGAGCCTTGAATTTGCACAAGAAGAGACTTATTTGATGAGATTGTTTCCATGAATCTTGGGTGGCAAATGTATGGAATGGTTCTCCAAACTTACACTAGGTATTAAGACCTTTGAAGAGCCAATTAATAAATTCATCACCCAATACTCCTTCAACATCCAACACGAGATAACCATGAAAGACCTTTGCAATACAAAATAGAAAAAGGGTGAATCATTCCTTATATTCTTACAAATATGGAGAAGATTGTTTGCAAGATATGCTCGTCCCATACCTAAAAAGGAAAAGATGGAAATCTTCATTGACAATTTAAATGACGAGATGAGCTATAGACTTGAATTGCAATGTCCACCTACCTTTGTTAAAATGATTGAAAATGGAATCAAAATTGAAGAAGCCTTGGTCAAGAGAGGAGTCTTGAAAATTTACAATGAAGGAAACAACTTAGGAAACTCCTATAATCATTATAACAACAATGATAAACCAAAATTCTAGCAAAGAAACAAGAATATTGGTAACAATGATGGTGCAACTAAAACACAAAATGCAAAATTAGTCTTTAACTTGACAGCTACTGCCTCTAAAAACAACACAAACAACAATCAAAACAGTAATTCAAACAATGTTGAATCTAAACCACCACCATATCGAACATCATCAAATCGAAGAATATTTACACCTTTGGGACAGTCACTCAAATTAGCATTAAAGGAGCTTCTTGCAGCCAAGGTTATAGCATTACCAAAGGCATGAGATTGGGAATCAAGAGATAAACCTTCATGGTGGAATGATGCACATTATTGTGACTTTCATAGAAACAAGGGCCATAAAACAAATGACTGCATGCAATTAAAACATTTGGTACAAGATTTGATTGATAGAAAGGAAATATTTGTAGAAGGACCCCAAACAAATGTTGATCATGGAGCATTCAAGAATCCTTTACCAAATCACGAAAAGGGGGAATCCTCTTCATCAAACACCAAAGGAAAAAATGTGAACTATGTCTATGATTCTACCATTCTTCATATTGAGGTAGTTGATGATCAAACCCATGACAAGCAAGAATTTATTGAAGTTGATAATCCAATTAATGGCATCACAATTGAGCATGAACAAGACATTGTTATGGCTGATAATCAAAATGATGGCATTACTACAACAAAAAATCAACTCAATGGCATCCACATCAACACCAAATCAAATCAAGTTAATGACATCATACCAATAAATCTGATCACAAATGTTTTTGTAACTGATAATCTGATTAATGTCATTGAAATCAAAGAAAAACAAGACTATCAACCAATCAATGCAACCACAAGAGGGCGGGAAAAAGTAATATTGAAAGGAGTTGCATCTAAGACACTTGCTACCCCTGCAACTCAATACAACATAGTTGATCAATTGCAAAAAATCCTATCTCAAATATCCATATTGGAACTCCTCAAAATTTCACCATCTCATAAAGAAATTCTAGAACAAGCTCTAGTGGCCACCACAGTACCAAATAATCTGGAATTTTTTCAATTCCAAGCTATGATGGGATACTTGACCGAACCTCATTGCCTATCATTTTCTGAAAATGATGATGTATCACTCACCCATCCACACAATGTTTCCCTCCACATTGAGGTTTTAATTCACAAACATTGGGTCAAACCTATTCTAATAGATGGTGGATCTGGCCTAAATATATGCACATTAAAACTTATCTGTGCACTTGGATATTCAGAAAATGAAATTGATGCTAAAAGAAAATCAGTATAAAATCTTATGATGATGAAGAGAGATCCTCCTAAGGATTGATAGTGTTACCAATTCAAGTGGGACTGGTTGAAAAATATATAATTTTCCAAGTGTTAGACAAGGATTTGACATGTAATATACTCTTGGGACATCCTTGGATCCACAAAATGCAAGCAGTTTCATCAGCGTATCACCAGTGCTTGAATTTTCCTTATAACAGGAAAGAAATCACCATTTCAACTTATTCCAACAATCCTCAATATTGCAACACAATCCAAGATAATTTTGTGCCACATAACAGGGAAGCTCATACTCCTAGCTCATCCAACAATGAAAGATAATTAAATTCCTTGTCAAATCAACTTAATAAAAAGGATCAGTCAAAAGATACGGGTATCAGTGATTCTACTCCATCAAGTAATGAAAGTCAATTAAATTCTTTGTCAAATCAGCTTGAGGAAAAGGTTCAGTCAAAAGACAAAGGCTTTGGTGATTCTACTCCATCAAATCATGAAAGCCAACTAAATTCCTTGTCAAAACAATTTTAGAAAAAGATACAATTGAAAGACAAAGGCATGGGTGAATATTCAATTGAGCAATCCTTGTGTCTCTCACAGTTACTACCTTCACCAAGATCCTATGGACAGCCATCCACATCAAGACAACAAACCTTACAACCAACCACACTCTTTGATGGTAAGTTTGTAAAAGAAGGCACTTGAGTGGATGAATCCAAAGACGAGGATGTTTTAAACTAGTTGTACAAAGATGAAGAAGCATCACAAGCATCAACTTCCAATGTGCTAACTAAGCCTTATGGTAAAGGGTTTACAATGATAGAGAAGATGGGATATGAGGGAATGGGTCTTGTCAGAAAAAGAAAAGAAGGTATCATAGAACCAATACAACCTATCATAACCAATTCAAAGGAAAAAATAGGACTAGGATATAGAGAAGAGTCAAAAGAAGAAACCGGACAATAGATTGTTGAGTGAATCCTTCAATTGCAAGATAGTTCTAAAATAGATTCCAATGAATATGAATGGGACTCTCTCTCTGAAGAATCTTGTCATGATAAAGAAATTGATGTGATACAAAGGTGTGCACCAACATGTACGGTGAGACAATGCTCAGGTTCTAGACCACTTGAATTTGGATCACAACATATCGATGATTCTAACGAAGGTGATCAAACTTCGAGCCAGATAGATCCTTCGAAAGAGAGTAATATCATAGACCTCGACATTGCTATTGAACACTTTGATGATGTTTCCATCATGACACTTACTCCTTTTTACCTTAGCCAATCTGACAATTCTTTACCATTGGTACACCCTAAACTAATTGACTGGGACCAAACCAAGCTGCTTGATATCCCCATCTTTCCAAACGATGATGCCATTGTGAACTTCCTTTGCTCTGATAATCCCAAAACATGTTCCACCAGTGAATCTCATAACAAATCTTTAGACAAGGGGAGTGCCAAATCTCTTAGCTGTAAAATGAATATCAAAAATCAATCTAATGGTGAAAACCATTTAATGGCAATATTAGATCAAGAAAAAGTAAAAATAAAGAGCGCACCTAATGGTGAAAACCTCTCTAAGGCACTAAATGATGGGAGATTTGACACTCTTCCCAAGCACTATCATGAGAGATCTTCAATGCTATTTGAGCCTACACAATGCATCAACATTGGTACAACTGAAACAGTCAAGACTCTACATCTAGCAGCATCCATGATAGAGGAAGAAAAACCAAGCTTTACTAAATTCTTCAAAGAGAGAAGTCAAATTTTCTTGGTCCTATGTTGACATTCTAGGCATAGATCTAGATCTTATCATGCGCCATTTATCCCTACCACCTGGAGTGAAGCCAGTGAAGCAAAAACTAAGAAAAATGCATCTGCACATCGCCCTATTGGTGAAAGTTGAATTGAAGAAACTATTAGATGTAGGATTTATTCAACCCATTGATTATGTTGAATGGATCTCAAACTTGTGTTAGTTTCAAAACTAGATAACAACATCAGGATATGTACGGATTTCAGAGATCTTAGCAGGGCTTGTTTGAAAGATGACTTTCCTTTGCCTAATATTGACATTATCATGGATTTAATAGTGGGTCATGCAATGTTATCACTTATGGATGTATTTTCAAGTTATAATCAGATAAAAATAGCACTAGAAGATGAAGAGAAAACTACTTTCACATGCCCATGGGGTACTTTCTATTGGAACGTCATACCTTTTGGGTTGAAGAATGTTGGGGCTACTTATCAGCGTGCGATGACCACTATCTTTCATGACATGATGCACACCTTTATGGAGGACTATGCAGATGACTTGTTGGACAAATCATTCACTAGAGAAGGACATCTAGAAATCCTAGACAAAATTTTCACCAGGTTGGAGAAGTTCAATGTAAGATTAAACCCAAAGAAATGTGTATTTGGTGTGACATCAGCTAAAATTTTAGGATATATAGTATCAACTAAAGGCATTGAGATGGATCCTACGAAATTCAAATCCATCATGGAGATGTCTCCTCCCAAGAATATAAACCAACTCAAATCTTTATAGCGACAATTCCAATCTATTAGAAGGTTCATTGCACAACTAGAAAATAAAACTCATCCTTTTAATCACTTGCTACACAAGAACGCTTCTTTCAAATGGGATGAAAATTTTGAATCCTCTTTTAATCAACTAAAACAGTATCTGATGTCACCACCTATATTGGTACCGCCAATGGAAGGAAAACCATTATTACTCTACATAGCAACAAAAAAGGTATCTTTGGGTTCTCTACTGGCATAGGAAGACTCTGTGAGAAAAGAAAGGGCTATTTATTACATCAACAGAACCTTGAATGGCTATGAAATCAACTACACATTTATTGAAAAGGCTTGTTTGGTGGTAGTATTCACTACTCAACAACTAAGACACTACATGTTAATGCATACCA
The DNA here is from genome assembly GCA_007258455.2 of Sequoia sempervirens. Classification (NCBI taxonomy): domain Eukaryota; kingdom Viridiplantae; phylum Streptophyta; class Pinopsida; order Cupressales; family Cupressaceae; genus Sequoia; species Sequoia sempervirens. The sequence continues at coordinate 228,814,228 of VDFB02000007.1, forward strand.
TCAAACTCATAGCAAAAATTGATCCATTGAATTATCTACTCAGCAAAGCTACCCTGACAGGAAGACTAGCCAAGTGGGTAATGATATTGAGCAAGTTTGACATCCAGTATGTGGACAAGAAAGCAATCAAGGGCCAAGTGAAAGCTGATTAGCTAGCCGAAGCACCATTACAAGATGATCATCCCATGAATATTGAGTTTTCAGATGCAGATGTCCTTACAATTTCAACACAACAATGGATGTTATACTTTGATGGATCTTATGCACAACATGGATCAAGTGAAAGAATCCTATTTGTCATGCCTCAAGGACATACCATTCCAAAGTATTACAAGTTAATGTTTCCCTACACTAACAACACAGTTGAGTATGAAGCATTGATCGTTGGTATTAAGGTAGTCATGGAGTGGAAAATCATAGAGTTACAAATCTATGGAGATTTTCAACTAGTCATAAATCAATGAATGACGATTACTAGACAAAAGATGACAAATTGATGCGATATAAAATAATGGTGGATGATTTCAAGAAGTACTTTGTGGAGATCAAATTTTAGCAGATTCCAAGAGGGGACAACAAAGTTGTTGATGTCATGGCTACCATCACCTCTCTTCTACAGATACCAAAGAAAGGAGCTCATTATGAGTTCATGGTGGAACAACTATTTAACCCTGCCTATGATAACCCTAAATCCCAAGTCATATACCATCTAGTCGAGGTTGGAGCTTCTATCTATTGGAAGATCTACACCTATCTAAGAGACAATACCCTACCACCAAATCTATCCTGAAACTAGAAATGTAACTTTATTTGATAAGCAGCTCGACATACCCTGATAGTCGATGTACTTTATCGATGAGGTCTTGATGGTACTCTCCTTCGTGTCTTGAACGTAACGAAGCTAAAACCACTTTGCATGAGGTCCATGAAGGTACCTATGGAACTCATTCAAGTGGACTAACTCTTGCTAAAAAACTCCTACGCTTGGGGTATTACTAGCCGAATATGGAGGAGTCTTCAATTTTTCAAGAAGTGCCAAAAACGCCAAGTCCATGGAAACCTGATACATGCAATAGCACAAGAATTGCAACCATTCACATCAACATGGCCTTTTTGTCGATGGGGACTTGATCTTGTAGGTAAAATTCATCCTTCATCTTCCAATGGGCACAAGTTCATCATCATAGCCATGGAGTACTTTATAAAGTGGATTGAAGCTATTCCCTTGACCATAATCATCAGAAAAAAAATTGCATCCTTCATCCTAAATTACATTATCTGTCATTATGGTATTCCTCATTCCATTGTCACTGACAATGGTAGACCTTTCAAGAATCAAAATTTCCAAGAACTTTGTGAAAGGTTTCATATCCAGCATCGATTTTCCACACCATACTATCCACAAGGAAATGGCCAAGCAGAGGCCTCAAACAAAACCATTCTAAAAATCCTAAAGAAAACTGTCAACGATGTTGGACGTGATTGGCACATTCAACTGAACCCTGCTCTATGGGCCTACCATACCAGTATCTTTACCCCAACAAGAGCTATGCCATATGCTCTAGTCTATGGATCAGAGACCATTTTACCTATTGAGGTTGAGCTACAATCACTATGGGTGTCTTTGAAGGGAATTATCTCAGAGGAATGTTATAGAGTGTCTAGGCTACAAGAGTTGGAACTATTGGATGAGCATCGTCAGCATGCAGTGGATCACTTGAAATCCTATCAGCAAAGGATGTCAAGAAGTTATAATCATAGAGTAAAACCAAGAACATTTCAAGTTGGTGACTTGGTCTTAAAAGACAATCCTCAAAATCAATGAGATCGAGAAAACAAGGAGAAGTTTGAACCAAATTGGCTAGGTCCTTTTGTGGTCGTATCAATCTTTGGATTTGGAGCCTATCAGTTGTCTATGCCTAAAGGGGATTTGTTCGAGGAACCTATCAGCAACCTGCATCTCAAGAAGTTCTACACTTAACTCATCCAGTGTATGGTAAAAATCCTAAAAAAATACAAAAAAAATAGAAAATGTCCTTAAAAAATGGTCACCCTGATGAAAACCTGGGCATCTTGGTGACAACAAAAAAATACAAAAAGTCAAAAATACAAAAAAAAACAAAAAAATTGAAAAATACAAAAAAAGTGAAAAAACAAAAAATCAAAAAAATCATAAAATCTAAAAAAGTGCAATAAAAACAAGTAGTGAAAACCTGGCAACTAGCGCTATTTGTGATAGATTAGATTTTCCATCTATTTGGGCATGTGTCAATCATTCGCTTTCACCATCATTCTGCCTGTCATCGGAAAACCTCATGTACATATCTTGGCATTGTGGTCGTGTCTCACCCTAGACTGGGGAAAAAATCCTGAACTCACTAGGGGCAATAAACTTTTAGCTTAAACCAATAGACAAACAATAGTTAGACAATGTAGCAAACACAGTAATCATCATAAAAAATAAACATTGAACATCAATCGTCAAACTTTACACATCAAACCATCTAAATCAAACAACACAATCAAAACAAAACAAATTTAAATGGATGATGTTCTTTCTGAATCATGGTTTTACCACTTTGGCATGAATGTTCAACTATTGTATCTTGATTTTTGTTATCATTTCTCTAGAGCAACTCAAGGATGTCATGAACTAGAGAAGCTATGATCAAGAATGATATTTCCTTTGTCTATTGTCTATGAGTTGATCATTATTACTATGCAAATTGTCATGGGACATGTTCTACAAAGTATCATTGATGACATTCTGAATTTGCATAGGAAAATGATTAACTCTTGTCTGTTTACACAAGCAATACTCAAGTCATCTTGGTTTAATTATACCTCGATGCTTGTGTTAACTTACAATATCAAAAATAATGGAAGTAGTACTCAGGTCATCATGGTCTAATTATACCATCGATGTTTGTACTCTTTCAAAAATTCAAAGGCTCAATGATGATACCAAGCACAACAAATCGACTAAAAAAATGACAAATTTTCATATTATATTTGCATGGTTCAAGTTAGACCACATCCATATTATTTTTTCATTTGTATTTGTAGATTTTCCAAGGCTAGCACAATTTTCAAAATGATGTTATCTCTATCATTAATGGATTGAGTACATTTGACATTAATAAAAACATATCATTCTTATGTAGTTGCATAGTCATTTACATATCATACATACATTAGAAAGAATTATCACTCTTACCTATTTTTCACTTCGAGCTCAAGCAGGTAGAGCTGAATGAAGTTCATCATTTATAGGTACAGAAAATTTTCATGTTTTGCTGATTAAGTATTCATTGATCATCATGGAGATCATTTTACATCTAAATCATAGTTTTATTGTGCAAACATTAGAAGCAAAAAAATGAAAATTTGCATAGTAATGCCTTTTATTCATTTTGTAAAAATTTTGAATCTCGCACAAGCCACGAGAGTAACTGAGTTTGATTATGACAATCAAAAGATGAATACAAAATTCAAAGGACAAGTTACACTGCTGAAAATAACATAAGCATAAAGAAGAGGAGCAATTCATCATTGCCTGTAATGATGAATCACTTTCATTGGTGTCTTCAGCCGTTGCGTCTCCAAGCAGTTGTAGCTTCTCGTTTCCTCTCTCCTTGAACCTGAAAAATTGTAAAGGAATGACATTAGAGTTATACTCTAAGCAATGACGAATTACATTCTGCCTTACGCCTATGCTAGAGATAGAAATGTAATTTGCATCAAAACAAGCATTCATCAAATGAAAGGCTGACAATCAAGAAAAACATAACTCAACGGAAGCTTTCAACTTATTTTATTTTACTAACATGTTTGTTTCAATGTGCAAGAACAGGTTCATCATGTTCGAGATCATTTTATCATATATGTGGAGTAAAACAGGCTCCCACAAGGGTAGAGCCCGGCATATCAGGCAGATACCTCTCATCTAGTTATATATGAGAGCTTTATATCAGTCACAGTCATGAAGTAAGACTGTTGTCACGAAAGAAATTCAAAGAAAAACTTAAGGCAGTAGCTTTCAAGCCATATGAAGCTATATCATGGTGTAAATGTAATAGATCAAATTCTCATAAAGTAGAAAATGCATTGACGACATTCATTATGTCTTGGAAGTAGCTGAAGATACATATTGAATCTGGTATAAGCTTACCAAGAATAACAGATTGCGGTCATTAAAGGAGAAATAGTTAAACATCGAAAGGGTAGTCACGTTATGTGTTCATTTAATAAACATTGATCAAGCTTGCATAATCTTCAGCATAAAGGGAGATATTTCTTCTTCATCATTCTTGAGGAGTTGAGTTTCAAGACAATGGAGGCAGAGGAGATCATCAAGGAAACAAACATGAGGAATCCTTTGGAATGCTCAACGAATGTATGGATCAAAAATAAGTTACGCTATCATTCAGCCATATGTTGTTGCCTCATATCGTATTTTTCTGTTGTTTGTGTTTTTGGAATACATATGTTAAAGGTACGACCATAAAGGCATATAAGCAAGGCACTAATTACAACAACTACAGCTTATTAGCCTACAGGAAATGATTGAAAGTGTCTCATCTTGTGGAGTGGGCTCAAAGTATATAGAAACAATGATGCTCTTTAAATTTCAAGAGTAAGATTAAGTCAACCCAAGCAAGGTGTTGACCATTTTCTGTGTAATACCTGAATCAAAATGAAGATTGAAGAGATAGCACATAACAATGACAGTAAGAGCAACATGAGTACATAGTTTTATGTGTATAAAGTTTTCCTTATTCCAATGTTCATGCATGTTGAAGATAATAATACTCTAGCACATACAGCTACAGCAGTGAAGAGTGAGGAGAAATACATTGCATCAGTGAAGAGCCATATATCACATACATTCACAGTGGAGAATAGAGTTAAGTGAAGTCGAGCATGTAAAATACAGAGAGACAATGCATCTTGATGTTCAAAACAAGCTTCTTCTTACAAGAAAGTACATAGAGTAGTAATTTGTTGTCTCCCATGTGAGCATTGAAATAAGAGGATATAAAGAGCAAAATACTTAACAAATGCCCAGTTGAATGTTGAGTGGTCGGCCTTAATGTGCAGGGTTTTTAGCCACATCAAAATCTGGAAGGACCTTTTTGGCTGTGGTCATTAAATGAATGGAGTTTTGCATTGAAACAAGAAGATGTAATTTGCATTAAGTCATGAATACCCAGATTAATAATTCAAAGAAAAAATTCTTAAAAGCTACAGATCACAGAAGTTGAATATCATAGAGTAATCACATAAGAATCTCTAGAGGAAGGTACAGAATGCAATTTCTAGATTAAATCCTTCAAGCTTGTTCATACATCATAAAACCCAAATTTCACTTGTAGCACAATGATAATATCTCATGGGCCGAGCCATATATCATAATAATCAATACAAATCCTACGGAAGGAGAAAATGATTTGGGGTGTTGAGTTTTTACTCATATCTATGGAAGTCATTTAAGCATAAAGGAAAATCATTGAAGATACAAAGCATAGAAGTTTTTTTGTTTGTGCCAGGATACCCAAATGGAGATGATGGAGATTATATTAGCCGTGGCCAGAAATATATAAAAATGGTGTAAAAGACTTATGGGTCGAGCCCAGTCTAGACTTCAACTGGAGTGCATAAACCCAAGCACAGTAGGTGCGGCCAGATACAGAGTCTAATGAAATTTTTCCAACTACAAAAGAATGTATTCAACAAAATGCAATGAAATAAGAATACCCAGATCAGGATTGCAGAAACTACGCTAGAATACAAAGGAAAAATGTAGAGGTTTCTGAAGGAACAGTAAATATGGCACCTATAGTCACATATTTGTAATTATAGGAAGAATGAAGACAGTCACGGCCTATCATAGTGATGTAAACGTACACAGCATATCTCAAGAATACCATCTCATGGGATGGCTGATAGAAACTAGTAAGACCATGCCATAGAGGAGATAAACGAAAATATAAAGCTAAAAATGGAAAAAATAGAGCCATACCTCATCCATTTTCTTTTAGACTAGAAAAATCAATAGAAAAACAGTGCAAAATCCACGTTTCAAGCTTCAGAATAAGCTTTTCCATGGCAGCCAGAAGCAGTGAGGAAAGACAGAAGGAAAATATGTCAGAGAATATCATCACAGTTGTGCCATTTAAACCTCAAGAAAAGCATTCAAATGCTCGAAAAGACTCGGATTTGAGACAAAACAAACTTCATCTTACCTGTTATGTTCAGAATCTCTCAAGAAATTATCAAAATAAGTAGGAAGAAGATCAAGTTCGAATTGAAACCCTACTCCATGGCGGTCGACAGCTTCTTCGTGAAGTTTCTTTCCAAGTCAAGGAAAAACATAAATGTTTTTTTTAGGGTTCATTATTCCCGAAGGTTGATGATTTTCTTTTGACCAATTTTTTGAGTAAAGGAAAAATCATTTGTGTTTTATTTTCCATTGCCATGACTTTCAAGTCAATGAGCCTAGCATGGAAGTTGACCTTCTCAATAATGAAGATTGGTGCTTAGGTATTATGGCAGAAAATTTAAATCATTGCCAAGTTATTTTAATGGTCTATGGTGGTCGGCTTATATTCATAATGTTATTTAAATGATAAATGTTGAATGCATATTTTGAGATAAATGCCAAGTATAAAGTCGTTGAATGGACTCAAGTTTTAATTTGATATTGATCTTCTATTTTTTGCATTAATCTTGTAAGCTGACTAATTAAATGATATGTTATAAATCATTTAATTAATTTAGCGTTTTAAAATGAAAATGAATAAAGATTATGTAAAGCTGAGTTGTAACTATTGTCTCAACTAAAGATTAAATCATGCATGGATTGAGTTCAAGATATCACGAGGCGGATTGATACAAACAAGGAGATTTTAGCATGCTTGGACTTATTGTTTACAGCTTATCAGTTCAGTTCGAGTTACTTTCCAGTTACACACATTGTGACTATGAGTTTGGATCGTCATACACTTAGTTTGCTTCAGTTTTGGGGCCATTTTTTGAGGGTTTTTGCTTATGCTCGGATTTCACACTGAAATTGACTTTCAATTGCTTATTCATGCACTTTGAAGTGCATTCATATTGTATATATTGAAAAAGTTTATCTTTTTCAATTCAGTTCTTGTTATTCAGCCTTTGCATACTGAAAAGTGAATGGTCATGTAACTCAGCTTTTATTTACAGATTAATAAATCAGTGTTTTTACAGGTTCAAATTGTGTTATTGCAGAGGATTCCTTTAAGTTTCAATATTTTAGAATTTTCCTTCCAGATTTCAAATATCGTTTTTGTGATGAATTTGATCGAAGAATTACTATGTTTTAGTCCTGAAACCTCTGATTTTTTGTCTTTTTCACATATTTGTATGCAATTTAGTTTAAGTTCACTGGTTATGCACTCTGCTTGTAATTGATTAATTAATTTAGTCATGAAAACCTCGTTTTCCCTCAATATTGCATTAGGTCAAAGCCTCTATTTAAATCATTCAAGTGATTAAATTGTTAAATCAGGTTGTGTAGATTGGGGTGTTGAGAAGTTTATTGTGAGTCATAGTTGCAAATCATTATCAGTTAGGTGCATCACCTTGAATTTATAGTTTTCTTGCATTTAGATTTAGTTTTTCTCCTTTTTCCAGCAAATCACTCAGTTATTAACTAGAAAAATAACCAGAAAAATAAATAGGAACCAGCCTAGAATCTAGAGGTCTAATTCCTTATAGGATACCCACAGCCTAGAATTAGTTCCAATGTTTCAACAGATTGCTAAATTTAATCATTCAAGCATTTGAGTGCAATATGTTTGACAACAATCACATCATGCATCCATCCATGCATTAAATCATAATATTTGAATCAGAAAATACAAAAATAAAGTGCATTACATATCATTGACATAATCAAACCCATCTCATACAACATAAAGCATCAGACATATAGAATCATCATCATAGCATCATTGCATCCATACATAAACATCATATAAACATCATATAAGCATCATAATGCAGAAATTAAATGTATCCATCATAGGTATCCATCATAAATGAATATAGACATCATATAGAATGCTAATCATCATGGCATATCATATCATATCAAAATCATAATGTTAAGTATACAATGATATCCAAATATGTCAAGAGGTACATCATCAAAATGGTATAAATCATCAATGTCTCAGCTGAATCAAAGTGTACATCATGTCTCAAATACATCAGAAGTGATCATAATGGAGCTATGTGTTGCTCCCCCCAGACAATGTTGGCCTGACAATCTTGCCCCTGGATCTCTGTGAGGTGGTCCAATGGCACCCCTACTGGTAGTTCTCAAATGACTGTGGGCACTGGTAGACTATGCATAACTGACCCGACGCTTTGGAGGCACTAAGTCTTCATATCATCCCTTGTAATACTCGGCCTCCTTGGCAAAGCATCGTACCTCTCTAAGGTAATCCATTGTCATGGTCCCCTTAGCCACTCTCTACAATCTCTCTTATAAGGCCTCTGTCTACTCACACCGTTGTCTCAAAGTATCTCTCTTTGTTGTCAACATGGCGATATGTGTCTGTGCCTGAGCCTGTGCTTATGCCTATGTCTATAGCTAACCCTGTACCTATTCCAACTATCCATGTAAGGTCTATAACTAGGCCTGTAATGCAACTATGTAATCCTGCTATTGTTGTGATGGAAAAAAAATTTGGACATGTTGTGTTGTAGCCACGAGGGATCTCCTCCTCCATGACACTCTAACATCTACCACCAATCCACCTCCACCTGCATCTCCATCACCATCTTCACCATCACCCCCATCTCCATCTTTACCACCTCCACCATCTCCATTTTCATCATCTTCATCATCACTACTCTCTCCCTCCTCATCATCAGCTCCTCCACCCCTCCTTCGTCTTGGTGCTTGCTCATCATCTAATAAAGGCATTGGCTTGTCTGAATTGGATATCCTTAGGAAAGGATGTGAGAAGAAATAGTTGGCATACTCCTATGATACAGCAACCTCTATAATCTTTGGATGGTACTCCCATGTAACTTCTTGTAACCCTTGGTACTCCTCACACACTGCATCATATGATAAAATAGGCCCCCACTCCAGAATGTCCTATCGTCTACATGCATACAATGCAACTCCCTGGGACATACCTTGTACTCGCCTGTACTGTCATAATACTCTCCCAAGAAGGAATCTCTCAATAAAAAATGGTGTCCTCCCAATCAAATACCTGGAAATGCACACATATGGCATCTTTGTATCATCTTACAGCCACTGCTCGCAGTCTAAATAGGGCCTCCATGTCACGGTATCAAGATCATCTAGAACCCTCCACCAGTACTCTAGTTTTCCTAGCTTATGCTGGATAATTGGACCTATATATCTATGAATGTAAGTCTACCAACTAGACATTGTCTATCTACAACAGGTCGAGTAACAACTATGTGCTCCCACACACATATGTGTAGTAGTTCACCCCCATTGAAAAATTGGCCCCTCTGAGGTAAACCACCTGGTGAAGATCATGGTACAAGTGTACTAGCATGTAGGAGCCAAGCATATCTGGTCCTCTGAGTAATCATGCTCTCTAGAATCTGGCCCCAACCAACTAAGAGTCCCTTTGACCTACGGTCGAGACATAAGAATCCTCCAATGAAACTAGCAAGAACACATGGTAGTGTCACATATGCATCAACCATATCTTGCCATGGGATCTCATAACCATAAATCTACTCATCCTCAAAGACTCTCCTCAATGCATCAGTGTCCCCTTGCTTTTTAGAATCATACACAATCAACTCACCAACAATAGGAATCCTCAAGATATAGTAAATATCCTCTGGTGTCTGTCATCTCACTAGTGGCTAAGTGAAAGGTATTGTGGTCACTATGCCATCTCTCTACCAAAGTAGTTATAATTCCATTTCCAATCCTATGTTGGGGCATATCTATCAAATAATTCAATTTGAAATGCCCAATCACATCTAGATTATCCTACACCAGATGTGGCATCAAATCCTAGGTCCTCAGAAATCGCTCCCGAGACTGAAGGATCCTCAAAGGCTCCTATCACTATAACATATTTCAAATCAGCAATCTTATCAATCAACTTATCAATCTAATCATCTCTATTGAGATTTTGATCAGATCTCATGAGCGTCTATCATTGATCCTCACCTATCATGAGGTCAATCATCATTATCCTATCATTGATCCTCATCTATCATGAGATCAATCATCACTATCCTATCATTGATTCTCACCTATCATGAGATCAATCATCATCTAATCTATCAACATTATCAAACATCATCAAAACATCAGTTGACGCGATCAACAATTATCAAAATTAGGGAGTCTAATCTAAAATTCATCAATCTAGTCTAACTGCACTGAAACAATGTTTCTATGTGCTAAAAACATCGATGCGCTAAAATATTTCATCAATGCACCACTACAAGGTTTCTATGCGCCATCAAAAGTCATCAATGCGTTATTTCACTTCATGAATGCGCTAAATTACCTAGTGCGCTAGGAAAAATAACCCTATGCACTAATTCATGACCTATATGCACTACAAATCTCCATGCACCACATCATTCATCAAATGTGCTAAAAAAATTGATGCACTACTAAATTACCTAAATGTGCTAAATATTTGACCCTATGTGCTAATCTACCCTATGTGCAAGAATAGTTACCCAATGCGCAGATGCTGAAAGATATCACAATTGTGTATGATGAGCATATTGCTATATTATGTGATAATTCAAGTGCCATTAATATTTCTAAGATTCCAGTGTTGCATTCAAAAACCAAGCATATATCTATCAAGTTTCACCTTTTGAGAGAAAAGGTAAGTGAAAAGGAAGTCAGATTGGAGTATGTTCCTAGTAAGGAGCAAATTATAGTTATCTTTACAAAGTTTTTGCCTAAGGATACTTTTGAGTATCTCAGAGGGAAGTTAGGGGTGATTACCCCTCCTAATCAGAACTAAAGATGCATTGCATTGCATCAGTCTGTGCATTTCAAAATCATATCTTGTTTCAGATTGATGTTGTGGTGGCTACAACTCAAGGGGAGTAGTCAGATGGTTCAAAAATTTAGATATGTGGTTTAGAGCTTAGAGATCTTTGTCATTGATGTCAAAGGGGGAGAAGAGTAATGTGAAAAACTAGTGATTATCTGGGGAAAAGAGCCTTGTGGGGAGAAGATCATGTGAAAGAGTTGAGGAGAAAAAGAGTCAGAACCTAATGAGTAAGTGTCAACAGTTAGTTGTGTTGATGGTGTTTTTCACATCATGTGTTGCCATCAATTCCAAAGAGGGAGATTTTTGGATGTTGTGGTTGTGTTTTTGATATGTGGTTTCCATTGATGTCAACACTATTAGCATTAGTGCATTTGAAGTTGTATATGTCAGGATATTGAGAAAATTGTAATAAATGAGTTGCAGGTGTTTAGTGGTGAAGTGATGTTTTTTCTATCAATGAGTTTTGTGCGTTTTTGATCAAAGGTTTTGGACTAAAAGGTTTCTTTCTGAGTGTATCTAGTTTATCCACGTTGAGTTTCAAAGATCCGCGTGAAGATTTGATCGAGTTATGAAGATTTGCATTTTGACAATTTTTTTGTTGCTTTAGTTGGTGTTTCTAATTGAAGATTATGTGATTCTAGTTAGTTCAATTGTTACAGATGCTTCTCTAATGTTTTGTAATGTTTGTGGATGTTTCTAGATTGTGCTCTATATTTTTTGTACGTTCGCATTGATCGTTGTACTCGTGGATGGCGATTTTCTCTTGCATGTTCATGTTTTTCTTGTTCTTGGCCGACAGGGTGTTGAGGTGTGTTGTGTATCTTCGAGGAGAAATTAATTGAAGTGTTTTTGTGTTGGAAATGTTGATTTGGGTCTTCACTATGTTGTGGCTGACCTTGGTTGATTCACATTAAAAATTATCTATTGTTTTGGGCCAGCAGTTTGTATTCACTTTATTATTTCTTTGTGGCTGACTTGTAGCGAATGTAATTTCATGTTGTTGATATATAAGACTGATTGTTTATTCGAATTGAAGTGTGCAAGGGTGTGGTTTTGTGTGCATTTTTGAATATTGTTCAAATCATTCAAGGAAAAGCAAAGTGTGAAGAAAAGTGAAGAAGAGTGAAGAAGTGTTCATGTGCTTAACTGGAACTATAATCAAGCATTAACAGATGCTATTTTCTAAGTTCAAAATCTGGATGGTTGTAATCTGAATCTTTCTGTAAGACAGTGTGTCTTCCTTTGTAATTGAGCAGTGAGCTCTAGGCAGTGTTCTTGAATGCATGTGTGTTCCCCATTTATTCTTCTTATACTTTTAACAAGGTATAATCTTGTGGATTGACCTCCACCGTGGTTTTTCCCCTAATAGGGTTTCCACATAAAAAAATTGGTATTATGTGTGTTTCTAATGTGTTGTTGATTCATGCTTTCATTGATATTGATCAGATCTGAGAATAAGGATTAATAAGTTTAATAAGTTTGAAATTCGATGACAACTGATTCACCCCCCTCTCAGTTGTCTGCCCTTGTGTTTCCAGCACCTTTTTCATAAGGTATTTATTAGTGAGGTGGAATTTTCTTATACCAAGGCCTCCATAATACTTTGACAAGAAAACTATATCCCAATTGATCAAAGAAATTATTTTCCTCTCCTCCATTCTAGACCAAAGGAAATTTTATCTAAATGTTTTCAAAAATTTCAACTAAGAATTTAGGAATCTTAAAGAGAGAAAGGAAATAGTAGGGGATACCTTGCAAAGAGGCCTTTTGAAGTTGAATTTTTCTCACTTGACTCAAAATTTTACCTTTCCATCCATCTTGTTTCTTCTAAATTATTTCCAAAAGTAAGCTCCAAAAACTGGGAGTAGAATCTTTTATTGTTAGAGGGAGCCTGAGGTATGTTCCTAGAATAAAGGCACAAGAACAACCTAAGATGGCCTTTATTTTTAGCTACAAGTCATTGTACGTATTAAAAATTAAATTTGGCTCTTCTCATAGTTAATACATTGGCCCAACACAACTACATAATTATTCAAATAGGTCATGTATTTCCTATCCTCCACCACCAAGGTAGTACCAAATAGTATGGTGTTATTAAAAAATTGGATGCCCAATAAGTCAAGAGAGATCACAACTCTAATTCCCTTAAGAAATCCTATTCTCAGTAGCCTTGAAATATTTCTCCCAATGACTTCTACCATAATAATAAAAATGTATAGGGATAAATGATCACCCTACCTAGTCCCTCTAATTTAATTGAAGAACCCTCTCTAGGGATTTCATTGATAAGCACAAAGAATTTAACAGTAGTCACGCATTCCTTAATCAAGTTAATGATCCTATTTTGGAAGCCAAATTTTTTAACACCTTAAATAAAAAAAATTATGAGACCATATCATAATATTTAGAGACATTTAGCTTAAGGACCATTCCAGGAAGATCAATCCTATCCATAAAATTCAAAATTTCATGGGTGGAGATAGTTGTATCAAAAATTTGTCTACCAAGAACAAAACCTTTTTATTGTCATTAATTATTTTTTAAGCAAAGTTTGGAGCCTACAAACAAGGATTTTTGAGAAGATCTTGCAAACAATATTATAGAGGTTGATAGGTCTGAAATATATCATAAAAGAAGGATTTTTTTTCTTGGGGATTAGAGATATAAAGGTCTTTTTGAGTTAATTTGGCAGTTTTTCAGTTCTAAAGAAGTCTTTAGCAACCTCAATTACATCATATCCCATTATATCCCAAAATTCTTGGAATAAAGCATGGGGAAATCCATCAAGGCTTGGTGCCTTAAAGGATCCCATAGAGAAAGTGGTAGGTCTAACTTCCTCCATGGTAATCAACATAGGCAATAAAGTATTATCCTCACAAGATAGTAAGGATGGTATGTTGTCTACTAGTTATTCATCAAGTTCACTAAGATTATTAGTGGCTTGTTCAAATAAGAAGATTTGAAAGTACCTGGAAGCACTCTAGCCAATATGTTCATCTAAACAAACTTCTTATCCATTCTCATCAAAGATCCTAGATATATTATTCCTTTTCATGTGTCTCATAATAGATTGGTGGATGAAAGTAGTATTCCTTACCCCTCATTCAACCACTGAACTCTAATTTTTTCTTCCAAAAATATCCTCCTTCCTCATAATACCATTTCAGTCCTCTTGCAAGGAAATCTCAATCATGTTGGAAAAAGGTGGATCTAACCTACAATATTAACTTATGTATGTGAATTAAAATATAAAAATAAGATTACCAAATCTAATTATATGTATGTGATTGCAAATTCACCATAATAGAAAAATAAGAAAACAAATATGATACCAAATTTACATGGAGAAACCCTTTTGGGAAAAAAATCCACATGAGAAAAGAGGGAAAGTATATTATTTATATTAACAAGAGATACACCACAATACACTTCCTTGCTAATATCCTACAACCCATATTCTTCCATATACCTACAAATAATACAAGATACAACTACCATCTCAAGGCTCCAATTTAAAAAACTTGTGGGAGGAAAAACCACAATAGTAAACCAAAACAAGAGGTGTCAAAACTACTTGAAAAAAACTATGCCTCGTCCTTGGAAATTAGGCTCATGATAATAATTAAATGTACACAAGGCTTCAACATGGGTGTGTAACCCATAGCCTCTTCATCTTATACCATTCAAGATGCTCTGATGACTATTCAACTTCCAAATGGAGAACCAATGGACAATTGTTACCCTCCAAACTTGGTGACCCACTCAAGACCCTTCACATTCCTAATTTAAATGCCTAGGAGGGATAATTTTGTCCTCTAGTGATGTGTAACCTCCACTAGCATTAAATTTCCTCTTGAAAATGTAATTATAATATGTCAATATTAAATAAATTTCTCACATTTCCCCTAAGACACTTTCCAAGAAACATGGAGACATAAAATGATATAGGTTTCCAAGGTAAATGTAACCTAACCTAAAATTATCCCTTCTAACATTATACAATGCAATTGCATCCAAGATATACAAATAATAAATCAAGTACAATGATCAAGACACATGCCCTTCCTACACCAAGAGAACTTGTTTATGGTCACTGGCTTCATAAGAGAATCTAAAACATTATCTGAAGTGTCAAACTTATCAATAAATATCTCACCATTCTCAACCATCTCTCACACAAATTGATATTGAACATCATCATTCTTAGTACAAGCTGATATATAGTATTTTTAGCCAAAAAAAATAGCACTCTAACCATCACATCCAATCCTTACTACTCTATAATAAAAACCAATGCCATTACCAAGTCTTTATAACCATACCACCTCCTTAGAGGCATGTGTAGCACCCATATATTTTATTTTAGTGGTGGAAAAAGAAATTGCAGGCTTCCTCTTCCTCATCCAACTCATTGCACCTCCAAACAAATTAAATACATAGTTTCTAGTGGACCTTCAACTATCCAAGTCACCTACCTAATCTACATCAACAAACCCTTGTATATCTAATGACTTAACCACATCATTAGTACCATGATAAACCAAATATTAATCTAAAGTACCACATCAATATTTAAACACCCTCTTAACAAAATTCTAATTCTCTTTACTAGGGTTAGACATAAACCTTCTTAGAACTCTCACTGCTTAGGCTATATTTGGTCTAGAGCAAACCATTTCATACATTAAAACTACCAAAAAAACTAGCATAAGGAACCTTAGACATATCCTCAAAATCATCATCAAAATCAGGACACATATTTAATCTCAACTTAGTACCTAAAATGGAATATTAATAGGCTTATAGTCATGCATATTAAACCTTCACAAAATTGTATCAACATACTTACTTTGACTTAACCAAAGTTTTATATGATCTCAATCTCTATTGATTTCCATCCCAATAATATATTTTGTAGCCCCAAGTCCTTCATATCAAATGTGCTAGAAATTTGTGCCTTAAGCTCCCTAATCATCACCTTTCTATTGTCCATGAAAAACATACCATCAACATGCAAGACAATAATTAGAATTTGATCATCAATAACTTTAATAAAAACACAATGATCCTCCTTGCTCCTAAGAAAGACCAAATTTAATACAAAGGTATCAAACTTTTGGTACCACATCCTAGGTGATTGTTTCAAACCATACAAAGATCTCTTCAACATACAAACCAATTGTTATTTTCCTTTCACAATAAAACCATCAAGCTATCACATATAAATTTCCTCCTCAATATCCCTTTGTAAAAAATAAATTAACATCCATTTTCTCTATCTTAAAATCATAAGCAGAAGCAATAGATAATAATAATCTAATAAAAATCAATTTAGCAACAAGATATAAAATTTCATAAAAATCATCTCCTCTCTGTAGGAGTGGCCCTTAGCCACTAATTCAGCCTTGTATCACTTTAAATGACTGTCTACATCAAATTTATTTTTAAATACCCACTTGAAACCAATGGAATTTCTTCCTTTGGAAAAACTAACAAGATCCTAAGTATCACAACTATCCAAAGCCATCATCTCCTCCTACATGACCTACAACCAAGACTCACTTTCCTATGAAGAGAGAGCCTCCCTAAAATATCTAGGTTCATTGTCAATACTCAACAAAGTGAATACACAATGGTAATTTGATGGGATATACCTATCAATTATATTTCATTGCCTTATGGACCTCCTCAAGGTAGGAGTAATGGGATCTACTTGTTCTTCTTCTTTTGTGTGATCATCATGCACATCCATTTAACTATCTAAACCCACTTCTTCTTCTCCATCCATAGATCCATATAATTATTCTTCCACATGTGCATCTTCTTTCTTCTCAATCATTTTCTTGAAGTGCATTGTCTTTGTCTTATCTTTCTCCTTTTATTGTTCTTATCTTGAGTAAGCTCTAAATTCCCTAAAAATCACATCTTTAGATAATATTATTTTATAAGTTAGAGGATTCCAAATCTTATCATCTTTTTCATTCTCATTGTAACCAAAAAAATGCATTTATGTGCTTTTGGATCTAATTTAGATTGCTTATCTTGAAGCAGATAAACAAAAGCCTCACAACCAAAACCCTTAAGTATGAACAAAAGTATTTGTACCTATCCACACTTCATAAGGATTTTTATCAACAAGAGTTGAAGGATATCTATTAACAAAATAATAATTAGTGCAATAACTTCATCCCAAAAACATTTATCAAGCTTAGCACTACTTAACATAATCTAGCTCTTTTCATATAGGTTCGATTCATTATTTCTGCTACCCCATTTTTTTGGGGAGTATAAGGAGTTGTATTTTAACAAAAAAATACCTACATGCTTACTAAATTCATCAAATCCTCTGGAAAAATATTCACCCCCATTGTTATACCTCAACACTTTTATCTTATAATCTTTTTTTTTTTCAACCAAGGCCTTAAATTCCTTAAACTTAGTGAAAAATTAGATTTTGAATGCATCAAATAAATCCATGTATCTTGAGACATCATAAATAAAATAAACATAATATTGATATTTACTCAAAGATTCAACATCCATTGGTCCACATACATACAAATGAAATGATCTCTAATAATCTCTTTGCCTTATTAGTTCCACTAGGAAACGATGATCTATTTTGTTTTCTAAATATACAATGTTCACAAAAATTATTTTTACCAACAGAATAATCAGAAATACCATCAACCAAATTTTTAATTAGAATATTCTTTAGTCATTTTTCACCTATGTGACCCAATCTATGGTGCCACAACATACATGCATTTTCATTGTTGGTTACATTGGAAAAATTACATAAAGTAGAGGTGTTTAGTCTAAACAAAGTCCTTTTCTGATACCCTTTAGCTATCACCAAGATTCCTCTTAACAACTTGCAACCAAACTTATCAAATGTCACATGCATTCCAAAATCATTCAACTTGGAAACTAAAAGTAAATTTCTTGCAAGTCTTGGAATATGCAATACATTATCAAGAGTTTAATCCTCCCACCATTGAAACATAACTTTACCTTTTTCTTACCAACAATCCTCTTTGTGTTTTTTTCACTGAGGATAGTTTATTCTCCATTATATTCTTTGTAATTATTAAACCACTCCTTGTGAGGATCCATATGGTAGGAGCAACCTGAATCAATAAGCCAAGCATCATCACTAATAGTGTTAGCTTAAATAAGCAAAGAATCAAAATCATCATCAAAGTACTTTTTTTGTGAACAAATAATTATTTTATTATTATTCCTACATTCCTTCTTTGTATTCCCTCATTTACCACAATTCCAACACTTCACTCTTCTCTTTCTAGGGGTTTAGAATTTCCTTTAGACTCATCCCTCATATTATCCCCTTTAGGCCCTTTCTCTTTGGACCTACCCTGCACATGCAAAGCATCTTAGGATCCAACATTCATGTACTTTGTCCTCATCTCTTCTAAAAGAAGTATGGATATCATGGAGACCATATTTGGTTCTAAATTACCACTACTTTTGACAATAATTAGATTTTCCCAATATTCAGGAAAAGAACAAAGAAACAAGATACATTTATCTTCATCTTCTATCTTAACATCTACAAGTATAATTTGACTTATAATCAAATTAAAATTATTTAAATGATCTGTTATAGACTCACCATCTTTCATTTTAAAATAATATAATCATCTTTTAAGATATAACTTGGTAGAAAAAAATTTAGTTTGATATATATTACCCATCCTTTTCTACAACTTATATGCAGTGGCTTTAGTGGAGACATTCAAAGGGATAGAATCCATAAGACACAATCAAATAGTTCCTTGTGCCTTCTTGTCTAATTTTTTCAATCTTCATCACTCATTGCATCTAGTTTTCTTTATTGTGAAAGGGGAAACCACTAATCTCTCTCTTCAAGGAGATCCTCCATCTTTAATTTTCACATCTCGTAGCCCATTCCATTAAATTTCTCAATATCTTGGAGAGAGGTAGAAGCCATTGCATACAATATTATTCACAAATCTGCAATATACCACAAAAAAAAGGTCCCACTATAGCCAAAAAATCCTCCAACACTTAAGAGAAAGTTGTCCTCTTCTAAATAGAATTGTTGGCTCTGATACCAAATGTGAAAACAAGGTAGAACTAAGCTACATTATTAACTTATGTATGTAAATTCAAATCTAAAATTAAAATTACCAAATCTAATTATATGTATGTGATTACACATTCACCATAATACAAAAATCAGCAAACAAATATGACACTAGATTTACTTGGAGAAACCCTTTTGGGAAAAAAATCCACATGAGAAAAGAGTTCAAGTATATTATTTATCTTCACAAGGGAGATACACCATAATTCATTTCCTTTTTGATCTCTTATAACTTGGATGCTTCCATACACCTAAAAATAACACAAAATACAACTACCATATCAAGGTTCCAATTTATAGAACTTGTGGGAGGAAAAATCATAGTAGTAAACTAAAACAAGAGGTGCCCAAAACACTTGCAAAAACCTACACCACAACCTTGTAAATATAAGATTCATGCTAATAAATTAATTAATGTGCACAATGCTTCAACATTTTCACCTAACCCATATCCTCTTCATCATATGGCATTCAGGATGCTCTAGTGATTGTTCAACTTCCATATGGAGAACCAATGGACACTTGTTTCCCTCCAAATTTGGTGACCCACTCAAGACCATTCACATTGTGAATGCCTACGAGGGATAATTTTTTTCTCTATTGATTTGTAACCTCCACCAATGTTAAATTTACTCTTGAAAATTCAATTACAATAATACCAATTAAATCCATTTCTCGCATGTCCCCTAGGAGACTTTCCAAGAAACATGGAGACATAAAAAATAATAAGTTTTCAAGGTGAATTCCACCTAACCTAACAAATCAAGAATGTACCCTATGAACTTTCACCTTGAGACATGATTTTTTACTTGAGTTATTTTAATAGATAGCCCTTTTTTCTAACACATTACTGAAAGTGAACTTGTTCTAGCACTTAACCTTTCTTTTGATAATAATAAGCTTCTAAGCCACCCTATACATAATAGAGCCATGGATAAGGGTATTCCACCATGAATAAATACAATCCCTAAAGTTAGGATGTGCCATCCACATGATCCCATATCTTAAAGGATAAGGACCATTATGTGGGTTATCCCTCCACATCAAAAGTAGGGGGTTATGATCAAAGGTAATTCTTGACAAAGAAGCAAGAGTGGAGTGGCTAACATTGTCCTAGTTTATAAAGATCAAGAATATATCTAATTTAACTTGGATTAGGTGATCACCTTTCCTCCAATTGGTCCAAGTGAATAGTTGTTCATTTAACTCAATATCCATTAGACTAATAGTATTTATAAAATCAACAAGATCGATCAAGTTTTCAGAGTAGTCCATTAATCCTCCAAGTTTCTCTGAGGGGAAAAGAGGAGTATTAAAATCACCTGCCACGATCCATGTAGCCTCCTTATTGAACATGATATGAGAGGCCACATCATCCCACACATATTTCCTTGTATTCCTCACATTACTGGGCATATACATTAATAAGATTCCAAGTTCTATTAGGAGAATAAAACTTGACTTCAAAACTAATTCTAGAATGTAAGCCATTGTGAGCTTATTTGGGTTCCACATTGTGAAAATACCCCCAAATGCCCTTAGAGCCTCACATACAAAAATCAGACTTGGGCTATATCTTTTTATCAATTTCTTGGAAATTATTAGATATCATTTTAACTTCCTAAAGAAGAAGAATATTTATTTTGTTCTCAAAAATATAGTTCATAAGAAGAAACTATTTTTTAGGACTATTAAGTCCTCTAATGTTCTAAGAGATTATATCATTTATGAAGCTTCCAAGAGGAAACCTCCAAAGTTATTTATCTTTCATTATCTATTTATCTAGATTCTTCTCATTGTCTAGTATCTCATTAAGAAGGTTGGCTTACTTTAGTGTTAACCCTGCCATCAACATTTTTCTTCTTGCCTTTCTTTTTGGTTTAGACCATCAATACTAGTCAAGGGAATTCTAAGTGTTGCTTAGCTTGCTTGTCCAAGAACCAAGTGAAAATAAAAAATGTTCTTATAGTGGGGATCATAACTCCACATCCTTAGATAGTTCACTATCCCTCCTAATAGAGGTATTATCTTGTAAAAAAATAGTTTCTTAAGCAGAAAAAATTGGGGCTCTATGTTCACAATTCCCCTTGGGGACTAGCAGTTGACATTAGAATTCAATGAATTTTTAGAAAGAGTCTCTCATCCTCTTTATCTGCCATTGGATCATTTAGAAGAGTTTTTGAAAACCCCCTTCAAATTCTTTCATATATTTTACCATTTTTTGTTCATCCATAGTCTTAGTGTTGCCATTTCTATCTAGAACCCCATATTAGGAAGGAAACTCTATGAGTCACATTTTATAGGTTATAATTCATTCCTTCTTGGGGGTTTTCAAGTTGAAGGGAAGAGCTTATAATATTGAGAATATCCCCTTTAAAGGGGTAATCCTCTAGACCATCATTTCTATAGTAGTTTCTTTGAGTTTTTGGGTTTGCTTCTTGGGGAC
This sequence comes from Sequoia sempervirens, assembly GCA_007258455.2. Classification (NCBI taxonomy): domain Eukaryota; kingdom Viridiplantae; phylum Streptophyta; class Pinopsida; order Cupressales; family Cupressaceae; genus Sequoia; species Sequoia sempervirens. The sequence goes on from VDFB02000007.1 coordinate 228,835,868, forward strand.
TTTGTATAGGGAAAATAAGTGACTTTATTTTGAGTAGCTTTGGTATAATACTGTAGTATTTTCATACAAAATTGGTTATTTCAATTTTATAAATTCTAAATGAAGAAAGATACAATTTGGAAGGGTTTGTGAATTTTAATGCTAATACAAAAATGGGGGAAAATAACCTGGATTTAGCCTTGGTGACATTATCCACAAAGATGAAATGCTTAAAAGAGTTTTTGATCCAAGTGAAGACTTATTTGTCCCAAAAATCCAATGGGTGACTTGGAAGCCTAATCCAAATAGGGGCTATTTTACTCAAATCTAGCACTGGTCAAATCCCAACTTCCATCTACAAAGATAAATATTATGCTTACCATAGGTCCATGGGTTGGTAGTAAGAACTAAAAGGAGATCTTCCTTCAAAGTGAATTTGAAAAGGGAAATACCACCAACCATTGCACTAATAGTCACACTCTCTTTTAGATTCCATTTGACCTTATTTTATTGCCTAACCATATCTATGATAGGGAAGAAAGAGAAAAATTTCCCAACCAAGGTGTTTTCCATGGAGGATACTATCCTTTCCATAATCAATTTAGGGAGCTTAATAGTGGTTCCTTCATCAAATTCAAGAAGCTTTAGGATAGCAGTTTCACTCACATTTTCACATCAAACCTCACTCATAAGAAATGTCTTCCTAGCATTGAGATTTGAATCCAAAGCATGAATCATAGCTTCACAAGGGCTACCCAAGGTAGAGTCAATAGCAACTCGTATTGGGGAAGCATGAGGGGGGGGGGGGGAATGGTGCCCCCAGTGACTTTCCTACTTATGAGTAGCTTGGGAATTTTGGTCTCAACTTGGCACAAAATATGGGTTGTGAGACTTGGTATTTTTCTTTTACACCCATCCCTCCCCTAATCATCATTCAATTAAGCATTCTAAATAATCAAGAAAAAAATTCAAGAGGTGAACAAGTTCATAGAAGACCATTGAGCCAATGAGAAGGTAAATGAAAACTATACATGCTCCTCTTCTTGATCCTCAATAGTTTGTCCAATAACAAGCCTTAACCTTATATTGGTTTTTAGTATCTTTTTGTAACTTGCTCTAGTATGTCCCCAAGAAGTCACATGTAATTTTTCATATATTATAGAATAGAGGTTAAATCTATAGTTATGAATATCATTTCTAGAATATGAAATTGAACCAAAATAAAGAGTGAATCATTATATAGTATACAAGTGCATTATAGTCCCATATATGATCATAGAGTACTAAATTGGATCACTAAGCACAATCCATAATGAAAATTTTATAATTCATGCATGAAGCTAAGTTCATATTCTCTATTTGTCATTTACAAAAAGTGTTCTTTTATTTTTTATAATATAAGTTGCATTTATAGGGTGCAGTACCCTTTACACGAGGGGCCTAAAGGCGAAAGTCAGATAAAATATATATGTATATAATAGCATATAGTCCAGGAATAGAAACAGTGGATAGAAAACAAAAGGACCACCTACCCAACAGCAAGACACACCCCACCCATTACTCAATTAAACCCTCCCACTCCTTAAAGAGGAGTTTCAACACATCATCCCCAATCCACTTATTGTTGGAATCCTCTTCCATATCCTTCTTGTCGACCTCCTCCTTAAGCACTCTCGATAGAGTAACATCAGACCTATGGATGATCTTGATCATGAAGTGGGTCAACCTTGTGAATTATTTCCCAATTTATCCACACAAGCCTTCGGGTTGTTGATATCCTCACCCTTATCAACTTCCTCCTTATTGGTCACCTTCCCTAGAGTCAGATGGTCAAAGGACTCTGGTGTGGGATCTTGCTAAAACATCTTATTTAACTCAAGGAAGTGGCTCGGCCCTTCCAAAAACTCCTTGGTTTCTTCAATAGTTTCATGACTGCTATCTTGTTTGCCACTACTCTATTATGAACTATTGGAAATTTTGTTTAACCAGACCTCCTTTTTATGCTTTTCCAATTTGTTAGATCTTTGGACACTAGTTTTCTCAGCCCCCATGTCAAGACTAACAACAACTATAGTATCCCCATTGGAGACTCTGTCAATAGAGTCCACATCTTCATTGTCCATGGGTGGTTCCTCAACTTGGAATGTTATGTCCTTCTTACCCTTTTTCGGATCCTACTTGTTTTTGGCAGGCACTTTGTTGTCTTTCTTTGTGGGTGTGTTTTTGAGCTCACAGATCCCTATAGTAGTGTTTTTGTTTATTAACTATCTCAAACCTTTTATCTAAGCTAATTTTTTCATTATTATCTTATTATATTGATTAATATAAATAACTTCGAAAAAATATATATTTATTTTCAACTTTCTCCCTTACAATTCTATACATAAAATATTAGTTTCACTTTCAAAAGTAAAATAAATAAGCTTTTCAAATGTCCTATGTTTTTAAATTAAATATGGTAATTAAATAGAATTAATAGACATAGAATATTGAGTTGGTATCACAAATTGAAAGCAAACACACTTTTTAAATGACAAAGATGGATTAGGTTTACCTAGCTCTAAGTATGTCTTAATGGTCTTCAACTATAAATTCACTTTATAATATAAAATAATCACCTACGATTAGATGTAGCTCTACGTTTCTCTAGTGAAAAAACATAACTAACTCTATTTTGATATGGAATTAAATATTAGTATGTAATAAACCTAGTTTGATATTGCAACACAAAATAGAACATAATACATGAGTTCAATCTAGAAGTCTTGTAATTTAAAAATTAGCTTTCCTTTCCTTCAATTATTTAAATTTATAATAATTAGATAGGAAGTGTTGAAAAAAATATTTGATGAATATACTAAGTGAAGGTTGTGTCCTTATTCAAGCCCCTAGAAGATTGAAGACGAGAAACTATGTAAAATTCCTATTGTTTGTTATATATATAGTTGATCATGCGATAATGCATAAGATTAGTTAGATATATTAATTTTGTATTATAGATGTATTAGAATGAATTTTTTTTTATACAACACCTAGAATATAATTTAAAATATTTCATGTTTAATTTGATAAGAAATGACTAGTAGGAAGAAGGGGGATTTGACCAATTTTAAAACTTAGAATATTGAGATTTAAAAGTGCAGCGGTTGATTTTTCATCATGATTTCAATCTAAGATGGGGAAGAATAAAAAAAATTTGCAATAGAGGAAGTTAGGATCATTCAAGGCTCATATAATTTTCCTTTGCATAATAAATATGACACTTGTACTATAGTATTTCATAAAGGTTAATTAGATCAAAGTGAATCTAAAAATTACTAGGAAAGGTGTAGGGTATGAAATTTCACCATTAATATTTCCCCTACTTTGATTTTCATGTGAAATACTATGAAGATGTGTGTCAATATAATACATGTAATCAACTTGAAAGTAAAAATTTCAAACTCATAAAATAATAAAAATACACATATTTATTCAATATGTTCTCCTTGCAATGAGCACTCCATCTTGAAACATATAAAATCATAAGGGATCCAATCAATATTGTCTATCAATAATTTTAAATATAGTCACTAATATAATTTCTTAACAATGTTAACAATTTGAAAATAAGTTTAAAAAAAAGTAAATGTAAAATGGTGGCATGAATCCAAATGTTTTTAAGACATGAACATGTTGTAAATATTATCATCATAATCAACCAAAGCTATAAAATTCCTAAATGAAAAATTGCAATTATGCTCCCAATGTCAAAAAAAAATTGGAGTATTTTGTAGGTCACTATAACCATATGGATGAAAGAATGTTAGTGATATAATTTTTGAACACTTTCAGAGACTAGGAGGGGGGTGAATCAATCTTATCAAAACTTAATCCCTTTTGGAACTTAACTCTTTCAACACAAGACAACCTTCTTTACTACATCAAAAACCTTTAAGAATAGTAACAAAGAATGATATAGCAGTTTGAATCCTTAGCACCTTCAACACTTCTTAAACAATGAAAGATATAGCAATTCTACTTCTAACCAAATCCAAAAAAAATGAGAAAAAGAAAACACACACATGCACAAGGAGAACACTAGATTTACATGTAAAAACTAATGAGGGAAAAACCACGATGAGAGTTAACTCACAATATAAGGCTCAATGTCAAAAATACTTGCAGGAAGGCTCATTGCCTTGGAGAAAGATACAAAGGGCTTGTTGAACTGAATACAAAATGACTTTAGGATCAAGATATAGGTCCCTGATGAGATTCACTATCTCAAAGCAAGATAAAATATTATTTAGAGGGGTGATCCCACAATAGTTGGTTACACTTTTTGGCCAAAATTGACTTTGAATTGAACTTTTTTAACTAAATCTTCACTTTTAGACACCTATAGCTACTAAACCATGAGGAATTTGAAGATAATGCAAACTAGTGAATTGTGACATTTTATCTGTAGATTCTATATATCTATAAAAAAAAAAATTGGAATCAAATTTCATTTATTTTTCCATATCCTTTGATAACTAGTTTTTAACAGTAAACACCATTTTTAAAGAGTGATGCTTACCATATAGCACATAACTTTTTTTATATGAAGAATAAAATTCTTTTTTTTTTTAATTTAGATTTGTAACTTCAATATCTAGCTCCATTTGGTTTCATAGTTTTTTATTGAATATGTTTTCTTAATTAAGTTTTGAAGTCAACCCAATTACAATTTAGACATAAGTTTATTATATAACACAATTTTTTTGTATGTATCAAAATTTATTTTTTTTGTTGGATCAAAGACATCAATACTAAGATAATAGATATTTTTTAGAGTTTTTTTGGTAATCTACTATTTTTCCACATGTGTAGAATAGAGACTTTTATTTTCAATAAAAAACCTACATTCACAAGAAATAAAAAATAAATATAATAATCAAATTAAATATATTTAAAATTATACTTTTTGGGAAGTTTATAATAAGGACTACAGAGTTAGAAAACATAAAATTTAAATGAATTCATTTGATCCCCCAAAAGGTAAATCAAGAGTGGTTTTTTATCAACATTTTGATAGGTATAGAGGAGACTCCATTATAGGTATGGTTTAAAAATAATAGATTTTTATCCAAGGGGGTTTGATCAAAACCTCTTCAATTAAAATCCTTTAAATGAAACCTTTCAAGACTTAAATCATTATATTTTCTGAAAATATGTGATTTCAACAAAAATCAAGATGTCCTAGAAAGTGTAAACCATTATTGTAGCAGCATCTAGAGAGAATTATAATGATTACCAATACAACACTCTTTTGACTGAGGCATTATAGCACAATTGATCTTTCCTTTCACACACTTTAGCACTATCACTACTGGATATTTAATGCTATTCACACACACATGAAAACATGCTTATTTTCACTTGTACACTTCTCCTTCTTGTTGCATCTGAAATGATCTTTCATTTATATCCACTGCAACACTTCAAAACTTCAATTAGGTCGGCTAGGAAGAGGATAAACAATGAATTCAATTGGTTGACCACAAAAACATAATAAAATCCTATTCAAAAGATAGAGAGGAACAAGAACACTCTAACACTTCTTCCAATTTCATCCAAAAAACTTTACTCATAGGCACACATCAACCTAAGTCAACATCAAGGAAACATGTGGATGAAACATTGAAGCCCATAACCAATCAGCCCAAAAACATACTACCAATTGAATTTACTTGATGCAGTCCTAAATAGGATATTTCATAGACCAAACCTATCATAACACATCTTGCATTGTTGGCACAAAATCCCAAGCATATGGCATAAGCAAAGGAACAAGCCCTGTTAGCCAGATATCCACAAATAACCCAAAAATCCAACTCAAGACACAATGTGGCACCAAAGTGGTCAATTAGCAACATGTAGATGACATGGGGATGTTCCTTGAACATCCCAAAAATATTCCATACACTTCTTTCATACTTTCATGCCACCAACAACCACTATGGATCAAACAAATATAGAACACTTCATTCAAGAATCACATAATGCTTAACCATGAGATATAACATTAACATATTAGCTAAGTACGGGCCACTTTAGAACATGAGATTGGAACTGAGACACTACATAGAAATTGAAAGCACATTCACAAAGTCACAAGAGTAGAGACATCAATGTGAATAAATATGGAGCATTTCTTGGACCAATCTAGACAATCAACAACATTACCAACCTTCTGCAATTCACAAAGATCTCCTCGGAAACACATGTGACCTAAAAAGATAGGAGTGCAACATCCACAAAACATTGACATTGAATACCAAACTATAAGGCCAAAGCATCAACAACAAATGAATGTGGAGAATTCTCCTAGATAGACTTCAATGTTGCTTCCTGAACCAAAAACACTTGAGCAACTTACAGCGTGCAAAACTTCCTTTCAGCAACACATACTTCATCAAGAACATCAAGAGAGAGAATAAGACATATTGTAGACCTTCAACAACATATCTCCATAATCATTCATGATTCTAATCCTCATCTTAATGCTTCTAATCCTTATCTAAATATATCATTATGAAATCAGCTCTACTAACAACAATAATACATAATGCAACTTTCTTTGACATGAACTTCAACAACTCTTCTTAGATTAACTTAAAATAATCTTCTTAGATGAACTTCAACAACTCTTATTTGGATAAGGCATGACATCCAACCATGAACTTTAGCAATTATTCTTTGATAAGGTGTGACATCCAACCATGAAATGTTATCCCAAACTGAGTATAACAATGATATATAATAGCAAGGACTAACTACTTACTACTTAAGTTTTGACATCATTGCAACCAATAATCAGTGTTGACATCAATGACAACAACTTCCAACAATCTCCTCATGTCTTGACATCAATGACAACCAATAATCATTGTTAAAATCAATGATAACAACTGCCAATAATCCCCTCCTTTGGTATTGATGGAAACACACACTGCTCACTCTTCCCCTTTGACATCAAGGAAAAAGGCTATATATGTTTGTATAAATAAATAGCATCTATTCTATCTTCAAGGACAAAGAGAAAAAACATCTTTTATTGAAGTAGCAAAACATACTCCCCCTTTTACTAGTAACACATATTCTTCAACAAACTATACATACACAACAACTGCATAACATCTTCAGGACCCCCTTTCTACCAACTCCCCCTGAGAGGTAACACACATCAATCTAAGGAAAAAGTATGACATGAATTTCTCCCCCTATACAAATGCACCATTTATGCATCTAGTTAGAACAAGGAGTGGCAATAACCCCGAACTTCTATTGGAGATTCTCAAAAGTATCCTTTGAAAGTGTCGTAGTGAAAATGTCTACAATCTAATCTTTGGTGGGAACATACTCCATTCTTACTTCATGTTTTGTTACCTTCTCTATCAAAAAGTGATACCATATTGAGATGTATTTAGTCCTTGAGTGTCTTGTAACCGTATTCTTGTAAATGTTAATTGAACTTGTATTATCACATAGTATAGGAATAGGTTCATCATAAACCACCTTTAGATCCTTCAAAGTCTTCTTCATCCAAAGCACCTGAGTACATCAAGATGTTACAACAATATATTTTTCTTTTGTTGTGGACAAAGACACTAAATCCTTCTTTTTACTGAACCATGAGACCAATCGGTCTCCCAAAAATAATATACTTCCACTTGTACTTCTTTGATCATTAACACAACCTGCCCAACCAACATCAGTATAGGCACATAGAGAGAATTTTTTATCCTTTTTGTACCATAGCCCATAATCTGGAGTACCCTTCAAGTATCTAGATATTTTTTCCATAGCTTTCTCATAAGATTTTTTAGGATTGGATTGAAATATTGAAATCAAACAATCTTGAAACACATTAGGATATGTAAATTGTCCACATAGGCTCATATGAATAATCTAGTATATGCATCAACGAGCACAGGCACCCAAACATATGTTTTGAAGAATAGATAGGTATTATAGCACATTGTTATTTTTAAAATACAAACCTTGTGGCTTACCAAAACATCTCATATAATAAGATAGCATGGATTGGACATGTCCATAGATCTATATGGACAAAACATTGCTTCTAGAAGAATAGAAAGCATTCCAACAAGCCTTCAACATTTCTTCACTATGCTAGTCTAGAAATCTATCACAACAATCTTCCACATTAGAAGGTATAAAGACTTTAAAACTTGGATATAATACTTTCATATACTTATCAACTTGACTTCTAGACCACAAGAAAAAAACCTTTTCTATTGAGAGATGCAAAAAAAAATCATTGACTTTACTAGGGAGAAAGCATTATGAATTCCTTCGAAAAATTCTAAAACTTACTTTTTTGAAAACTCTATCTTTATGTATGGTAAACCAAAATAGAATGAAATCAATCAAAACAAGTGTACCAACATTCACATATCATCTACCTCCATCGAGATCTTTAATAAATATTAATTTATGTATAGCAGATCTACACACCGACTTATCTAATTTATTTTTTCTTTGATGTCAAAATATTTAGCACCTTTTCTTTTCAGGGGAAAAAATAATTTTGCAAGTGAAATATCCCCCTGGGATAATGCTCTATCTCATTTTTTCTTAGAATCTTGTGCATAGTGCACAAGTGTAGTATCATCCTTCTTTTCATGGTCTTCTTTCCATAATTTTTCATTTCCCTTTTTTTGTTGATTATGGAATTCAACCTTTTTCTAAACTGGTGTCTTAGCAAAGCCACTTCTGCAATATTTTTCCTTATGTCCCATATTGTTGCATTTGTAGCACACAATGTTGTGCTCTAGAGCAAGGTAGTTTTTCTTCACCTTGGATCTGCACTCATCATCCTTGTGACTATAGTCATTACAAGCATAGCAATATCCATGAAATAAAATAGTATTATTTCTTTAATGCATAAATGATCTTCTACCCATGTTATCATTCCTTCTAACTCTACAATCAACAGCCTTATGTCCAAAAATATTGCAAGAAAAATAATAACCTTGAAATGATTAATTAGACCCAGAAGGAGCATTCTATTTTGGAGATGGAGGACTTCTAAATACTTTTTGCTTCTAGTGAGGGTTGGATCCACTTTCTTTCTTGCCATTCTAAATAGTCTTTGCATCTTTTGAGCCATTCCTTTTAGAGTCTTTTGTGTAATATTTTTCTTCCTTTGTTTCAATCCTTTCAAACTTTTTGGAGCTATCCTCAAGAGCAGACTTCTCTCCTTTGTCAATTTGTTCCTTTTCTCTTTTCAAGGCATTCCTGAGAGTGACAATCTCCTCCTCAAGCTTTAAGTATTCAAAAGCTTTATCATTGAGCTTAATATTCAAGCAATCATCAATCCTCTTGCCTTCTTCAACCCTCTTTTTTAAATCAGAGATCATGCATTCTACCTCTTTTAGTTTGATTTCACATTCTTTGCCTTTTCAACTTGTATTTCTAATTTGTCATTTTCTTCCTTTGATTTTGCAAGAAATCTTTCATATTTCTGATTTAGTCCCCTTGCTTCATTCGGTTCTTTCAAAGAAAATTGGATTTTTCCTTCAAATTATATTCTCCAATCATTTGAATTGAAGTCCCAACCTTCAACATCCATAGATTCTAGATTTGAATCAGAGGAAAACATATCTTCATCACTTAAGGAGTCAGACTCCTTGCATTTCTCAATATTAAACTTTTTGTCAACAATATTGAAAACCATAAAGAGATTTTCATCATTTGAGTCATTCTCCTCATCTTTAGAGTAACCATTAATTTCTTTGGAATATATACCCTTTTTAACCTTATCTCTTTTGTTGCTACCATCTGATTCTTTATAAGGACATTTAGATGCAAAATGACCTATTCTTCCATAATTAAAACACTTGAATGGTAAATTATATTTGTACTTTCCAGTGCCTTTCTTCAATCTTCTCACAATTTTTTCTTCAACCTCATCAAGGTCATCATTTTGACCAGTAGCTTCATCTTCAATATTTTTGTTGAATGGAATGCAACTTCCTTCTTTAGAACATCTTTATCAAACTCTCTCATCTTAAAGGTAGTAAGAGTACCAAACATTTCATCAACTAAATATTGATCCAAGTCCTTTGACTCTTCAATGGAAAACACTTTGTGAATATAATATTTTGGGAGAGATCTCAAAACCTTCTTTATAATTTCACTTTCTTTCACTTCACCAAGTTTGGAGATGCCAAAGACAACTTCTTATACCTAGAGCATATAACTTGCAATGTCTTCATCTTCAGTCATCTTTAGAGTCTCATATCTACTTTTAAAGATCTGCATCTTGGATTTCTTCACTTTAGTGTCTCCTTCATAGATGATACTAATATTTTCCAAACCATATTTAGCTGAACTATAATTCATCACCTTCAATAGTTCTAAATCAACTAATCCACAAAATAACATTCTTAGCTTTCAAATTGCATTCATACAATTTTATTTCAGCTAGATCTATAAGAGGAGTGGTTGGAGTAGTATAACCACTTTTGACTAATTTCCACACACCAAACCTAAGAGAGTTTAGGTGTCCTTCCATTCTCACTTTCTAGGAGATTAGTCCCATCAAACCTAGGACCCTTGTATGAACCATCATGTGTCATCTCAGATCTTTGCCTCAAGTTGTTAACCTTCTAGAGAGGAATTGGCTCTAATTCTAATTTTTGAACACTTCCAAAGAGTGAGAGGTCAGGTGAATCAGTCTTATCAAAACTTAATCCCTTTCAAAACTTAACTCTTTCAGCAAGGAAACCTTCTTTACTAGATCAAAAACCTTTAATCAAAATAGTAACAAAGAATGATATAGTATTTTGAATCCTTAGCACCTTCAACACTTCTTAAACAATGAAAGATATAGTAATTCTACTTCTAACCAGATTAACAATAATGAGAAATATAGAACACACACATACACAAGGAGAACACCAAATTTACATGGAAAACCCAATGGGGGAAAAACCATAGTGAGATTTAACTCACAATATAAGGCTCACTTCCAAAACAACTTGTAGGAAGGCTCACTACCTTAAAGAAAGATACAAAGGACTTGTTGAAATGAAAACAACATGAATTTAGCAACAAGATATAGGGACCTAATGACATTCACTATCTGAGAGAAGGATACAATATGATTTAGAGAGAATTACAATGATTTCCAACATAATGCTTTGTTTACTTAGGCGTTATAACACAATTGATCTTTCTTGTAAGACCTCGTCGCTTGTGGCCTTGTTGATCGTATTAGTTTTTGATGATTTATATTCTATATTCTATATTCTTTCATGTTGGATAGTACACATGAGTGATGGTTGTTACTACACCATGAAGATGTTCATATTCTTGATTTATCATATCTAATAGTTGTTTTTGATCTTGTGATAGTCAGATGAGTTTCATTATTTATCTACATAAATATGCAATGATCAAGAGGCTCAATTGTTGGTAATATATTATGTATATTAAGTGGATTACTTTATGATAGGTGATTACATATCATAGATGTGAGTAGGTGTGATTATGAAGACAATTATTGATATTTAATGTTACTTATAGTAGTATGCATTATAAGTTAAATATTTCATTGACATAAGTGGTGATACTTTGATAACAGATAGTACTCACTCATTTGTTCCTTGGCTCTATAACAGGTATCATATGAGTAAGGACTGTTAAATTGCATGTTACTTGTGTAGAATAGTGGATCCAATTTTCTAGTTGATTATTATTCTTGTAATTTTTAATTCATATGTCATTTGTTTTAATTATTATTAATCATGAGTAATACTGACACACTTTCTTGGTTGAGTAAAACAAGTAAAAATTTCCCAATATTGATAAGCAGGTCACATAGCTACTTCCATTATTATATCTTTGTGAAATATTAATCTTTTCATGGGCATGTGATTTAACCTTGTTTTGTGTGGTATGGGTTGTGAGTATGTGAGTTGTTTTATTAGTCCCTTAAGTCACTTTATTAATATGTTCACTAAAACTCTTTAATAAAGTCTTAAACCAGCTCTAATTACCCACTTATAAAAAGTGACGAAAATTAGAGTTGAAAGGGTTGTTGGGAAGTTGAAAAGGAGGTTTCCTTTTCCCCTTCCATTTATTCTATCTATTTGTGTGGAGGAGGGGGTTTTCTCTCTTTCGCTTTTTGGATTGTTCTTGAGTTCATGTTTGGTTTTCATTCTTCATTTTTAGTTCTTACCATGTTTGTGAAGAGGAAGGAGCAATGAAAGAGAGTGCTTGGAGATATTTTTCCACAAGTTGGATAACAAACTTTCTTGGTGAGGTCTAACCTTTTAGGTATCTATCTTTGTTGATTTGTAATGAGTTTGTTGTCATATTGATATTGCTTATAAAACAATCTATGTGAAATTTTATGTTGAATCTATTGTTTGGCTGCAATTGGTATGTTGGGGTTAGCATTGGTTGAGTCTTCCACCTTGCTTAGTTTAATTTCATTTATACCCTTTTTGCATGTTAAAATAAAGAAATATGAATGCAAGATGTTGTGATATGAAAAGTATATAAAGGGTAAACTTGTCTAGGAATCCTTGGGACTAGTGGTTATAATGTTTCAATTTTGGTAATGTGGATGTTATATGTTACACTCTTATTGTGGATCCAATGTGAAAAAAATATTTTGTGGAAGTGCTATGTGACCCTAGTTTGAGGGTGGATTGAATCTCAATCCTATGGTTGGATGGAGAGCCCATTGGCCCATATTATTTTTCTTCTTTGTGGATCTTTATATTTCAGGTACATGTTTGTTTTAAGAAAGAAAATATTAGGAATTCCATCTAAAGGATTTCAAGTGAGAAACAAGTTGGTTTTGTTGAGGTAACAATATTGATGCCCCTAAGCCAAACAATAATCCGTTTTAAAGTAGTTTCACATATTTGATCATAAAAAATAATAAACATGCTATTGAAATATATAATTTAATGGGTTTTTATATTATCAATCTTAGAAAAATATATTCAAAAATTGTATTAACCCAGATCACCATTTATGATTTATTAGGAAAACATTGGCATCCTTATTCACAATAAAAAAAATCTATCATAAAGCAGTCCTAAAAAATATGTTCATGCATAATGAATGACAAAGAATTAGATGATAAAATTTAAAGAGTTTTTGAAAATCAAATATTTTTAAAACATATCCAAAAATCAGAGAAACCTAGTAAACCAAGTAGAATTTATGATTAAAACATTATTGTCTCCTACTTTGAAACTCAAACAATAAATTGAAAACAAAAAACAAATTATACAAAACCAAGTTAGGGTATCATGAAGGAAAGAGAAATATCTAAAGGAACTCTTCAATCAAAAAGATAGAAACATGATTAAAATCCATTTCATGGATTCTTAAGTTAGTTTTTAAAAATTAATTTCTAGTTATCCATTAAGAGCCTTAATTGTATAGTGCTTAGAAATATTGGTTCCAAATTGTTGATTTTATTTATTCGCTTATTTTCAGGATTGTGTTCTTGTTAAAGAGTTTAATTATTTATTTGGTTCATTATTGGATGAACAATATCCCCATTTAATCCAATAATAAGAATATTTTAATTTACATCAAAGTGATTCAAACAACTTATCATAGAAGAGTCTAGGTATAGTAAGCAACGTTGGTAATTGAAATCACCTAGAAATTTTTGTAAGAAGAATAATAATTTGGGTGGAGTTATGAATTAAAGAAATAAGGTTTAATTTTTGAATTATAACCTTAAAGATTCTAAATCCATTATAGTTATTAAAAAATGTTAACAAACTAAATAGTCATGAATTATGTGTATATGTTTAGTTGTGAGTGTATACTACAAATATACATAATCAAACTCAAGTTTTTGAGTTATTAGTCCTATAACATTAGTGTTTTCAATATTGGATGGTATAGTTCTTGTTAGATTATTTCTTGTATTTTTATGCTTTAATATTGGTTTAAAGTATTGTTTAAATTATTGTCTTCATTTCTAATGATTAGGCATTAAATAGATCACTTGGAAAGGAAAGTAAATTGGGGTTGATTCACCATTTACGATGCATCTTTAGTATTTGATTCTATTACATATCTCAACTTTTATGTAATATTGATTTTACCTTCACTAACAATTTTAGATGTCCTATTTGATTCTAATTTAATGATAATAATATCTTTTGGGGGTGGTGGACTAATATAGAGTGTTGAACATAGTACTATTATAATGTTAGTAAGTGACTATACCCATAGGAGTGGTAACAAATCAAGGTATTCATAATACTAATATGGATGTTCTTGAAGCTAATGTTGTTGTGGAGATTTAATGCTAACCTTATCTATAATATGTTTCATGTTTGTATGTAGTTTAGATAAATACAAATGATGTTGTCAATTAGTGTGAAGTTGGAACAATAATGTTTGATTTTAAAAAGGAAAAATATTTCATTTTGGTTATATTCACATTGCATGTATATATTATTGGAATCCTCATAAAGTAATGATTATGGAATTTTTTTAGTGATATTATCATTTATTTATTCCCTCTTGTAAATTTAGTTGTTGGATTAGCAGAGAAAGTATCTAACTTGAAAAATATTCTTTTGGAGCATAAAATACTTCATCATTATTTATATCATTAGACAAGTTATAAATTTAGTATTTTATCTTTATTTATTCTATTTTATTATTTACTTCTCTTATTTAGTTACTTTGTAGTATTTGTATTAGCTTAATTTTGGGGAGGGAATTACATTTCCTTTCACACACTTCAGCACTATTACTATTGGATATGCAATACAATTCACACACACACACTTCTTCACACTTTTACACTTCCCCATCTTGTTGCATCTAAAATGATCTTACATTTATATCCACCACAACACTTCAAAACTTTAATTAGGTCAGCCAAGAAGAGGATAAAATAATGAATTCAATTGTTCAACCATCAAAACATAATGTGGTCCTATTCAAAATATAGAGAGGACCAAAACCACTCTTAACACTTCTTCAAGTGTGATCCGAAACAATTTACACATAGGCGCACATCAACCTAAGTTGACATCAAGGAAACATGTGGATGGAACATTGAAGCACATAACCAGTTGGCCCAAAAACATACTTCCAATTAAATTTACTTGATTTGGTCCTAAATAGGATAGGTTATGACCCAAATCTATCATAACACATCTTCCATTACTAGTGCAGACCCCCAAGCACATGGCATAAGCAAAGGAACAAGCCATGTTGGACAGATATCCATAAATAACTTAGAAAGCCAACTCAAGATACAATTGAAACCAAAGTGACCAATTAGTAACATACATATCACATGGGGATATTCTTTGAACATTCAAAAACACTTGGACATACACTTATTTCATACTATCATGCCACCAACAACCATCACAAATCAAATAGGTGTAGAATACATCATTCAGGAAGCACAAAATGCTTAACCATGGGATATAACATTAACATATCATCTTGCAAACCACTTCAAAATATGAGATTAGAGCTAAGACACTGTACAAATGTTGAAAGCACATTCAAAAATCCATAGGAGCAAAGACAGCAATGCAAAGAAATGTGGAGCATTTCCTAGACCAATCTAGACAATCAACAACACTGCCAACATTTTGTAATTCACAAAGATCTCCTAAGAAACACAGGTGATC
The DNA here is from genome assembly GCA_007258455.2 of Sequoia sempervirens. NCBI lineage: Eukaryota > Viridiplantae > Streptophyta > Pinopsida > Cupressales > Cupressaceae > Sequoia > Sequoia sempervirens. Next base: position 228,851,539 of record VDFB02000007.1, read on the forward strand.
TAAAAAGATAGGAGTGCAACATCCATAGAACACTAACATTGAATACCAAACCACAAGACCAAAGCATCAAGAGTGAAGGAATGTGAATCATTCTCCCAAATAGACTTCAATCTAGCTTCCTGAACTAGAAACACTTGAGCAACTTGTGGTGGCCAAAACTTCCTTTTAGTAACATATACTTCATCAAGAAAATCAGGAGAAGGAATAAGACATACTATAGATGTTCAACAAAATCTCTCCACAATCAGTCATGATTATGATCCTCATCTTAATGTTTTTAATCCTTATTTGAATATATCATTATGAAATCAACTCTATTGACAACAATAATACATAATGTAACTTTCTTTGACATGAACTTCAGAAAATCTTCTTACATGAATTTTAGGAACTCTTAGATTAAATTCATAAACTCTTATTTGGATAAGACATTACATCCAAGCATGAACTTTATAAATTCTTCTTTGATAATGCATGACATCCAACCATGAGTTTTATCACCAATATTATCCAAAATTAAGTATAAAAATAATAACTAATACCAAGGACTTACTACTTAAGTGTTGACATCATTGAAAACCAATAATCAATGTTGACATCAATGACAACAACTACCAACAATCTCCTCAAGTACTGACATCAATGACAACCAATAATCAGTGTTGACATTAATGCCAACTACCAATAATCTCCTCAAGTGTTGACATCAATTCCAACAACTATCAACAATAATAAGATCCCCTTCAATTTATTTCATATGAAGGAAGGAAGGAATTGGAAGAATGGAAAAGATTAAATATATCATCAATGAAAAATTTAATAATAATGAATAGGAATCTAATAGAATCATGTAGTAAATATATAGTAAAATAATAATAGACAAGCATGAAATCACTTGGACTAGAAAGCATGATACCCCAAATAATTCCCCTATATAGGGCCATAAGAAAGTAATGAATACTAGAAGGGGACCATATATGCATAAATTAATGTTAGATGTCATCATGATAACCACTAATAAAACATGTGTAAGTATAATATGTAAACTTGAAAAAGATAGCAATAAGCATGTATATTAATCATTAGAGCATGTGGAATAGACATTCTAAGCATAAAAATATCATCTTGGCATCATAATACAAGACCATTGTAAGCATAAAAGTAAAACTTAATCATCTTAAGATAACATCATGAACATATGTAAGTTAAGAACAATGAAATGAGATGTAATCATGATAGATATAAGTGATTATGAAAACTTTCATAAGCATGATAACAAGTGTATGAAGGTGTTTTGATGAAAAGGAGATCCTAGGTCTAATGCATAGATCACTAACATCAATCCTTTTTCAAAAGAATATTAGGATGCAAATCAATAAGGAAATTAGATCAACTTTCAACCTCAAAGGTGAGCCAAATCAGCCTTGGATCTGATACTTTTGTGCCTTGGAAATTAATTAGAATTAAATTAAATTTTCTAAATTTCCTTTGACTAAAAAACCTAATGACACTATGTGACCTAATTTGAAAATGCATTGTTTTTAAGACAAAAAAGTGTAAAACCAAATTCCGAGAGTAGATCTGGGGAGTGTTAATATTTGTATACTTGGCATAAAATTTTGGGGCTGATTTCACTGGACTAGGGTGCAAGGATGCCCTAGTCTGGGATGACTTTCCTTAGATCTAAAATCTTTGACATGTAGCTTGCAATTTTCCTTCTATTTCTCTGCTCTACAATCTTCATCTTTGGATCTAAACCTACAAAAATTTGTAAAAGAGATGGGGGTGGATATATAGGATTTTTCCTTGGTCAAACCCATATTTTGGTATTTCTACCTCCACAAATAGATAATAAACTAATTGATAAAAATGAGTGTTCTCTTAACCTTAAGTGTGTCTATGGTTGTGATGAGCTAAAATGCATGAAATCCTACTCAAGTATGTTATATAAGGACTCCCAAATGATAATGACAAGATCAACACAAGAGAAAGACACATACCCCTTAGGAAAATTTGAAATGCAATAATACCTTACTTCAAATGGGAAGTAATCTAAAGCTTGAAGATAAAAACACTTTGGAAACAAGCCAATATGCTATATAAAATGGCTGATAATTCTCCAAACCTAGATTCCATCATGTCCTTCTATTGGCATAAAACTCCAATCATTGTACAAATCTTGATCAAATCTGAAAAATCCTTGATGACCTACAAATTTGAATGTATTTTGGTAGAGTGTAATTTATTTGATATTCTTTGTCTTCATTTTGAAATGATAATTGCATGTTTATATAATGGAAATTAGGAAAAATTAAGGCTTAGGCCAACATAATTAAATTTGAATTTTTGGGATTAAATTATTGCCAAGACCTGAATTTAAATTTTCATCCCCAAGGTTAAAGTCCAAGAAATATAGGAAACCAAGTTTCATGTTGAGTAATTCAGCTCGACTAGGGTGCAAGGACACACTATTCTAGATTTTCACATTGAAAAGACTATTTTTGAATGTGTTAGGTCTGTCAAAATTAGTACTTTTACATATTCAAGGTACTTGGGATAACTTTTGTGATGTGAATTGATGAAACACCTTTTAGGGTAGTGTAGACACATTCTCCTAGGTTGATGGGAAATTTTAGGACTTAGAGAATGTCCAAATGCATTAATGAAAAGGTCACTTAAGTTGGTTCCAAATATAGTGTGAAATTATGCTTTCACATAAAAGGGAGTACAACTTTTGATGTTGCATTTATCCCCCACTTTAGTGGCCATATGACACTACATGTATATGCAAGCTAAAGTAAATCACATTGAAAGGATATTGAAAAGTATATTATAGGTTGTTTTTTGAATAAGAGAATGAAGCCCCCATTATAGTAATTTTCAAAACCACAACATTAGAAACTGCATCTTGCAAAACCAAATTGTTAGAAATCAAAACACCATCCTACATGTGAAAATAACCATGTTTTTCCAAAACTTCTAAAGATGAAATTCAAGGATAGATGTATGCCCCCTTGATTTCACTTTCTTTATGGAGGTGGAATCAAGGTAGCAATCTAGTCACAATGATTTGTTTATGTAATTGATGATAAAATCTTGTGATAAGGTCATGGACTCAAAATTCTTATTATCAAAAGGCATATAACATGAACATAAACAAAACTATGAATCCAACACAATAGATGACATTAAAATATAAGATCTCTAGATCTAGTTATGTTGATTTTGATGGAGTATGGTATAAAAAATGTATTACTAATTTTGACTATAAATGATGGAAAATTTACCTTTTTTTCATTCATTTTTCATAGTTTCTATTTGAGAGTTGAGAGATATTCCAAAAGAAAATATGTCACAATGACGAGCTTACAAACCCCCAAGACTCGAGGCCCTTCAAGAGCATGCTTTACAAGGCATGATGGCACTAGAGGTGGGTGTCATTTTAACTTTTCCTATAATTTCAATAGCTATTTTATGCTTATTTTATGGTTTATTGTGTGGTTCTAGCACCCTTGTCCATTCTTGGCACCCTATCCAAGATAGGCACCCTAGTCCAACATGGGTACCCTTTTCCTTCAATGGAACCCCTATATGATCATAGATCAGTTCTATGGCCTAGAATTGATTATTTTACGTTTCATTATGATTTGAAATTGATTATTCTTTATTTTTTGTTTGACAGACCTTGTTGTGCACATAGGAGCGACTCGGTGGACACCTATTTTTGCTGCTCTAGGATTAGGCTACATAACTCTCAATTCTAGAGTGGTAGAATCTAAGTACCATTAATCTTTACTGCGTGTACATTATGCCACCAATGTGGTACCATAATTCCATGCTTATGAAACTTATAGAGAGATGGGACACTGACACCTCCACCTTCTATTTGCTAATGGGGAAGATGATGGTCATATTAGAGTATGTGTATAATATACTCAGATTACCTATACGAGGGAGGATTATACATCATGATGATTCACATATTTTTCAAATGGTTCTAAATGATCAGTACTATTGCACTAGTAGTGAGATAGATTGCGAGAAGAACCACACTTTTTTCAAATGGTTGCTACACACAGGTCCTAGTGTACCCATTATTCGGTGGATCATGATCATCACTGTCACCCTAGTAGTAGTGTCTAATGGATGAGGCACACACCTTCATCAAGGCCTAATACACACCATACAAGCTATGGAGAGAGAGCATGCAGTCTTCATCTGGGGGAAAAGCATGATGGCCCACCTATATTATGATCTTGGCCACATTGCTCATCATGAGGCATAGAGCATTATGATTTTCACATTACTTCAAGTATGGGTATTTGATCACATCACATGTATGAGGCCAAAAATATATCCCAAGGATGTATTGTGTACATATCCATGAGTTCTTAGTTGTACCCTTAAGAGACCTTGATAGCATGGTGACCTTCTTTATTGGAGAGCCACTTTCAATCGACTAGATGATGATGATGTCATCTAGAGGCCATATAAAACTCTACAAGATAGGACAAGACTATCACACTAGCTATTCAATATGCAGTAGGATCACCTCTTTGTCAGGTGTTATGATTACATAGTGATGCCCCTTTACTATGATTGAATCATGGGATAATTTGGTCATCCTCAGGTGGTACCTATTGTTTATCCCACATACTCAATATATACCCATAGCATTGCTAGACCATAGGACATACCTCACCCTACCACCATAGATGTCACCCTAACCAACTCGAAGGATGAGGAGCAAGATACACACCCTGCATCTGATGATGATGGCATATGCTTTATGAATGCATACTAGAGTTGGTGGGAGTCTACACATCTAGATCATGTGTTCCCTAGCGACCACCCTACTAGTGATATCAAGCCTTGGCCATGACATCGAGAGGAGTGTGTGGAGTAGGTCAATGATGATGATGATGGAGATGCGAATGATGATGATGAGAGTGATGATGATGGTGATCATTAGATAGCATTGAGAGATCCTATGAATCATATGAAGGCTAGAGATGCCCTGAGGAGAGACCCTCATCTCATCTTTGCATATCCCAAGTATTTCTTATGACTCTAGAGAGACCCTTGATCCATGATCATGGGGAGAGAAGCCATACAAACCCTACCATTCCCCTAACCTCTTAGGTTAGTCCAGGCATGGACATCGTGGTGATGTACTAAGTCCCTGATTAGCGAGCTAGTGATCCAGGTGATGTGATGCATTATTTCTTGCATTTCCTGTTATTAGTTAGATTTTTATGATTGTATTATTATATCATGATTATATCTTATGTATCTTATGTTTCTATTTTTTAGTTGATATGTGAGATTGGATCAACTTTTTCAATCAATTCATTACAAATATAGTTCCAGATATACCCCCACATCATCTATGTGATCCAAGCAAAGGTCACCATTAAGTGTGAGGCACCATGCTAACTTATTTGATCCCATCCTGTGATGGAGGAAAACTTATGAGGAATTGAGAGCTACCTAGGAGGATTTGAGAGATACTCAAATCCCATTTGAGGGCAAGGATTCCCTTTAAGAGGATCTTAGCAGGGTATGGGTAGAGAGATATTGATTTGAAAAGGAGTGCATGACAACACTCATATGTTAGGCTATAGCACTAGGTGAGTTTTGAGGCTTACAAGAGTGAATTAGCTTTATGAGCTATTCTCAATCTACCATCTCACACCAACCATTGCCACTAGTTCTCGATCTACCGTCTCACACCAACCATTTCCACTAGGTCTTGAGGAGTCTAGTAGCCACGGGACCACTTAGATGGTGTATTTATTGTGACACACCATATTTTACCATCATGGTGACTATGATGTATATTAAACATGATGATCTATATATATGAGCAAGTTTTATTTCTATGTTATGTGTTTCTATGTATGTTTGATTAGATGTCACTGTGATCTATTAAAAAATTTGGGTGAGATTATTTAATAACTACTACCATGCTCTAATTGATATATAATGTGATCTAATTAAACAATTAAGTATAGTGAGTGTTTTCATATTAGACTAGATGCCCTTATAATCTAATCTAAAATTAAATGCATATAATGATCTAATTTAACACACTACATATATTACTTAATAGTATACAAAAAGAATTAATAATCCAATAAATGAAAAATTACCCGTAAAGATTCTTGTTTGTCAAGAATGAAGCAATGTGAGATAAAATAGAAAGACTATCTACTTAATCTAACAACATGCTTTAATATACATACCATTTAGAAAAAAATTCAAGTATAATATCTATGCAAATGTGCAACATTAATAGGTTCTTTGAGAGATGTACCATATGTTACCTTAAGTTTGCATGCATCAGATCTCTAATCTTCATCAATGAGATAAGGTCCTAACCAATTAGGGCTAAACTTTCCTTTTTCATTTGGTGCTACATTTATGTTACGTTGATTTTCATATAACACTAATTCTCCTTTATTAAATGATGAATAACATTATCATTGTACTTGTAGACACTTGAAAATTTCCTAAGTATATCATACACCTAATTTCTCTTATTAACACTATTTCTCACATTATTCACCAATTCCTCTATTTAATTAAATAATGTTCAATTATTTAGTTAAATTCACTATATACTCCTATTAATTGAATAATTAATGTTATTTAGTTAATTCATCATAATTCACCATTTTCTACCCTTTTGACTAAATAATACTATGAAACTAAATGTTTATCCTATTCTAAAGATGAAAAACAACTATTATGCAATAAGGAAAAACACAAAAGACACCTCAACTATTAGCCTAAGGAATTGTTAACACAAATAAAATAGATGAAATAATTCAATTGCTTATACCTTCTCCATATTGATGAATCCCTTGGATGGCCCTTGATTTTTAAGATCCTTGTGTGCTCCTTGGATGGCTAGATGCAAGATTGACAATATGACTAGATGCAAGTGCAAATGGCTAAAATGACTTGGCTAAATGAGTGAAAATACTTGTGAATTGAGTGCTCAAAATGACAGCATAAGGATGCTAAAATGACTAAGTGTTCTAAATGCCTTAGAAGAGGGGTATTTATAGAGGAATTTGAATTCTCTAGAGAATTCAATGGTTGAGATTTATCCAACAAGGCCAAGATGAAGGGCTATGGTGAGTTGAGGACTCACAAGCCCTCACATCTTGATATGTGGAATGTGAAGTGGCTAAGGATGTGATGATGTGTAAGTGAGGTGGAAGGAAGGCACATGATGTGGAGGAAGGACAAGTACCTTGTAAGTACCTTGATGTGACCTCTCAATGATCACATGGGGAAGAGAAGATTCTTTGGAGGAATAAATGTGAATTAAAAATTCACAATGATTGGAAGAATCCCATGGACAAGACAAGGTTCCAAAAAGGGAAGCACTTGTCCACATGTGACTTGATGTGACAAGTCAAAGATTCTAGAAGATGCATGGGAAAATGGGATTCTAGGAGGAATAAATGTGAATTAAAAATTCACATGGGGAAGAGAGAAGTCTTGGATGAATAAAAAAGAATTAAAAATTCATTGGGGGATGGGGAGAGTTGACCAAGATACTAATTAGGATTAACTAATCAGTAATTAGAAGACAATTAGAGGGTAATGAGGATTAGAAGCCAACTTGCAAAAGTTGGAGGATGTGACACATCCCTAATGAAGAGATTAGGAGATGGATTAGGATTAGATGAAAATGATGATGTGACATGTGAGGGATTAAATAAATGTATTATTTATTTAATTCATTTGATGAAATGCGTAAGGTATTTAATTATTAACTAAATACCTTAGGGGTTTAGATTATTTAAAAGTACTAATTAAATAATAACAATATTACATAATTAATGTGAATGAGAGGATAATTAGATGAAAAGAGATAAATTTGGACAAATGCGAGTGTCCAAATTTAGGTGTCTACATTTTTCCCCTCTTTGAGATGGTGTTACGAAGTAACATCATTTCAAAGAAGATTAAAACATAGGATCTAGAAGAAGATGGTTAGATCAGAAAAGATGCCCTAGTCATCAAAGGATGGGGGTGAAGATGAAGATTAGGGATTGAGGTTAGATGATTTGTGCGAGATATGAGTTGATGAAGATAGGATTGAGATGTGAGATGGATGATGAAATGATGAGGATGGAAGAAATTGAAGGGATGAAAATGGATAGTGACGAAGGATGAATGAAATGCAATCCTAATGCAATTTCCCATCTTCAGAGCACTGATTTTTTCTATAACATAAGAAACGATAAACCAAGGTATGAGGGACCAAGGAAAATTAGTGTCTAATGCATAAAACAAACACAAAAAACAAGAAGGCTATCCAAACACCCCAAAGTCACAATGACCTTGGTCGGGCCAGGTATTGGGATAACCACAAGCACACAAGATGCCCCAACGTAACACAAGATCATGGGGATCTTGGTGAGTACTACGTGAGACAACCAAGAAGACAAAAACAAACAAAAATTTCAAGATGTGCCCCTATGATGATTAGTCAAAGCACACCATGATATGATGGATCAAGGTGACCATGAAAAGTGATGATAGGGAGCTCAAATGATAAAGAAAATCCAAAAGCATCAAAAGATCACAATCAATTTCAAACATCCTTTACCATAGGATCAAGGGGGTGGATGGGATTGATGAGGTATGTTAGGAAGGATACATCCTGTTGAGACCGATGATGGATACTAATTAAAATATCGATATGACATGGGATATTCAAAGCTAATTAGATCTATCGATACAAGTGGATCTTGTTTGTTAAGAACCAGCTAGATAAGGGCATAGCTTGAGGACATGACACATGAGAGGAGACACAAGACCAACAAATCCTAAAGACCTAGGGGCTTGGGGGCTGATCAAAGATTAGCCTTGCCTACGTGAAAGTGCAGAGCCCTCATATTTTGATAAAAGGTTGATGACTAACCATGGATAAAAGTGGGAAGAGGACGATGGAGACCTTGATAGATGACCAAGACAGGGTGGACAAAAGCAGAATGATAAATGATAGATGATAAAGGAGCCCCGGGGGAAGATCAAAGGATCAACCTTGCCTACGTGAAAGCATAGGGGCAATGTAGTTCGACAAGAGACCAAAGAAAAATGATGGATAAAGGATGATGAGATGATCAGGATAAGTGGATAAAAAAGATGAAACCAATATGATGAGACATGATAGACCTTGTGGATAAGATAGGATTGATGATGATGACACAAAGCTCAAGGATGGGATAGTTATTCAATGCATCAAAATGAATTAGGAGGATGATAGGATGGATAGATGAATGATGAGAAAGGATAGGAAATTGAAAAGTTGTGTAAAAGAAGCAGAAGTGATGGTGATAAGATAGATGGCATTGGATTGCATGGGGAGAGGCCTATAGCCATATTCCAATGACAAGGGATTATGAGATGGGATGAGGATAAAGATAAAGGGATAGGGCAATAAGGATGGGGGATGGAAGGGATTCTTGGATGGATTAATAAGATGATAAGGATGGGGAGATGAAAAGGATTGCCACAATGGATAGATGAAGGGTGTCTCCAAGGACTATGTCACAAAGGGAGATAGATGCCCCCACTCTAAATATGTCATGTATAATGAGGCATGAGGGATAAAAGGTGAGTGGATGAGAAGAGAAAGGAGCTAACCAGAGGAGGATAGGATGGGTAACTAAGGAATACGATAGAGCATGGATGAAGGGCATGTATACCAAGAGGTGTCTAAAGCATGCATAGAGAGGTGCCCCTATTTTGATCAAGATCACAGGATGCGGAAGATAGGTGGGATGGAGGGGATGAATGAGGAGGATGTATAGTAGGAAGCATAGCAGATGGAGGGAATGCATATCAGGAAGCTTCCGCCAAGTGTGGAAAAGGATAGATGGGGATTTACGCATGATGCCTGTTTGCCAGGTTTTCATCATGGTACTTATCCAAGGTGCTTGTTTGCCAAGTTTTGGACGAATTATTTCTCTTTACTTTTTCTTTTTTTTTGGCTGTGTTGGATTTTCTTTTTTTCTTTTATTTTTGACTTTTTCAACATTTTTTGGATTTTTTGACTTTTGTGATAGTATACGAAGATAGATAAGGATAGGGATATGGATAAGTGGATATGCGAGAAGGATATGGATGAAGGACTCAATCATCAAGTTCCATATGAGGTATTAAGATCCAATGTGAGGCGACTATTGGAGGTTGGTACAACCCTATTATGATAAATGGATTATGCAAGAGAATGGATTAAAGGGATTGGGTGGGGGAGATATGGGGGATAATGGATGAGATGCTAGAAAGTGTATGGATGGAATGATGGGATAGGTGTGTGATGGGGCAATGAGTTCAGGACCAGCATCGGCATATAGGGTGATGGATGTGAAATGATAGGAGGATTAATGGATGGAGAATGTGGGGATAATGGAGGTGATGGTATAGTGAATTTTGGGACATAAGGACCCAAAACAGATTGAGGAGATGACGAGAGTGTATGATTAACTTTTTGATTAGCAACTTTGTATGTTGTTACAAATTTTTCATTTGAAGGTATTGCATCTTTTTTCTTTGGGATCCACATGGTTTTCATCTTTTCTTTGGTGAGCCTTTGTGGCTAATGGATATGATTTTTCTTTTGGATTTGATCTTGGATTGGATTTGGATTTTGGATTTTATTTTTCTTTTTGTCAACATGTCTTTTAGAGGGGACATGCGGAGCTTTTGATTCATGTGGATGTTTATATTTATGAATTTTTACTTTAACATCTAAAGTTCTTTTAATAGCAATGAGATGGGTGTGAGGAGATGGGTGATGTGGAGTGATGGAGGTAGGATTATGGGAATTATGTATAGAGGGAGGATATGCAGGTATGTGCCTTTGTTGATCCTGATTAGGGGACATGAGATTGGGATTTTTATGATGGGTGACATGGATAGGTGGTGTATGGATGAAAAGATGAATAGGATGAGATGGAGGAGGTGATTTTGGGATATAAGGGCCCAAAACAGATGTAGTGGGTGGAGAGACATAAGGACCCAAGATGGATGGAGTAGATGAAGGATGGGAGATGGTGGATGGAGGGATATAAGGACCCAAAATGGATGGATAAGATGAAGGAGGAATATGGATGGTTGTTTTGAGGTGATACGATGGAGGAGGAGGGATGGCAGCATATGATCTGGTGGAGCGATGGGAAGAGCTTATATTTCTTTTGGAAGAAGGGGCTTGTTGAGGACATATAGAGGTTTATCAACATCGTTAGATTGTGAGTCTTGGGAACTAGGTCCAAGACCTCACATAAACAATTGTTCTTTGACCTGGATGGGCTCTAAAATACCTTGCTCATGAAGGCATAAACCTTTTCCTTGATAGTTCATGTTCTTAAGCATTTGATCCATGATAGGATTCTTATTATTCTGGAAGAATGATGTGAGTACATTATTAGGTGGGGGAGGATGGGTGGTATATATGTTGTGTTTTTCTTCTACAAGGAGACCACCATGGAAGAATGTGAGAGTACTAATGGGATATACAAGTGGTGAGGGGATATTAGGTTTATATGATGATGGAGGATCATGAGATGGAGATGAGGGGATAGCAGCATCTTGATCGGGACAAGGGAGTGGTAAGGGATCAAGAGAGGGATTAGGTGACATGATAGAATCTAGATTTGTGGTAGCAGGTGATAAGGGATCATGCGATGGAGATGGAGATAAGGGCTCATGAGAGAGAAGGGGATCATGGGATGAAACAGATGGGCTATTATGATCTTGAGATGGGCTAGATGGGTCGACAGGATCTTGATGTGAAAAAGGGGATATGCTAGCATTCTTTGGATTGGGCTCTTGGAATGACTCATCTTGTGTCGGTGGTATGATAATGGAGTCTTGAAGGGACTCTTCAAGTGGGGGAGATGGAAGTATGGAGGATTCATGAAGTTCAAGGGAAGGGATATCGGTGATAATAGGAATGAAAGGAATGGATGGGACTTGTGTGTCATCACTAGGAATGGGAAGAGTGGATTGGATTTGTAGATTTGTGATGGGTTTGGAGGATCTAGGTGTAGGAGGAGTGGATCATATTTGGTTATCTTTGATGGGCTCGGTAGATCTCAGAGTAGGAGATGGGGGCTCAGTGGATTCAGAGGATGAGATGGTTTTGATGGTTTGAGTGGTGCTAGGGGTGGTAGCGTCAATGATAGGTGTGGGCTAGAGAGGGGTCTGATCACTAGTGACCGTAGATGATGGATCGGGATAGCATGGTTCCACGACTACAATGTGTGGAGTGAGGGATGTTTTCTTTGTTATAAGTCCTTGGAGAGCTTCCAAAGTGAGAAACGTTCATACTCTAGGTTGAGATGGTGTGATAGGAATAGATGGAGGACTAGGATTATGGATTGGTGACCTAGGGTGAGATGGAGGAATGGGATTGGATGTAAGACTAGGAGTAGATGGGGGATTAGGATTAGATGGAGGGTTAAAGTAGGGATATTGGTATCATGAATTAAGATACGTGGATGGTGGATTAAGACAAGAGGATGTGGTTGGTAGATTGTAGTAAGGGTATTGGGATGGCGGATTAAGATGTGAAGACGTGGATGTTGGATAGAGATAGAGAGATGCAAATGTTGGATTAGGGTAAGTTTATGGGGTTGATTGGTATGGAGGATTAGGATAGTGTGACATGGGTGCAAGATTATGATAAGAGTATTGGGATGGTATATTAGGATAAGAGGATGCAGGTGTCAGATAAGAGGAAGGTGTAGATGAAGGATATGATGGATATGCGGATGAGGAAGATACTAGATATCCCTTGTCAAAGGTAGCATAAGGAGCGTGATTAGGAATGGGTGAAGACATAATGGGATAGTTTGAAGGGGTGACTGAATTATGGAAAGTGTGTGGAGAAAGCTTACTGGTGACAATGGCGTCAAGGGGATCTATGTAATATATTTCTTGATCAACAAGACTTATGTTATCATCGTCAACATAATTAGGGTTTCCCTTGACAACTATTGATGGAGGATAAGGATTCATGATGATGAAAGGATAAACATGATGGATCAAATATTTTGGATGGAAACGGACAAAAGCTCAAATTAGGATTGGATTAAAGCTCAAATTAGGATGATTGGATGATACGATGGGATTGATTCTGATGATAGGATTGATTATCAAAGATTATTACGACACCAAATCTACCTCAAGATGGAAGGAGATTGATTGGGTCGAAGGTGATTAGCTAAGGATGCGATTGGATTGGATTTGATATGATCGAATGATGGATTAGATAGGATGATAAGAGGGATTGGAAAACCCCATTTGAAGATTACCCTAGGTGACTTGGGATACTGATTGATCAGATTAAAGGATGAATGGATGATTGTGGCACTGATTCCACCTTGAGGATGAAAGCAGATTGATTGGGCTGATGATGATTGACTTAGGACGGATGACAATCCTAAGTAGATGTTGTTGATGATGATCATATTTAAACACCTAGGTCAATTTGGATAATAACTTCAAATGAAGTTCAGAAGATTTGGATTGAGAAAATGATAAGGGATGTGTGGCCTAGAGATGCTTGAGGATGATGTATCGATATGATTCAGATAATGAACAAATGAGTTCGATAGAATGCGGATGGACCAAAGCTTAGATTGGGATTAGATTAAAGTTCAGATTAGGATTGGATTGAAGGATATGATGGGATTGGTTCTACAGGGAAAATTCACCCCACTACCAAGCAGATTCGCCCCACTGCAGGGAAAATTTTCCCTACTGGTTTTGGACTCTTTGAGTAGGTAAACAAGCTATTAGAACGAAGAGACGGGTGATTGGAACGGGGTGTTAGATAATGGGATTGAGGAAATAGATGATCAGATTAGGAAAACAAATGATAGGAGTGGATGAACAAGAACTTAGAACTGGTAAAGGATTGCTTGGAATGGATGAATAACTCTCAGGTTGTGGAGATGAAGGCTCAAAATGAGTAAACGATTCATTAGAAAGGATGAACAACTCTCAGAATGAGGAGATGGATGCTTGGAATGGATGAAAGATTACTCAAAATGAGTAAACAGAGGATCGAAAGGGATGAAAGACTACTTGGTCAAACAAATGTTTAGAATGGTCAAACAAAGGCTCGGAATGATTAAACAGATGTTTGGAATGGTCAAATGGAGGTTTGGAATGATTTAAATGGTTGAACAGAGGCTTGGAATGGTTAAATGAAGGTTCAGAATGATTAAATGGAGGCTTGGGATGGTTTAGCAGAGATTTGGAATGGCTAAACGAAGGTTTGGAATGGCTAAACAGAGGTTTGGAGGCTAAACAGAGCTAAACGGGGCGAATTTGACTATTCAGGAGGGAAAATTCACCCTACTATAGTAAACAGGAGGGAAAATTTGCCCCATTGCAGCAAACAAGAGGGAACATTTGCCCCACTGCAGTGAACAGGGACTTGGTTTAGATGGAAATGACTATGGCAAGGACTTAAAATGACAACAATAAGGCCAATTTTTTAAAAAAATTACTGGTTTATCACAAGAAAACACTTTTAAAAAAGCACAATCCTACGATTAGTGTTAAAGGTATGGCCAATAAAGGTCTTAATCTAGGATACACAAGGTGTCTAGGGAGTCCTCGATATACTCTTGGTATGTGAGGCACAACCGTAAACACCAACCCATCACAAGCGCGAGTCGGGAACCCTAGCGAGATACTAAAGGGCTCGGACCAACTCTTCATGTCTATCTAGGTATCACCCTAGCTTCGACGCTCTACCAATTACAACACAACTGGATTGAAGTATAGCTTTTTCTCTCCCCCCTTTATATACCCTACAGGTACGTGTGGTTGGAATCGTCCCTTGGGGTGATGAAATCCCCAAGTAGGTCCCACTAGAAAGAAGGCACTAATCATTTCCAACTACTCCCCAGACTCACATGAAGTGCAAGGGGAAAGTGAAAATAAAATAATGTCCCCTTTGGGTAACACAAAAAGATATACACAAAAAACAACAGATATTACCTCCCCTAATTAAACCATGCTCCTAGATTAACGAAAAACAACAAGGATAGCTTTGGAAATCTGTGCAAACAAAAGGCCCTGCAAGCAAACATTAGTTGTTTTATCCTTCTTTCTTTTCCAATTACATAAGAATATGCTACAAAATGTTAGCAAAAACATCAATATCCTTGCAACAAACAATGTTAGGGGGTTAGAATCTAAAAACGGAAAAAAAATTGGAGCAAAAACAAAGCTAAAACGATCGTTTTACCTCTCAAAATGTGTTGTTTTGGGGCATATCTTCCCCACTGCAGTAAACAAGGGGGGAAATCAGCCACTCTCAAAATTATTTTGGGGCGTATCCGCCCCACTATAGTAAACAAGGGGGAAAATCCACCCCACTGTAGTAAATAGGAGGGAAAATGCTAGCAAAAACATAAATATCCTTGCAAAAAACAATGTTAGGAGGTTAGAATCCAAAATTGGCAAAAAACTAGAGCAAAAAAGAAGCTAAAACGACCGTTTTACCTCCCAAAATGTGTTTTTTTGGGGCGTATCCAGCCCTCTGCAGTAGCCAAGAGGGAAAATTCACCCCACTGCAATAACTAGGAGGCAAAATTTTCCCCTCTACGGTAAACTTGTTAGAAACAAAATATGGGTATAGGGCATATCTGCCCCTCTGCAGCAAACTTGTTAGAAACAGAATATGGAATAGGGTGTATCCGCCCCTCTATAGCAAACTTGATAGAAACAAAATATGGAATAGGGCATATCCACCCCTCTGTAGCAAACTTGTTAGAAACATAATATGAGTTAGGGCGTATCCACGCCGCTACAGCCAACTTGTTAGAATCAGAATATGGGTCAGGGCATATTTTCCCCTCTGTAGCCAAATAGAGGGTGTAGTTGCACTTCTGTAGTGAACCAAAGGGTGTAGTTGCACTTCTGTAGTGTATAGGAGGGCGTAGTCGCCCCTCTGTAGTGAACCAGAGGGCACAGTTGTAATTCTACAGTGTGTACGAGGGCATAGTCGCCCCTCTACAGTGAACTAGAGTGTGCAATCACCCCTCTGTAATGTATACGAGGGCGTAGTCGCCCCTCTGCAGTGTACATGAGGGTGCAGTCGCCCCTCTGTAGTGACTAGGAGGGTGTAGTTGCCCCTCTGCGACCTATTCCTACAAACAATCTCAACAATAGAAAATGTAAAATAGAGGAACCCATTTGTGGGTCCCACCGAGCGTGCTATAAATGTGAACCTAAATGTTTATCCTATTCTACAGATGCAAAAAAACTATTATGCAATAAGGAAAAACATAAAAGACACCTCAAAGATTAGCCTAAGGAATTTTTAACACAAAGAAAATAGATGAAATAATTCAATTGCTTATACCTTCTCCATGTTGATGAATCCCTTGGTTGGCCCTTGATGTTTAAGATCCTTGTGTGCTCCCTGGATGGCTAGATGCAAGATTGACAATATGACTAGATGCAAGTGTAAATGGCTAAAATGACTTGGCTAAATGAGTGAAAATACTTGTGAATTGAGTGCTCAAAATGATAGCATAAGGATGCTAAAATGACTAAGTGTTCTAAATGCCTTAGAAGAGGGGTATTTATAGAGGAATTTGAATTCTCTATAGAATTCAATGGTTGATATTTATTCAACAAGGCCAAGATGAAGGGATATGGTGAATTGAGGACTCACAATCCCTCACATCTTGACATGTGGAATGTGAAGTGGCTAAGGATGTGATGATGTGTAAGTGAGATGGAAGGAAGGCACATGATGTGGAGAAAGTACAAGTACCTTGTAAGTACCTTGATGTGACCTCTCAATGATCACATGGGGAAGAGAAGATTCTTTGGAGGAATAAATGTGAATTAAAAATTCACAATGATTGGAAGAATCCCATGGACAAAACAAGGTTCCAAAAAGGGAAACACTTGTCCACATGTGACTTGATGTGACAAGTCAAAGATTCTAGGAGGAATAAACATGGGGAAGAGATAAGTCTTGGATGATTTAAAAAAGAATTGAAAATTCATTGGGGGATGGGGAGAGTTGACCAAGGTACTAATTAGTCTTAACTAATTAGTAATTAGAAGACAATTAGAGGGTAATGAGGATTAGAAGCCAACTTGCAAAAGTTGAAGGATGTGACACATCCCTAATGAAGAGATTAGGAGATGGATTAGTATTAGATGAAAATGATGATGTGACAAGTGAGGGATTAAATAAATGTATTATTTATTTAATTTATTTGATGAAATGGGTAAGGTATTTAATTATTAACTAAATACCTTAGGGGTTTATATGATTTAAAGGTACTAATTAAATAATAACAATATTACATAATTAATGAAAATGAGAGGATAATTAGATGAAAAGAGATAAATTTGGACAAATGTGAGTTTCCAAATTTAGGTGTCTACAAATACAATGTTATTTAATTAAATTCTAATAATCCTACTAGATCAAATAATTCACAATTATTTAATTAAAGTTCTTAATTTTTCCAACTTGCACAATTAAATGATTCATGAGCTAATTTTCCTCCAACCCTCCAACTTGCACAAAGAATATTCCACATGGAATACCCCTTTTCAAATTTTGAATTTTTCTCTCCAACTCAAGATATATCCAACATAATTCCTAAAATTAAGGGATATTGTTGGATCTCTCATGGATTATGAACCCTTCATCTAATCCTTGATCCATGCCTCATGGATTATAAACTACTTGATTGATTCTTGATCTATTTCTTCATCCTCAATTCAATTTCATCCATTGGTTAGCATTTTCAATCCTCACCATTGATCATAATTCCTAAAATCTATAAATATCAAGCCTATTTCCACATCATTTCATTCACAATATTTTTAGCAAAGTTACTCTCTAGGATTTCACACTCATTTCTTGAGCATTCTAGAGCATCTCTTCTAAAACAACCCTCATCAATCATCTTCAATCAAGCTTTTAAAAAAATGGATAATACATAAAATTGAGCAATCCACATCCATATCACACTTATGCATCAATCCACAATGGGATTCAGAGGTTTGCATCATTAATTAGGTTCAATTTCTTTGAATTGAATAAATGAAAGTTGAGCTCTATCCACGTATGTAACTACTAGGTGTTCCTATGTGGTCTCAGGTGATTTCGGACATAAGGAGATGATATTTCAATATCATGCTTATGTAGGTGGTGGTGTTCACAGATTTCTACCCAATAGAAACCTTGTTATTAGAATCCTATGAGTCATTTGTATACCATCTTCTTAAGGAGGTGCAATGTGATAGGATCAACACATCAAGTTACTTGATATGTACTAATCATAGTTGAGGTGACAAAACCCCTTGCAAGAAACTTTTCCTTCCAAGGTAAGAGTGTCAAGGTGGTATATGACCTTGGCATACTCTAGTTTCCCATTCTATGAGGTGTATTTTATTAGCGGGCCTGAAATAAGAAGCTAACCCAATCTACAACTAAAAATAGGTTGTGTTCTATGGCGTGTATTCTTGTAGAAACCTTTTGAAACTCATTAGTGTGTTCTTGTGGAAGAAAAACACACAAAAAGCATCTAAAACACTAATTGAGTCAATTTACATGTTGCTTACTATGCTTTATCAACATTAAAATTTGCAAATACCTAGGTCAATTTTCACATCAAAGATCCTCTAACAAAGTGGCATCTTTGTCTAGATAGTGTGACACCTTTGTCAAAACCAAATGCTTTTTTATTAAAATGGTGCCTTTGTTTGCATATCTATGCCTTTGCACATCTTGGTGTGTTTGTTAGAGAAAATAGACATCTATAGAGTAACACCTTTGTTCAAACAGTCTAATGCTTTTGTTGAATGTTGGCACCTTTGTAGATATTGTGACACTTTTGTAGTAAACAATCACACAATCCATTTCAAACAAGACAAACAAAATCTTTGTTTACTATCATTTTGGGCTGGTTAAAACACTTTCTATATTATCATTAGGATCAACTCGACAAACATCAAACCATCAAAACATTTCATTTCAAACAACTTAATATTTTGACATAGATCATTTGGACTTAGATTTTCATCCTATCAACTAGTTTTGTTTTATGCTTGAAAATTGTATCCTTTCAAGTATTTGGTTAAGTTAGTAAACATCATTATGATAAAACCTACTTTGGAGTCATAAGTCTACTCTCAAAGTTTGTGAGTTCATCATCATCCTCAAAAAATCCTAAATAAAATATTTAGTTTAAACTTTTTCAAAATTGAAAGTTTCATATCCTCCATCCAACCACACAAATAATTCTAAATTGATTCTAAATTTATCAAAGTGTTATTATTATCAAATTTGAGGCAACCAAAACATTTCAAACAATATCATTTGCATCTAACATCTCCTAGGGTTGACACATTCCTTCCTTCAAATATTGATCCTATGTTACTTATGAGTCTTTACAAATCCAACCTTGAAATCAATAAAAATCATGTCAATTTCAATCAATTATCCAAAATCACTTCCATATCATTCATACATGGGGTCATCATATCCTACTAGCTTCAATGACATAGAAAATATGGGTATCCCTAATCAAAACTTCGGAACATCTTGTCACATGATAGGTGTTAATCAATGTCAAAACTTACAAGTCTATCAACCAAACAATCAAGGCACGGGTCTTCCACAACACAACATTATTTCACCAATTCAATACATACGAAACATGAACATATCAAATTTGAACATGTCAAATCCACACATGGTGAACTATGGGATGGATCCATTTACACCATAACAAAACATCATTCAACAAACATCTCAATATCCACATCAACAACATTATCAAAGCATTACCTTACATTAACAAAATCAATCACAAATTCAAACACAATATCAACAATCACCACAACTACAACAAGCCTTACAATCCAACAATACCACTAAATGTGAGTACACTCTTTTAGGGGATTCAATCGAGTTGGTATTAAACATGCTATTCCATGCTAATCTTATCAATCTTCCAAAGTCACTAGGTGGTTATGAACTTCAATTAAAACCCTCATGGTATGATGACAAGGCTTATTATGAGTACCATAGAAAAAAAGGTCATGAAATTTCAAGTTGCATTAAACTCAAAAACCTCATACAAGACCTCATTGATCAAGGAGCAATAAATATTGAGGATAACCTTCAAATTCATCCACAAATAATCACATTGATGATATCTCTACCTCACCCAATGATAATATTGGCATACATAAAGAATATTTTCCAAAGCATGATCAAAATCCTCCACCAATATCTAGCAATGGTCCATTTCAAGACATATTAACATCATTTGACCTCATAATTGTAAATATTGAAGAGATCCTTAATACGACACTTGATTCAAATACACTTGAGGATCAAGAGACCCTTAAAACAATACACCTTCCCAATGAAGAAAATCTAAGCCAAGAGTTATCACCTGTGTGCCCACATTTTGAAGACATCCAAGAAACCTTTGCAAGCAATCCATTCCTTGAAATTGATCCATGCCAAGAAGATAATCCAAAGCATACCTAAAATAACTTTGAACTAAGTCAAGATCAAGAGTCAATATATTATTATGATCTAATGGGTCTCTTTGAATCCAATAGTGAAGATACCTCTGAAATCATTCAAGATCAAGAATCCATATCACCAAAATACTATGATGACTTAATGGGTATCTTCCAATCCATACAAAGTTCTCCAAAAGAAGACCATATCCATACACCAAACATTCATACATCTACCCATGAGACACATTCTTCCACGAGACACGTAGATGATCTTCCAAAGCAAGAGCCTCCTTCTCTCAACATCATTAGCAATGAAAAAGATTCTCTTACTCTTAACATCCTCACAAATAATCAAGGCATAGTAGAATCCACAAAATCTCATCGTGATCACGAGGAAGACTCCTACATTGAAGAATAATCGAATCCATTTCCACTACAAATTTTGAGGATTCATAGTAGAGCATAAAAGATAATCAAAGCAATAGATTAGGCTTACAGGAACATGGTATCTTGGAATTAATAAAAAATATCAAAAATATTGAGTAGCAAAGTATTGGATATTTAGAAATCAAGGAATCTAATCATGTCAGTGATACCTCCATAATATCAAGGGAAACTTTACCTGGTGCAAACATCAATACGGGGATCACAGAGAGTCCTTATGATAAAATTGCTACCAACACTACAACCATCCATATCATGAATCATCATCATTGCATATTTCCACCCACTAATTGGGACCAACAAAAAGAGAAAAATCTATATCAAAGAAAAGAGCAAGTCATCAAAGAAAAAGAATCAAAATGGAAAAATGGAAAAATAAAATTTAAATGGATTCCAAAGTAAAATAAAACAAATAATCCCTATCAAACTCCATTAGTCAAAAAAACTATGGAGCAAAACAAAAAAGGGAATTTCATCCATCAAAGATGTCCATCAATGCAAAAGAAAACTTCAAGAGTGACCTATAGAGTATATCAAGAACTTGGTCCTAATTCCAATCGAATCTCCATATCCACCTTTCATTGCTCATCATCCAAGTTTGGAGAATCAAAGATTCCAAACTATTGACCAATCCATCTACATCTCATATTCCTCAACACATTATTCCATCCACTTCAACATCTATGATATCCAACTCTTGTATTGATCGTGTCTTGGTAGCAACTCTTTATCATAAGGACTTTAAAGGAACTCTATCACGATGTGTGCATCTAGGAAAGGTTAACTTTGGTATTAGAAAAGGAGACAAGAACATCTAGGGGTTGTAATTAAGCACATGTATCTTGGCAAAGCAACTTCTCTAGCAACTATCATATCAACAACCTATCAAACAACTAGCAACCAATCCTCATCCAATGTATGTCTTACGAATAGATCTTTCCTACAATAGACCTCATTTTAGATATCAACCAAAAACAACACTTTTTGGCAAGAGATGATAATATTGACATTTTTTTCATTTTGATCTTTTTCTTTGATTTATCTTATTGGTCCATTCTAATGATCTCTTGATGATGTCCAAACAATTTAGAGAGAAAGGAATGGGGAATTGATCATTGCTTTCATATGTTGTTCTTGTTGGATGTTATTGTAACATGACTAGTGGTACCTACAAAATCCATGGCCATTTCAATCATTTTTTTCCCCTTGAGCATCTAAGTTTCCTCCATTTTTTTTATTAGGGTTCAAAAAATTGCATAAAAGGCTTAAACCCTTGTATCATAAAAACCCTAAACCCTTGGGGTGCACTTTTGTTCTAAAATGATGTTGACCTCTTGTGCCCAATTCCTAGTCATTCAAGTTAAAAAGCTATGTCTAGGGCGGTCATTCTTTGACTAGCCCCTTTACTTTGTTCTTCAGTCATGAGCCTAAATATATTTCGTCCTTGCTAAGTCCTTTTACCTAAGGAAGTCCCCTTTTAATTCAAGACTTATATGCATGTGCATATTAACCCTTTAAGTGTGTAGGTGGGCCCTTGATCAATCGTCATGACACTAGTTCATCGAGGGGAGTCCTTTGTGTGTCTCCTCGATGGGGCAATGAGGTTCTCTTTGTTGTCAATGTGTCGCATGTTTTCAGAACTTCGCAACCTCTGACATGAGGTTCTAAAGTTTGAGTTTTTGGCAACTTGGTGATGTGTGATGGAAGGTATATGGTGGGCCCTATGAAGGAATTAATGTGGTAGTGTCATTGGCAAGACTAGATGGCATCAATGATACCTTTGCTTGTGTCTCTCCAATGGAGCAATGAGAAGGTAGTGTTTAGTGTAGGACCTAGTCATAATGATGAAGATAGCATGTGGCATGATGGGATTGAGTAAACAGTAATCCACATCCTTGTTGTGGATTATGATGCAGTGACCTAGAGATGAGGTGGACAAGTGACATCATCAAGGGTCTTCATCGGTAGGACCTTAAGGTATGTCTCCCCAGCAACCTGATGACCTACCCATCGGTAAGACAATATGGTATTGTCAGGACATTGCAGAAGGTCCCTCCAATAGGGTGATGAGAGAATGGGTGTTGACTGCGAGACCCAGTACGGTGGGGATGACATGTAGTCATGAAGTGAATGAAAGGATGACATGTGGTAGGAATTGATAGTGGATAGTGGCATGTATGTGACATGGGTCCCATGTTCTTCAAGTCTGATGACCATTGTGGTGGGCCCTTGGATCAACAGTCCCTATTTGTTGGTGCGACATGGTTGCATCTTGATCGTTCCCCATGCACCTCGCATGAATAAAATAATGCTTTCCAAAAAGTAGCGAGGTTAGCGGGTTGGTGACACGTGTCTCTAGTGGGGCTTAGGTGGGAAAGCAGATGATGTGGTAGATGTCAATGGTGGTGGTGATCAAGCGGCCTAGATTTAAAGTGGTTTAAATGTGATGGTCAGATTTTAAATTTTTGGGCTGTGAATGATAGGCATTAGATCTTGGTGCGATTAAGATATATTGATCGCCACAATTCAAAGTGTGATTTCCCAATGGTTAGTTGCTCTTGTTCGCAAGTAATAAATGTGCAGTAATGGTGGATCTGTTTCTCAACTACTAGATTGACTCCAAGTGACTTCAGATCAAATTCATGTGCCTCTTCCAAGGCTAAAGTAATTGTTGAGTGGCACAATTTATTTCCTGAGGTGTTGAAGTGCTTAAGGTATTTGTCAAGGTATGTTCTTCCTAATCTTGATTGTAGATTTCTTGATGGTTCCATGCTTGTTTTTAGAATGCCATCAATGTTGGAGTGTGCTCGAGGTGTTAGGGGCATTCATGTTTGATTGTTGCATCATTTTGGGGGGAATTCTTGTTGTTTATAATCTAATCGAAGTTCATCCTTCTATAACCCTAGTTTGGTTAGGGTTAGCAATTTCAAATTGAAATCTAAGTTATGCTTGCACATAAAGGAAATTTATGTTGTTTTTGTTCGAGTTTAGACTTCTACTCTCCAACCTGAGTGATCTAGTGTAGTGTTTCCCTACCAGATTTTGTTTCTATGCTTTCTATAATTCTTTTCTTTGAGTCAAGTTGAATAGAGTAAGTCCTTTTGACATGTAATGAGTTATTCTCTTTAATAACAATAGATGACCGCCATACAACATTTGTATTTTGCTTCAATATATATTTCAATTTGTATGTTCTCCAAATATTGTGTGCACTATCTTTTGAATCAATATAATCAAGGGTTGTGTTGATGCTTCAAACACACTTGTTTGAGTTATGTCTATGTTTTCCTATCATTCAAGGAGTGGTGTAATTTCTTGCATAGAGATAATGAGGATATTATAGTGTAGTGTGGATAACTAAGTAACATGTTGATTATCCTTTTGTTGGTTTCCTGTTGCAGGGTAGTAGGGTTATGAGAAGACATGGTTGGTTTGTTGTGGGAGTTTATTTCAATCCTCACTCTGTGTGGATTAGGCACTAGTCAAGGAGATTGAAAAGTATGAATCTAGTGCATAATCAAAAACTTTCAATTCAAAAACATTTACTACTTTCTTAGTTTAGATTTTCTTTCATGTTTTCCCTTTCCACACTACCAAAAGCCATTGTTAGTAGTGAAGGTTGTATAGATGATTTATCCCATTGAAGGCCTTCCACCATTGTAGTGTGATGATCTTCATTAATGTATATGGATACCCACCTTGGTCCTACAGAGCCTAAAGTGCAGAGGAGAGTCTTGCCAATCAGTCATCTCCTATTCATTGGCTACTGACCTAGGGTCTCTGAGTATAAGGAGTAGCTACCCTTTAGGAGATGTTATACCATCAATTGGAAACAAAAATAGATCCGTGGTGAATACTTTCCTTGCATTTTTGGGATGGTCTCAAGTAAAACAATAGCTAGGATATATCAAGTTCTTCATACCTTTTTTTGTATTAGTCTCCTTACTTTGATGGCTTTGTTTTCTCACATGATAAAACAATGTTTTTGTATGTTAGGTATGAACAAGGATACTCATGTCTATTTGTAGAGTCAAAATCCATGCATTAGATACAACATCACCTTGGTTCTTCATACCTTGGTGCATTGTGTCTATTTTCTATATCAAAAATAAGGATTGCCATGATGAAAAGCATTGTCTAAAAGTAAAAGAAAAAATCATCTATCTCATCTCATTACATATCAAATAATCATAGGTTTTTTGGTATCTTTATCAATCTCAATAAAATGCTAATTCATCCATCTCATTCTTCTACTTCTATCTATCTCATTCTTCTATCCATAGTAACATTTGTATCCAAGTATCAAATTTGTGTGATATACATCAAAATATACATGAGGTTACCTATAGTTGGTGAGTGTGTATACATAATAACATCTATCTATATCAAATATTTGAACCTCCTAGGACTTATTTTTCATCCTCTATCTAGTAAAATGACTCTTGTAATCATATTATGATTTTGACCCAAAAATTATTTTTTCCACTCGATCTCTTGAGGGGGACAACACACCAACATTCCTTTGTCAACTGGGGCACAGTGGGGCATCAGGAAAAATGAGAAAAAAATCAATTTTTATTTAAGTAGTATTAGTTCTTTGAAGTAACATAACAAGTACCTCACTTCAAAGAGGGGAAAAATTTACACATTTCAAAATTTCCTAAGTATATCACACACCATATTTTGCTTATTAGCACCATTTCTCACATTACTCACCTAATTCCTCTATTTAATTAAATAATTCTCAATTATTTAGTTAAATTCACTTTATTCTTCTATTAGTTGAATAATTAAGGTTATTTGGTTAATTCATCATAATTCACCATTTTCTCCCCTTTTGATTAAATGATGCAATGTTATTTAATTAAATGCTAATAATCCTACTTGATTAAATAATTTAGAATTATTTAATTAAATTTCTTAATTCTTCCAACTTGCACAATTAAATGATTTCCATGAATTGTTTAATTAGCTAATTTTCCTCCAACCCTCCAACTTGCACAAAGAATATTCCACATGGAATATTCCCTTTTCAAATTTGAATTATTTCCTCCAACTCAAAATATCTCCAACATAATTCCTAAAATTAAGGTATATTGTTGAGTCTCTCATGGATTATGAACCCTTGATCTAATCCTTGATTCATTCCTCATGGATTATCAACTACATGATTGATTCTTGATCCATGTCTTCATCCTCAATTCAATTTCATCCCCTGATTAGCATTTCCATTCCTCACCATTGATCATAACTCCTAAAATATACAAATACCAAACCTATTTCCATATCATTTCATTCACAATCTTCTTAGCAAAGTTACTCTCTAGGATTTTGCACTCATTTCTAGAGCATTCTAGAGCATCATTATGAATCAACTCTCATCAAGAATCTTCAATCAATATTTTTCAACAATGGATAATGCATAAAACTAAGAAATCCACATCCATCTCACACTTATACATCAATCCACAATGGGATTGAGAAATTTGCATACTAGTTTAGATTAAATTTCTTTGAATTGTGTTTAATTCTCTTGAATTGAGTCTTTCTAGTATTGTGTAATTGAATTTCATTGAGAGTATGCCTTTGATTTATCATTATCTTGTAGATTCTTTGATTTGATGTTTTAAGATCCTAATTGCTTCCTTTTTATGGTATTTGATCAATTAAGCTAATATACTTACAATATTTTCCTTGCATTCTTTTGGAATAAGCTTGAAGATGTTGGAGAGCATTTATGTTTTGTTCATCGAGCATTTCAATTTTTTGTAATTGTTGTTCTCTATAAGTGTTATCATCAATAAGGCCATTAAGAGAGATTCACAATGAAGAAATTTCTAACTCCAAGGGAATTATAGAATTAGCACCATAAACAAGGTTTTATGGCATATTTTATGTAGTCATATGAATACCTTGTTTGGTAAGCCCATAATGCATAAGAAAGTTGAGTATGCCAATCTTTTTTATGTTTGTTAATGGTTTATCATAATATTTTTTCAATTGTCTTGTTTGTTGCTTCCGCTTGACCATTCTAGATTATGGATAATATGGTGTAGAAAAATGATGTTGAATATAAAACTTTTCTAGGAACCTCTTCACATCCTTATTCTTAAATGGTGTACCATTATCCATAACTAGAGCTAAAGGAAGACCAAATCATGCAACAATACTCTCTAAGATAAAACTATTGCTTACATCAACAGTCATGGAATAGAGGGGAACCACCTCTACCCACTTCATGAAAAAATTTGTAACAGTGATTATAAATGTATGTCCTAAGGATGACAAAGGATAAATATTTCCAATGGATCTAAGCCCCACATTAAAAATGGCCAAATAGCAACTTGTGCATGAAGTGCATAAGTAGGAGCATGGATCAAATTCTTGTATTATTGACACTTAGGACAATTTTAATATGATCAAAGTTGTCTTGTTCCATGTTTTTCCAATAATATCCAATATGAATTAACCTTTGAACCAATTATCTTCCTCCAAAATTCCCTCCGTAAGCACCTTCATGAGCTTCTTCAAGGGCCACAAGGATTTAATTTTTTTTAGACATCAAAGGAGAAGACCATTAAACTATCTCTTATACAACATATCAACTAAGATTATATAAAGGGTTTCAAGTTTCCAAATGCGATCTCTAGTATTCTTAGTAGTTGGTTTAGTAAAATACTATCTTTTAATAATTGAATATTGGTCAATACCACATGTTTAAAATTTCAACGTTGGAAACCAATGTTTCCTTTATGTTTTCAGCTATTGATGGAAATGTAAGAGTGTGAATAGTGAATGTAAAATTTGAGGAAGAATCATTGAGGGATACATGAGAAGAAGCACTCGCCATTGCATCTACATGTCGATTATCCTTTCATGAAACATTTTCAATAGTGTATGAGGTGAAACATTCTAATATCTTCAATGTAAGGTCTCAATATTGAGATAACTTTTCATGTTTTGCTTCATAAGACCCATTTATTTTTTGTAATGATCAATTGAGAATAACAAAACATGTGAATATGTTTAACATCCAAAGACAAGGTCACCCATAATGTAACAATTAGGGCCTCATACTCTATAGTGTTATTTGTGCATAGGAAATCTAGATGGTAGGATAAGGGAATTGCCTTCCTTGAGGGAGGTATTAATATAAATCTAGCACCAAAGCCAAATCAACACTTAGAACCATCAAAATATAATTCCCATGTTTCAATATCATTTATCTTTAAAACATTTTCATCAAGAAATGAGTCTTGGTTTGGTAATGCTAATGGTGAAGGAGCTTCAGCTAAATGGTCGGTCAATGCTTGCCCTTGATTTCTTTTTGTGAAAAACATTTAAGGTCAAATTCAGTTAACAACATAACCATTTGATTAAGCATCCTAACAAGTCTATTTTTGTGAAGAGATGTTTTAAAGGCTCAAACTTTATAATAGCATGCACTTCAACATTTAATAAATAATGTCTCAATTTTTGGTAGCAAATATGAGAGCCAAACATTATTTTTCTATAACTATATAATGAGTTTCATAATCAATTAATGTTCAACTAATGTAATAAATATGGCATTCCTTACCATTCTCATCTTGTTTCACTAATAACCAAGCAAGGGCATGGGATGAAGATGAAATATAAATAATAAAAGGTTGTCTTAGCATGGAGGGTAGTAACACTAGAGGGTTAGCTAAATATTGTTTCAAGTTTTTAAAGGCCTTTTCGAAATCTTCATTCCACCTGAATTGTGATTATATTTTAAGGATTTAAATAAAGGGAAGATTTTGATCCACCAATGATGCCACAAAACAACAAATAGCGTGAATATTTCCTTATAAGATACATAATTGTGAAATATTCTTAGGAGGCGGCATGTTTATTATAGCATAAATATTTTTTGTTTCCATCTCAATTCCTCGATGAGACACTATAAATACCAATATTTTTCCACAATTCACACCAAAGAAACACTTCTTTGGGTTCAATCTCTTGTTGTACTTATGGATTTTCTCAAAGATTTAATGAAGGATTTTGACATGATCTTGATGAGTTATAGACTTAGCCAAGATATCATCAACATAATATTCCAAAATTTCATGTATCAAATCATGAAATATCAATTTCATAGCTCTTTGATATGTTGCTCCAACATTTTTTAATCCAAAAGGCATAACCACCCAACAAAATGTTCCCCAAGGTGTAGTGAATGTTGCTTTATATTGATCTTGAGGATTGATGAAAATTTGATTATATCCTAAAAACTATCCATAATTGATAATAGATCATATCTTATAGTTGAATCCACTATCATATCAATATTGGAAGGGGAAAATCATCCTTTAAAGATGTCTTGTTAAGATCACAAAAATTTGTACACATTCAAACATGATTATCAAGTTTTTCTATGGTAACAATATTATATATCCAAGGTGAATAATCAATAGGGTGAAAGAAACCAACTTGTAAGATATTTTCAATCTCAACCTTAACCAATAAAGCTATTATTGTGCCTTTTGCACACACACCCCACTTGGACTGGGGACCCCCTCCTTTTGGTTTTTCCTTTTCTTGGTCGATTCACATTTGCCTCATTTTTTGCCCCTATTTTTGGACCCAAATTGATCAACATACCTTCAAACATCAAATTCCTATCATTCCTAAGTCATTTTACAAAATTTTATGAAGTCCTAGGAGTTTGCAGAAGTTTCAATGCAGGTTTCCCTCATTCCGAAGTTGTGCCTCCTTGTGCCATCTGCGGGAATCCTACTGTGGATCTTCATTTGTGGATTTATGTCTCCAATGCATCATCCTTTACTACATCTAACCCTCATTTTTTCATGTGGCCTTTCACCCACCGAATTTCTCCCTTCATTTTTTTGCACCCGTACCCATTACACGTTTTTCAAAATACCTAGAATAAATTCCCTACATTTATGATGCTTGGGCTTTAAATATAGGGCTCCAACCTGTCATTTTCACCCAATCATTTCAAATTTGAGGAGCCAAGTGGAATGTTGCATGCACAAAAAGATCTCAATAATTGAAGCATCGGATTTCCCCTTCCTCCACGTGACAACAGGTGAGGTTTGCTCCCATATCCTTATATTCCTGATTTTTTAAATTTACCAGGTGCTTAGGGTTTTGATGCAAAATATTTAGGGTCTCTTTATATAGTTTAACACATGGTAGTCACTAAATTGAATTTCCAACACTATGTTTGCATTCACTATGGTGCTCAAAAGACAAAACCCTAGCGTGTTAAGGGTTAGTAGACTCTAGGTTTTAGAAAATTGTTGAAAGTTGTTACGAGTTCTTGCTCATGGATGATTGTTTCTAAGATGCCATTCAAAATGACATAAGCATGAACTAACCTCACACCCCTCACTCCCGCAACCAAGTCTGGGGTGGTTGGAACTGATGGAGCTTTAGAAACAATATGAATTAAAATTCAATGCCTTTGCAGGTTCTTCCATGAGGATTTTCATGGGCAGAAATTTGTTTCGCCTAAGTCATCTTTTAAACAGTGAATCCCTATCAGCCTCCCAACTGGCAAGTCCTTCCCCAACAATTACAACTAGAATATCAGTCAAAACACTCAAAACAACTAATTCTTTGAGTCTATGTGGAGTTCCCCTTGCGAGACAATGTTGACGGGGAGCTGCAGAACAAAAGTCATTGTTAATGGAAAATTATACATGGCTTTCCCACCAACAGCTTCTCCCCCAACCCTATCTATAAACATCAAACCAAAACCTTGAAAATTACCAAGTTTAAAGTATTTGTAGAGTTCCCCTTGTGGGTCATTGTTGGTGGATGACTGATCAACATAAGTCATCGTCTACAATGAAATCCTAACAATGCTCTGCCTGGTGGCTTCCGCCCTCACACTTTCCAAATTCATTCAGTGCTTAGACTCGATGATGTAAGCATCAGTTCCAACATTATTAGTTTTAATGAGAATGAAAATTCCAAGTCAAAATTTGATGTGGGTTTCTCCACGCGGGTTTCCACTTGTGAAACGTGGCCAATCCTAGGTCATTCCCCAACTGCTTAACACCTGACAGCACCCACCCCAACGACTTCTGCCTCACCCTTTCCTACATCACCCCAATGGTTTCCCAAGTCACTAAGTCCACTCCAACCCTGTAGTACACATGT
Source organism: Sequoia sempervirens (assembly GCA_007258455.2). Classification (NCBI taxonomy): domain Eukaryota; kingdom Viridiplantae; phylum Streptophyta; class Pinopsida; order Cupressales; family Cupressaceae; genus Sequoia; species Sequoia sempervirens. The sequence goes on from VDFB02000007.1 coordinate 228,882,697, forward strand.
CAAGTGTGCTATTCCATGAATTGAACTCATAGCATCTAAAGTCCAAAACTTTGGCGAGTTCTAACATGCGGGTGGCCACTTGTGGATTTCCATGAGCCCAGGGTCATCTCTTAACTGCCAAACACTTGATAGTTTCCCACTCAATGACTTCCACATGGTATGTTTCCGCATTAAAACAAAGTGACCAAATCTCCAAGGAAGATGATTTAACATGACCCCCCACCCTATTCTTAATGTGCTAAATTGACTTAACCCAAATTTTTTGAGTATAAAGTTGTTGCAGAGACTGAGAGGTGGAAATCCATTTATGAAACGTCATAACCCCAAGGCCATTATTAGCAGTAGAACTTAAACAACATTCCAAGTAATTCCCCCCCCCACCACATTTTCCTGTAAGGCTCGAAAAAGAAAAATCAATCAAGTAAAGTGATTCCAAATGCTTCAACATACATTTTGCAAGTGACTTAATGGGTTTGCATCAAAATGGTTCAATACTCTATCAAGGTAGAAATATCCCTTCATAATTTTGTTTGTGGATCTCCATGTCCTTTGAGCCATTTCTATTGGCATTAACACTAACAGCTTTGGCAAGATGGAAACCTGCACCATTGCACCTACAAAGCTAAAAATCTTGCAAATGAGCATAAAATGATGAAATTTAGTAAATGTAATGATCCATCTAATGACATTTTAGCATGATTTAATTGGTGTTTTTCTCCTTGATTTATCTAAGTGTTACTACATGTTCTTTATGTAGGATTTATGGAACCAGGTGAGAAAACTAACAAGGGAAAAAAGAGCATAAAAGCTATAAAAGCATAAAATGAAAAGGATAAGATGAAGTATGAATTCCATGGGTTCAGGTGTGTCTCAAAGATTGTCTCACAATGGGATAAGGTGACAAATACAGAAGTGGGTCACATCAATATAGATGAATTCAAGTAACGGGTCTTGGTCAGCCTAAAAATTGTGGAAGCTTGGAAGGTAAAGAAGAGTGGAATTGCAAAGGCAACAGGTTTCCCTCCAACTCTAATCAGCCCAGAGTTGATCTTCACATGCAGAGAATTCTACCACCCGCAAACTAGGAGAATAGTCACTGTGGACAGATGGGTGCTAGTTGATTGGACTCCTATGTCAATTGAAAGGACATTTGGCTCTATTCGAAAAAATGGAAGAAACTAAAAAGGATTATGCCCATAATGTGTGGAAAGTAAACCCCATAGGTTGCAAGAGCACCATAAACCATCCATGGCTACTCAAGAAGAGAGGAAGTGCTAATAAGGTGCCTCAAAAGCTATACCATAGCAACTTCATGGAGGAATTCAACGACATCATGACACTACTAAGCAGGGTAATGGGGCTACCTATTTCTTCAATCTTCAAGGAATGGATGTGGTACTTCATCAAGGAGATCCTCAAGGGGAAAAAAAATTCCACTGGGCTAAATTATCAGTAATAATTTGCATAGCCAGTTTATTGTAGTAAAGAAGACTAGGGAGTTCTATATGACCTCCTACATTGTATATCTTTTGGCAGTTACTTTCCCCTACAAAGGATTGAATTGTGTTGGTGAACTAGGAACGAAGAAAGGTTAAAACCCCGTCTATAATTGTTACCCATAGCTACAATATAGAAATTACAAGAGAGGTTATAGGTGGGTCAACGATGCCTTCATAATGTGCATTGTTTAGAATCTATCAAAGTATTACCATAAAAGCATGTCTCACAACATGAAATCACTGGTCAAGAACTTTGGGTACTCATTCATTCAGTTCCCCAAGTTTACTTACTTAAGTGTCAAGGGATTCTCAGGGTTCCCATATTGTTTGCCAAGGTACCCTAGTGATAGAATGATTTTATTAGAATCGACTCGACAGTTGCAAATGGCACATTCATTGATACATGAGAAACATCATGTCGGGGTTCCATACCCCATTATTTTTGGTCAAGGAGTATATTCATTCCTTGCTGCCCCTTGCATAAAAAATTTAGAGAAGGAGCTTGCAGAATACAACCTAGAGTTGCATGCAAAACAAGGAGTCTTAAACCCTCTAGGAAAATTGAAGAAACAAGTTAGAAGGTAGTACTTCCATAGGCCCCATATTGAAGACTTCTAGGTGAATTACGATGGTGATCATGAGGTCAATAGAAGAGATTATATGAGAATAATGACAAAATTTGTGAAATCTATTGATCTGTTTCCAGTTCCCAACCAAGTTTTTGATGATGAAAACACTTTGGATGAAGGATATAATTCTCTTTCCAAAGTGTCATTGCCAATGATTGACTAGATAGAGCCAGAAGCCATAGACTTAGACACAATTACCCACCCAATAGAGTAAAGAACCAAGAAATAGTTGGATGGTCAAGTGACTCAATTGCAACAACAAGGCATAGTATTGACATATGGGGAGCTAGAGGACAATGTTAAAAGTGAGATTGATAGCGACGCTAGTTCAAGCTCTTTGGGAGAAGCTCCTAATTCTCCACCTATCACCCAATCAAAGAAGAGAAAGGAGGTGTCAAAGTGGCAACCCAAATAGAAGGTATACACTTGGAAGGCAATTGAAGGACAAAGGCCCCTTAAGAAGGCCAAGAGAATGGGAACTTTTGTTCCCAATATTCCCACTATTCAAGAAGAAGAGTCCTCACCTCTAAAAGAGGAGGATGAGTTATAGTCACCTCCATGTACCACACCTTCGCTCTTGACAACCCATATTGCATAATCCCCTTCCACTCCACCATCACTACTTGTGTCATCCCCACCCACTATGGACATCTCTATCCACCTCATCTTTGCCTCCCCAACCGCTCCCATGGTCATGGTTGATTCCTCATCATCAACCTCCTCTCCTCTATCATCTTCCTCACTCCCACCCCCATTGCCTACTTTCTCCACCCTACCATTCTCTATTCCCACCACCTCTATGGCACCTATCTCATTGCCTCAAACCTTTGCTGCCTATTTGTAGAATATTCCCCAACCATTTTGACTCCTAAAGAAAAAATCTTCATGACTCAACGTGTTGCCTCATTACCTATCCCTCCACCTCCTACCAAGCCACCCAAGATGGAATCCACCATGCAAATATGTGAGGAGATGGAAAGACTAAATGAGGAGAAACTTACAAAAATACCTAATGTTGTCGAGGAACTTGAGGACTCATACCATGATGATTATTACAAACATGTTGAGGATGTCTTAAGGATTGTTGATTTAGATAAAATTGCTTTAGATGAAGAGGGAAAGCCAATGCCCAAGGATGGGGATATGAGAAAATTTGACACTTATTATGACATGGAGAATTATAATTATGAGCTTGAGAATTAGTAGCATGAGGATTGCAATGACAAAGAGGCAAGTCCTGAGGAGCTTCATGGTGCAGGAGCACCTGGCAAAGTTCAGCTTAATTGAAGTTTTTGAAGGAAGTCTAAATTTTGTTGTGCTTTCATAAGGTCATGTTGACCATTGCTTTAGGTGATTTTTGTTGTCTTTTAACTTTGGAAAGGAGGTTAACAAGAGTTAAGTAGTTTTAACTCTTCATTTTGGCTAAGTTGTAAAAATTGCCTAAGTGTTTGTAAACACAGCGGGTTTTACAAAAATGCATTTTTAGGTCATCTAAGCCTCAACCCAAGAACCTAAATTGTTGTGGAGGCATATTTAATGCATACCAAGACATTTTTGCTTAGTGAGAAGTTTTTGTACGGACTGTGTTTTCCAGAAATTAAAGAAAATAGCGTTCTTGTCTTATTTTCTATTTTTTTGTTCTTATTTGTGTGACAGCAGCTAAATGAATTAAAAGAGGAATTTTGTAGGTTTTTTTAGCATGTAGAGAGGCCTTTGGAAGTTTTTTTTTGGCACATTTGATAGCTGTTCCATCGCTTTCATCCATTCTTGTAAATTCTATGTTTTTTTTCCTTATTTCTATTTTGACTGGAACTGTGTAAAAATGGAGTTCTAGGCTGCATTCCCTCCGTACCAAGAAGTATGGAATTTTTGGGAACATGGTCAAGCTCCATATTTGTACTTGTAAATATGGCAGGAGTTAGGTTTCTTTTGGTTGCAGGAGCTATGAGAAAAGCCTTGCCCTAGGCGAGCTAGTGAAGAGCCCGGCTAGGAAAGGCTGCAAAACAGCGTTGATAACTTGCAGGGGAGTGAAGATTTTTGAGAAATTATTTTTGGTGAATTTAGGGGAAAGTATTGGCCATGTATGGTGATAAGGAGGAGATCCAAGCAATCCGTTTAGGAGGAGAAATTTTCACCAGTCCTAAAACTAGTTCTAAGCAATTTTGAAACCCTAGCTGCTTGACCAATTTGGTGTTTGGACAGCATACGGCCTGAGCAAGACTAGAACCCTAGAAATATTGAAGTTGTAGACAGGGGAAACACAAAACCTAAGTCAAGAACCTAAGTCCTTTGGTGGGTTTAGGACGGAAAAGCAATTTACCCATGTTCAGAGACCAAATAGTGGCTCAAGGGCCAAACCTATGGAATAGGCTTCATGCAAGCGTTGGTAAGATGGAGTCTAAGTGAAGTTTCAAGAACCCTAGGAGGTTGTTTTGGAGCTTTGGAAAACATTCCCTCACCCCTGCAAGATTCATTCATGTATTGAGGGAGGATTAGTCTTTTGGATGCATAAAAGGCTAAGGAAGAAAGGAGTCATAGCACCAAGATTTGGCTTGGTAGTTGCAAGCTTGACAAGATAGTGAGGTTGGTAGGAGAACCAAGGGAACTTAGACAAGGTAGAGTTCCTATAGGTTAGGGTGGAACAGCAATTTCACCAAGGAGGTCTATGACAAGGCCTAGTGTAGGAATCTGTGATTGCTTCCTGCAGCTTCTAAAAACAGTGTGATTGATTCCTGAAGCCTCCAGGAATATATGATTGCTTCCTACAGCCTCCCTATCAGATTGGTATCAGAGCAAGCAAAATATTTGGGAAGCAGCTTATATGTCAGAAGTTGAGTCAAGTGAACCTCCCACCATGGTGACAAATGCACAGTTAGCCAAGATGGTTGAAGGACAAGAGGAGGATAACAGGTTGTTAAAGGAAAGAATAGAGCAACTTGAGAAAGCATTGAATGATGGAAGGTTGGAAGGAAAGGTACCAAAGGAAGAAGAGGTTGCAAAGGAGGACAAGGTCCCTGCACCTGACCCTATTTTGGAGGAGGAGCCTTTCTTGAAGGCATTGAAAGCCCTGAGTGGAAAAGGACTTGAGGGAATACCACTGTTCAGTGGAAAGATGGATCCTGATTTGGTCATGGATTGGATAGAAGGCATAGAGAATCACTTTGAGTGTGATGGAGTCACTGAAGCATAGAAGGTGAAGGTTGCTAAATCAAGGTTGAGAGGATCAACTTTGACATGGTGGAAGTTTGTTCAGACTGAAAGGGAAAAAGAAGGTAAACAGCCCATATCAACTTGGAAAGGAATGGTTGCTAAGGTGAAGGAAGCCTACATGCCAGATGACTATGAGATTCAGCTGCACAAGAAGAGGAAAAGTCTAAGGCAGAAAGACCAAGATGTCAACACCTATACTAAAGAGTTTCAGAAGCTTTGTTTGAGATCTAATGTGACAGAGGATGAGAGCCTAAAGGTGGCTAGATACCTAAATGGGTTGAAGTGGAACATCCAAGAAGAGATGGCTCTTTTGAGTCCTAAAACAATACACCAATGCTATCAATTGGCTATTAAGATTGAGGAAAGGAATAAGAGGAAGCAAGATCAGTTTTCTAAGGGCAGAGGCAAAGGCAAAGATCAAAGAGGACAGTGTGGTGGTTACCAAGGTAGAGGAAATGATCAAAGAAATCAAGGAGAATCTAAGCTCACTGAGCATGGAGGTGAAACATCTTCAAGAGGAGGATTTAATAGAGGAAGAGGACCTCAAGGAGGTTCAAATAGAGGAAGAGGAGCATGTAGGAGTAATTCTTACTTTGCAAACATGAAGTGTTATCATTGTAACCAACTAGGTCACCCTGCTTATAGGTGCCCGGAGAAAGCATCATCATCCAGCAATGAAAAGAGAGTGGCCTATGCACAAGAGGACACCATGAGTCCTAAGGCATCTGAGATCAGTCATATAGAATCTGAAATTGGAGAGAATCTGATGTTTAACAAAGTTTTGATCAGGCAGCCAGTCAAAGAGGAACCTAAGCAAAGAAGAGCTTTTTTTAGAGTAAGGTGCAAGATACTTGGAAAAGTGTGCAAAGTCATTGTAGATTCTGGTTCAATGGATAATATAATCTCAGAGGAGGTAGTAGCAAAGCTAAAATTGGAGAAGGTACCCCATAATAACCCCTACAAGGTCACATGGCGGAATAAAGGGCAGAGTGTTTTGGTGAATGAGCAAGTAACAGTGTAATTTTCAATTGGGGGCTATAAAGACAAGCTGGTTTGTGATGTATTACCCATGGATGCATGTCATCTACTACTGGGCAGACCTTGGCAATATGACAGAAGTGCCATTTATGATGGGAAAGAGAACACCATCTCATTCAACAACGATGGAAGAACCTTCAAACTGCAGTCATTGACAGAGGAAGATGAGGGACAGTCAAAGGTACCCAACATTATGTTGAGCAGTGGCAAGGAGTTCCTTAAGGACCTACACCAAGGGAATGAAGGATATGTGGTCATGATGCAGTCCAAAGAGGAAGAAAAGGCTGAAAGGACAGTCTTACCAGAAGCAGTCCAAAAGTTGTTGAATAAGTACAAGAGTATAGTCAGTGATGGTACACCTGAAACTTTACCACCAAAGAGAGCAATAAGTCATCAAATTGACTTTATACCTGGAGCCTCATTGCCTAACAAAGTAGCATACAAACTTACTCCTAAGTAGAACCTAGAGGTGGCTAGGCAAGTGCAAGAATTATTGGATCAAGGATTGATTCAAAAGAGCATCAGCCCATGTGCAATCCCGGTGGTCTTGGCAACAAAGAAAGGAGGTAAGTGGAGACTTTGTACTGATTCTAGAGCAATTAATAGGATCACCATTAGGTATAGGTTCCCAATACCTAGAATTGAAGATTTAATGGATTGCCTTGGAGGAGCACAGTATTTCACTAAGTTGGACCTCAAGAGTGGCTACCATCAAATTAGGATTAAGGATGGAGATGAGTGGAAGATAGCTTTTAATACAAATGATGGGTTATATGAGTGGAAAGTGATGCCATTTGGCCTCTCAAATGCCCCTAGCACGTTCATGAGACTAATGAATGAGGTGCTTAAGGATTTCACAGGAATCTTTGTAGTAGTCTATCTTGATGACATATTGATTTTCAGTAAGACAGCAGAAGAACATTTGAAGCATGTGGAAATGGTTCTTAAAAGGCTGCAAGAAGAGAAGTTGGCAATCAACCTTGAGAAGTGTGAGTTATTCAAACAAGAACTTGTGTATCTAGGCTTTGTAGTATCCCAAGGAACATTGAAGATGGATCCAAGCAAGGTGGAAGCCATCCTAAACTGGCCTATACCAACCACAACAATAGAGGTAAGGAGCTTTCATGGTTTAGCTCAGTTTTATAGGAAATTCATCAGGAATTTCAGTGGTATATGTGCACCAATTCTAGATACTATTAAAGGTGGTCTAAAAAAAAGTTTAAATGGACTCAAGAGGCTGATAAAGGGTTTGAAAAACTAAAACAAGAAGTGGCAACTCAACCAATTTTGTTATTGCCTAGTTTTGACAAGTTATTCACAGTTGAGTGTGATGCAAGTGGAGTAGCAGTAGGAGGAGTACTTAGTCAAGAAGGTAGGCCTATAGCATTTTTTAGTGAAAAGCTCAATGAAGCCAAGCAAAAGTACTCTACCTATGATCTAGAATTATATGCTTTAGTGCAGTCCCTTAGGAAGTGGAGGCATTATTTGTTACCCAAGGAGTTTGTGGTTTTTACTAATAACCAGGCACTCAGTTACATCAACACCCAAGAGAAGCTAAGTAATAGACATTTGAAATGGATGGAATACATCCAAGCTTTCACATTCACTATCAAGCACAAAAAGGGACAAATGAATAAGGTTGCAGATGCATTAAGCAGAAGGTTGCTGACAGTGCAAGAAATACAGCGAAAGAGCATTGGAATAGAGTGTTTCAAAGACCTCTATGGTGAGGATGAAGACTTCTCAGAAGCTTACAAGGTATGCTCTGATTTTGAAAATCATTTTCATAGTCAATATGTTGAGTATACATTGCAAAATGGACTGTTATTTAAGGGTAATCAGTTATGTGTTCCAAGAGGATCAATGAGGGAAAATCTAATTCAAGAAAAGCACAATGGCAGTCTTAGTGGGCATTTTGGTATTAATAAAACTTTAGAGCTAGTTCAAAGGTTCTATTACTGGCCTAAGTTAGCAAGAGATGTCAGAAAATATGTGGAATAGTGTGTTGTATGCATGAAAGCTAAAGGGGGAGCTAGCAATGCTGGTTTGTATCAACCCCTGCCCATTCCTAACAGACCATGGGAGTGTGTGAGCATGGATTTTGTGGTAGGTCTTCCTAAGACCAAGACTGGTTTTGACAGTGTGTATGTAGTAGTGGACAGATTTAGCAAGATGAGTCACTTCATTCCTTGCAAAACTACTCATGATGCAAGCTACATAGCTCATATTTTCTTCAAGGAGGTTGTTAGGATCCATGGATTACCTCTAAGCATTGTTTCTGACAAAGATGTGAAGTTCATGAGTCATTTTTGGAAGACTCTATGGAGCAGATTGGGTACAAATCTATCATTTGGATCAGCTTACCATCCTTAGACCGATGGTCAAACAGAGGTGGTTAACAGAGTGTTAGGTAATCTTTTAAGATGCTTAACTAAAGAATATGGACAGACCTGGGATATGGTGATTTCCCAAGCTGAATATGCCTATAATGACAGTGTCAATAGAACTACAGGGAAAAGTCCTTTTGAGGTTATGTATGGGATGCACCCAAGAGGTATTTGTGAACTCAGAGACCTTGGATCTATGGAGAACAGGAGTGGACATGCAAAATATTTCACTCAAACCATGAAGGAGATACATGAGCAGGTCAAGAAGACAGTTACAACAGCAACCCAAAAGTTGAAGGAGAATGTTGATTTGTCAAGGAAGGATGTACAATTTGCAGTTGGGGACTATGTTATGGTCCACCTCAATAAATCCAGATTGCAGAAGGGCATGGAAACCAAGTTACAGATGAAAAGAGTGGGTCCATGCAAGGTATTGGCCAAATATGGCAAGAATGCATATAAGGTGGAATTACCATCAGATTTGGGCATCTCTCCAGTTTTCAATGTTGTTGATTTGATCAAATATAAAGGGACAGTCAAGGATCTAGATCAGGATAGTCAGGAGGTCTTCAAGGACATCAGCAACATGTCCATACCAACTCCATACAAGCTACAAGTAGAGAAGATCTTGGAGTCAAGAGTGAAAAAGACAACAAGGCACAAGGTGTACATGGAGCATCTTGTAAAATGGAAGGATAAGCATGAATCTGAAGCTACCTAGGTAGAAGAAGCAGATTTTAAGAAGAAAGGCATTGATATGTCTTTGATCTCTCCTAAAGTTCTTTAGTTGGTTGAGCTGAGAGGGGGAGAATGGTGCAGGAGCACCTGGCAAAGTTCAGCTTAATTGAAGTTTTTGAAGGAAGTCTAAATTTTGTTGTGCTTTCATAAGGTAATTTTGACCATTTTTTTAGGTGCTTTGGGTTGTCTTTGAACTTTGGAAAGGAGGTTAACAAGAGTTAAGTAGTTTTAACTCTTCATTTTGGCTAAGTTGTAAAAATTGCCTAGGTGTTTGTAAACACAGCGGGTTTTACAAAAATGCATTTTTAGGTCATCTAAGCCTCGACCCAAGAACCTAAATTGTTGTGGAGGCATATTTAATGCATACCACAACCTTTTTGGTTAGTGAGAAGTTTTTGTATGGACTGTGTTTTCCAGAAATTAAAGAAAATAGCGTTCTTGTCTTATTTTATGTTTTTCTGTTCTTGTTTGTGTAACAGCAGCTAAATGAATTAAAAGAGGCATTTTGTAGGTTTTTTTTAGCATGTAGAGAGGCCTCTGGAAGTTTTTTTTTGGCACATTTTATAGCTTTTCCATCGCTTTCATCCATTCTTGTAAATTCTATGTTTTTTTTCCTTATTTCTATTTTGACTGGAACTGTGTAAAAATGGAGTTCTAGGCTGCATTCCCTCCGTACCAAGAAGTATGGAATTGTTGGGAACATGGTCAGGCTCCATCTCTATACTTTTAAATATGGTAGGAGTTAGGTTTCTTTTGGTTGCAGGAGCTATGAGAAAATCCTTGCCCTAGGCGAGCTAGTGAAGAGCCCGGCTAGGAAAGGGTGCAGAACAGCGTTGATAACTTGCAGGGGAATGAAGCTTTTTGAGAAATTATTTTTGGAGAATTTAGGGGAATGTCTTGGCCATGTATGGTGATAAGGAGGAGAGCCCAGCAATCTATTTAGGAGGAGAACTTTTCACCAGTCCTAAAACTGGTTCTGAGTAGTTTTGAAACCCTGGCTGCTTGACCAATTTGGTGTTTGGACAGCATACGGCCTGAGCAAGACTAGAACCATAGAAATATTGAAGTTGTAGACAAGGGAAACACAAAACCTAAGTCAAGAACCTAAGTCCTTTGGTGGGTTTAGGACGGAAAAGCAATTTACCCATGTTCAGAGACCAAATAGTGGCTCAAGGGCCAAACCTATGGAATAGGCTTCATGCAAGCGTTGGTAAGATGGAGTCTAAGTGAAGTTTCAAGAACCCTAGGAGGTTTTTTTGGAGCTTTGGAAAGAATTCCCTCACCCCTGCAAGATTCATTCATGTATTGAGGGAGGATTAGTCTTTTGGATGCATAAAAGGCTAAGGAAGAAAGGAGTCATAGCACCAAGATTTGGCTTGGTAGTTGCAAACTTGACAAGATGTGAGGTTGGCAGGAGAACCAAGGGAACTTAGACAAGGTAGAGTTCCTATAGGTTAGGGTGGAACAAAAATTTCACCAAGGAGGTCTATGACAAGGCCTAGTGCAAGAATTTGTGATTGCTTCCTACAGCTTCTGAAAATAGTGTGATTGATTCCTGCAGCCTCCAGGAATCTGCGATTGCTTCCTGCAGCCTCCCTATCACTTCGCTTTGAAGAAGAAAGAGATAACCTCAAGATTAATATCATACCTAGAGAAGATGTGGAGAAAAATGATGAACTCTCAGGAGCCAGCCAAAATGAGGAAATATAGGATAAAGAAGTGCCTCAGGAGAAAGAGCAAGATAAAGAGAAGAAAAGTGATGATGAAAAGAAATATGAGCCAGCCCAGGAGGAACAAAATACTAATAAAATTAATGTAGAATTCATTGGGCCTGATGAAGGAAAGACAATAATGTAAGAAGGGAAAGATAATGAAGAATAGAATGTGGAAGATGCATCTAGGAATGAGGGGGAGGAGTCTCAAAAGAATTAAGAGGATAAAAATGGTGAAGTGGACATTGCAACCCTTGACCAATAGACAAAAATCCCCTATTGGTTGGAGCAGCAACTGAATGGAAATGCTCCTATGCTTCCAAATCCAAAGGAATGCCTAGAAGCCATACTGGCTTGGGCTCAAGTATAGATGTGAGAGAAGAAGAAGCCCAAGGTCAGATCTCACATTACAACAAATGTGTCGAGCTCTTGCATATTGCAGGTGGAAACTTCAGTTTCAGATAAGGATGTTGGGACCCTTCAAGCCAAGGATTACCAAGTGACAACCATCAACCTAGGCCCTACTTCTCAAGCCCAAAAGATAAATGATTTTTCAGGGGTTTGTCACTACTATTTTGTAGTAGTTGGACAAGGATTGAGCCACAAAAGAATAATTGAAAGCATAGGTGGAAAATTGAGAGCCTTCACACAACAATAGGCCACATTCGGAGAAGAATCTCCAATGGAATCATCAGTGCCTGCCCTGCTATCAAAGGAGGAAATTAATAAAATGGAAAGAATGAGAACTTGGAGCAAGTCCACATTGGACTAGTTCAAAATGGTAACAAACATAGGCAATAAGGCTATTCACTACATAGTCAATATGCACAACCAGTTTTTGATCTTGCAAAATGAGATTGAGAAGGAGGTAGAGGCATGTGAATATTTTCTTGATCTTTACAATAGGGCATGCCCCAAACTAAAGAGCGTTATGAAGCTATTTACAGAAGTTTGGGAGCAAGAGTTGGCTCTTCCAAAGGAAGATCACTAGTTTCCCGAAGCTTGGTTATTTAATTTTGAATTTAGAAAGGGGATTCTAGAGAAATATGTGATTGAATTGGATGTTATTCATGCCCATGTTGTTTCCCACTTGGATGAGAGTGATGAACTCTTAGAATTGCTTATGGGAGCCAAGATTTTTGTCAAGGAATTGGATCATGAATTTGTAAAGAACAAATTCCACAAGAAAATGAAATAGAGAACCAGTGACACTTTGTTGGTAGGCTTCATGGATTTTGTCACATAGGCTTTCTCACAATTAGAGCAAATGATTCAGGCAAGAGATACGTGCATAAGGCATCATGATGAAATGATGGAGGAATTAAAAAGGATCACCTTCAAACATCACCAAATCCGACTTTGCGGACCAGGACAAGCTCTTGGAAATTCTAAACAAGTTTGTTCAATATGTTGTTTTACAGTAGGTTGTTGGAAATATTATAATAGAAGAAAAATACTTATAGTTTCTAGCTAAAGAGAAAAGTAAGTAAAAGACAAAATTAGCCACAGGATAAAATTGGCTAAAAGACAAAATAGGGAAAAGACAAATAGTAGCCAATTTTGTATTGTAAATTTTTGTACTTATGTTGGGTGATGTGAAAACCCTAAGTTGAAATTAATCTGAGCCATCCATTTAAAATCAATCTTGGCCATTCATTTAGATTTTGAAAAACTATAAATAGGGGCATCCTCTCATTTTCAAAGGGAGAGATGAGTTGTTGTAAAAGACAATGTGGAAATATATAAGAAAACATTGAAGTTTGGTGTTTCTTTGAGTTTTCTCATTGTGTGTGCATGATTCAGCCTCCATTTTCATTTCAATTCAGCTTATTTACTATTTAAGTTTCATTTTCAGCTTGTAGTTTCTAAACTGCTTTATTGATGGCCATGTGTTGTAGTATTTGATGCACTTCCAGCTCATGCTTTTGGTGTTTTATTGGTGATAGAATACTATGTAAATCTAGTTTGTGCTTATTTATTTGTTGCACTCAATTTCAACTATATGTTCATGCTTAATAGGTGAATGTCATAGTCTGAAAATCTGCAAGGAACCTTAGAAGATGGCACTAGTTTTGTAATACTGTAGGACACCCTTGGTTAAGCAAAAGTTGGTTATGGGAGTCATTCTACTATAATGCTGGTCATTATTGTTGTTGTTCATATTTTTAGCGTTAGAATAACTTCTAAACCCTTAAATCTTTTGCTTTTTATTTAAATCTAAATTGGTTTAGGATTCCAAGCATCACCATACTGTCATATCCGATTATTGAAATGAGTTTCAAATTGTTATTTTGAATTTACAGTCATAGCATATCTATTTCCAAAACTTTGAAACTTCATTACAGACCTAAAAATTCCATTCTTTGTGAACCATAAAGGCCCCTTGTGATTGCCAACAAATCACACATCATCAACTAAGTTGTTTTATGCACTTTCATGACCTAACATTCGAGAGACCTTGGGGTGATTTTTTGAAACTTAGTTGTAAATTATTACCTTTCAAGAGAGACATTACGCTCGTGTTTTTTTTGTGATAAGAAGTGCAAAAACACCCATCAACAGAAATGGTGCTAGACGGAGGGCATTTGGATAAGCTGGATTGAATAGGGTCATTCTCCCCACAAATATTTTATAGAGTAACCAGATCTACATCAGATAAAGGAGAATTCTAAGAATTAAAGATCCCTACCAGGGCTAGGAGAGCCAAGAAATGGGAAGCTTCAGCATCAACACCACTCACTCGACCTCCATCTCCTCCATCCCCTCTATCTCCATCTTCTCCTTCACTCCAACAAAGTTCTTCTCCATTTACTAGCTACACCCAAACCATTGCATCCACCATATCTTAGCCACAAGTTGTTGCAACTCAACCATTACCGCCCCCAACTTCACAAATGGCTTGGTTGGGCAACAATCCCTCACCATTGTCCTTCAATGAATACCATGATATGCCAAAAAATCTATAAAACTTCTGCTCTAAATTCTACACCAATGATCCTCAAAGAATAGCTAAAGAACACATCAAAATCTTCCAAACTACTCTCAAGGATAGACAAATTGAACATGAGGATGTTGCTTGCAGACTCTTCTCATATTCATTAGGAGAGGAAGAATTTTACTGGTATATTCATTTGCCTATGGGATCCATCACCTCTTGGGATCTCATGAAAAACACATATGTAGAGAAATTTAAAGTTCCAGTCAACCCCACAAACTTATACAAGTAGTTCATGTCATTAGGAGGGAAGTTAATGAACCAATCAACTCCTTCAACAACAAATTTCATCAAGCATATATGAGATTGCAGCCACCCTATGTGGTTGATGATTCTTTAGCAAGAGCAGTATACTATGCTACCTTAGATAATCTCACCTTAGCCTTAGTCAAGTGAATGCATTAGCCTCCTACATGTTTGGTAGATGCCTATGTTGAAGCAATTAAGGCAAGCACAGATTTGGGACAACATTTGGCTAGTCCAATACCTTCACTAGGACCCACTTCCAATCCTAGACAAGTCCATGGGCTTAGTCATGCCTTAGCCCATCAAATTCCATTGATGAATCAAGTTTCCCAACTTCCCATCATGCCACATCCAAGACCTCCTTTGAGTCGGGCCCCATCAATACCCAGTTATTTCCAAAATTAAAATTAGTAGACTTATCTATAGTAGCCTAACATACCTTCATATTTGAAGAACTTTGAAGTTCCAGCTACTCAGCAGAATCTATCTACAACACACCCTATTTTTCTCCAAAATTCCATACCAACACAAAGCAATTCGTACAAGGAACAGATTCATGAATTGATCGAGAAAGTAAAGAAGCTGACCACCGAGGTTACTCACTTAAGAAACCAAAACAATTAGCTACAAGCATCTTAAAGAAGTATTCAAGCTAGCTACCATAGAGACAATCATGACTCAAGCCCAGCTTCGAGGCAGAACTATGAATGAGGTCAAAATTATGGGAAAAGCTTCAAAAGAAGGCAACCCCAAAGGAAAAATCGAACATGGAATATGAGACCCAACAATGGAGGGGTTCTTACATTGCTTGACCCACCTAGCAGTGTAGATAAGTTGGCAAGTGGAGTATACTTGGCCGAGGCAACATTATCCAGATGGTGTAGAATCCATCAAACCAACAAGCATTCTGAGCTAGAATGTCTGAAGTTCCAAACTACTATTGCAATATTTCAAGTGGAGGTGCAAAATGTTATTGATAGTTCAAGTTAGGAAGAAATAATTCCCTCAAAGCCATATGATTCAGTTTTGGTGATCAACCAAGTGCCCTTTCCTCAAAGTGACAAGAACAAACCCAAGAAGGAGTCTACAGAAAAGGGAGGCGAAGCAAAAGAGGTATGTAACGAAGGAACTCTATCTTGAATGTTTGATTCAATAGATAATGGTCCTAAAGATGAGGAAGAACAATGAGAGGAAGAGGTTCACATGTTCCACCAATGCCTGACCCCTTATAACTTGAGGAATAGACAAGTTGGTGGTCCATTTACAACTTCCATACCACCAAATAATTTCAATATGCCAGCTGACCCAAATGCTAGCAATAACTTGTCTTACCCCAAGGTTCTTGCTCAATACTTCAATAGGAATAGGCAGCTTAATCCTACCAAAGAGTTGCACACTGATTTGGCCAAAGGAAATCCATCTGAGGTGGATGTTGAACAGATGGGAGAGTATGTGGTAGAAGAATTAAAGAAGGTAAAATTCAGCCTGTCAGCTTTTGAACTGCTAAGAGTACCCACGATTAGGAATGCCTTCTTTCGATCGTTGAATGGGAATACGCCATAAAAACCACCCCAAGATGTAGCAACAAAGAGGTTCACATTTGAAACCTCTAACAATGAGCCAGCAATCAAATAAATTATAGGGAAGAAGCTTGATCAGCAACCTAGTAAGGCTCAACAATTGGACAAGCAACCAACTAGGGAACAAAATCAAATACAAAAAAAGGACAAAGGAAATGAGAAGGATAAGGCTCAAGTAGCTCAAGATGATGTTAGTGTAGGTTTGTTCCAAGGAAGGCTAGAGACTCCTCCTTTCTTGTTGATAATCCACATGTTTGGAAAAAAATTGCACAATTGCCTTCTAGATTCTGAGGCCTCTACGAATGTCATGCCATTTGCAATTTGCAAAGCATTGGGCATAACTCCTACCCTGTCCAAAAGGAAGGTAACTCAATTGGATAAGATTTAGGTAAATGTAGTGGGGAAGTTAAATAGAATCCCAATGCAGGTAGCATCAGACCCAAGGGTGCAGTAGGTCATTGATATCCAAGTTGCACACATCCCCAACACTTGTTATATCATATTAGGAAGAGACTTCACCTGGGTTCTCAATGGTTATAAATCAACTAATTATTCACATATGTGGCTCCCTTCAAAGGGGCTGCCCAATCATATCCAAATTGAACGTGAGCTTAGGATTAGATTTATGATAACCAAGTACAACAAGACGAATGAAGTATTGTTTGCAAAAATAGAATTAGGGAATTATCTCTTAGTCACATATGAAGGTGAACAAGAGGAGGAAGATGAAGTTATTGTGTTGTGTCATGCCTCTCCCAACTTGACTACCCTTCCTAATAGCATGGAAGCATTGATTGAATCTGAAAATGAAGATTTTCAAGAAGAGGGAAACCTAGGCTTGTTTGATGGCTTTCAAGAGTTCATGCAGAAGTGTGTTCAAGATCCAGTCTAGAACCCAAGATGGATTTCAAGGAGCTATTGTTGCCTAGCTAGTGTAGAATACATGATGGATCTCATTCCAAGTTTGAGTGTTTTGTTTTTCAAACATCAATAGATCACATTAAGAGGAAAATCACTCCAATAGAAGTTGTAAAGGGGAAACAAGATCAAAACCAGTTTGAATGCAAATAGTGCAGGGGTGAAAAATTGGATGTGTTGCCTAGAAATGAGTGTTGGCATATGGCTCGAGGAAATTATTGGTATGGCTTATAGTGTTGTCATTGATGGCAACTAAAGTCACTATTGTGGTCTGTAGATCCGAACCTGGTCATAATGGCAACTAAAGTTAAGTACAGTGTTTTACCGACACTAAGCATGAAGAACAGGGTATCCAGCTAGTATGTCAATCTATATGCTTCACCAGATCATCATCTTGTGTTGTCGATCCCTAGGATAGGTTGTTAAGCATGTATGGTACCTTATTGGTAAGTTTTTTGATGTTGCATTAATCTGTGTACGAGTAAAGAGATCCAGTAGAATGATTTTATGTCTATTTGTTCATTATCGCTAACCTAATCAATGAAGCGTGTTGTGGATGTATAAGGGATGATTGTTTAATTTTTTCTATGTTTGATAATTTGTTTTGGGTACTAGCTATGGTTTGGCTAACATGTGTGGGCATGCATCAAAAATTATTTATGATTTGAAGCCGACATGTAGATAATATTATATTTTGTGTGAAGCTGACATATAGTGTTTGAATTCTTGATAGTGGGTATTTATGCAAGTTTGAGAAATTCATTTTGTATGCATGAGATATATGAGAGAAGTTGTAGGACAGAAAATTTGGGTATGCAAATATCAAAAGATTAACTATGAGAATTTTGTTGGTACAAAAGAGGATTTGGTGACAAAGTAGAAGAGAAGTGTAGAGTCTGACAGAAGGTTTTGAACTTGATTTATGAGCTTCACCAGAACTGAAACCAGGCATTTGTAGATGTTATCTTCTCAATTCAAACTTTTGTTGTAATCTCTAACATTTTTTAAGGTACTGATCCCTTCCTTGTTTTGAGCAGTGAGCTTTAGGAAGTGTTCCTGAATGCATGTGCATTCCCTTTTCTTCATACTTTTAATAGAGTATATAAATTGTGGACTAATCTCCACCCTGGTTTTTCCCCTAGAAGGTTTTCCACATAAAAATATTGGTGTTATGGTGCTTTGATTATCTTGTTCATGTGCTTGCAATTTTATTTCTAGTTATGTGTTGTTAATGGCTTAAGATCTGGATTTAAAGTTTAAATTTGTGGAACACTAATTCAACCCCTCCCTCTCAGTGTTCCTTGAGTCCAACAATGAGGTATGCTTTGTTATTTCTAAAGGAGGATGCCTTTGTAAGTTCTATATTTTGCGCTTCAAAGGATCCAAATCCAAGCAAGGAGTGGGAGAAAGCTTCGAGTTGATCAGTCCCTCGAGTAAGACCTACTTTTTTGCACATAGATTATAATTTTATTATACCAATAATGTAGCAAAGTATGAGGCACTAGTGCAACTTATGGCATTACGAAAAAGGGTCAAAATGTTGCAAGTATTTGGGGATTCAAAGCTAGTCATCAAGCAAGTCATAAAATTGTACTCATGCCATGACCGAAGGTTAGCTAACTATAGGCATAGGGTGTGGGATCTGATAGAGGCGTTTGATGCATTCAATATCCAATTAATTCCCCAAACAAAAAACCAAACTACTGATGCATTAGCACAAGCAGCCAACACCTTGGAGCCTTTGTCTTTAACTGTCTTGAAGAAATTCATAGTAGAACTCACCTCCACCCCATCAGTTCTCGGTTAACATGACCAATTTCTAGGTGTTTAAGGACAAAAGGCATATCCTAGACTTCATTACCAGCTTGGATGTGTTTGCTTCTTAGATTATAGATGAAGTAGAGCTTGGGGAAGCAAAGCTTGATATAGAAGGGGTCATTAACTTGAAGACCAATGCAATACCCAGATGTATGGTTTAGTTAAAAAGAATCTTTTACCTTGACCATATAAGGGATCAGGATCAGCAAGCCGAAAAGGACTCCATAAACAACCAAAGTGATACGCATAATTTGGGTACTGCAGAAAATATAAAGAATATCTTTATTAGCAAGGTCTATACTCTTAAGGAAAGGAAAGGAATAATCAATTCCCTACATATATACCTTGATGTGATAGCTTGGGGATATGAGAACCTCAAGACATATGATACCTTGATCATTACTCACACTATTCCCCTCAAGTTGGATGTAAAGTCATTCAGGCAGCACCAACGGCCAATCAATGCACTCCTAGAGCCTATTATTTTCAAAGAGGTGAAGATGTTTTCCACATGTATTATCTTCCTTATTCGGCATTCCACTTGGGTGGCCAATTTGGTTCCAATCTGGAAGAAGAATGAAGAAATTAGGTTGTGCATGGATTTCTGAAATTTAAACTGAGCCTCAGAAAAGGATAAATATCTAGTACCATCACTAGATGAAGTATTGTAGATTGTCAATGGCTCATAGATGATTTCCTTTCTCCATGGGTACTCGGGCTACAATCAAGTGATGGTGCAGTATGAAGATAGACACAAGACTGCCTTCACCACAAAATGGGGTACATTTTCATATAGAAGGATGTTGTTTGGTTTAATCAATGTAGGACCTACATTTCAGTGTGTTATGGACATTTCCTTCAAGGATATAATTGGTAAATGTATCATCATCTACATGGATGACCTCACGGTTTTTTCTTTGATTTATGCAAGGTGCTCTAAAAGTGTCAATAGTTTGGCATTTCATTAAATCTAAAAAAGTGTATCTTTAGAGTAATTGAGGGAAAATTGCTAAGGCATGTAATCTCAAAGGATGGCATATCAATTGACCAAGAATGCATTCAGGTTGTTTTAAAGATTCAACCCCCTAGAAGCAAGAAAGAAATGAAGTCCTTCTTTGGGAAGATTAACTTTGTAAGGAATTTTATCACAAGGTTTGTTGATATCGTGAAACCATTGGATTTTATGCTTAAGTAGGATGCTAAGGTTGAATGGACACCAAATTCCAAGCAAGATTTTATGGAAATAAAAAGAGCCATCGCAGACGCTCCCATCTTAATGAGCCCCGATTACTCAAAGCCATTCTTTGTATACTCATTCACCCCATATCACTCATGTGCCAGCATGCTGACGCAAAAGGATGACAAAGGAAGTGAGCATCCTATGCCTTCATGAGTGCTCCATTGAAAGATGCTAAGTTGCACTATCCCAATGTTGAAAATCAAGCTTATGCCCTAGTTTGTGGTGTCAAGAAGTTCATGCACTATATCTTGAGGAATAAAGTGTTTTCTATTGTCCCAGACCCAGATGTTAAGTTATTATTGATGAAAAATGAGCTAGAGGTTAGGGGAGAAAAGTGGGTTACATTTTTGTAGGAGTATGATATGGAAATACAACTGATGGAGTTGGTTCGAGGTCAGGATCTTACATGCACAATGGCATAAATTGAACCAAAACTCACTACCTAGTAGTAGAACTTGGAGGATGTTTCTCTAGATGACTGGTATGACAACATTGTATACTATCTGCTAAACAAAAAACGCCTTCCTATGCTTGCAAGGAGTCCAAAAATGAGCTCTATGGATAAAGAGTAGCAACTATATTCTGAAAGGTGTCATGTTGTACATGTTGTAGAACAACCATGAAGGGATCTACCTTCAATGCCTAAGGAAAGTTGAAGCTACAGAAGTGCTTAGAGAATTTCACGATAAATTTGGAATGGAGCATGGATCGGGTCCTTCAAAGGCCCACCAGATTTTATGAGTTGGTTACTACTAGCCTACGCTATTCAAAGATGCTCACAATCACATTCAGGCCTATCATGTTGCCAAGGCAAGGCCATTTTCCTAGTGGAGACTAAACTTTATTGGTCCAGTCAACCCACCATCTTCTATGGGACACAGGTACATTCTAATTGAAATTGATTATTGTACTAATGGACATAGGTCATTTCTTGTAGACAATGTACAACAAAGGTAGTAATCAAATTCCTTGAAAGTTACATTATCAACCATTTTGGATGCCCATTTGTACTAGTATGTGATAATGGTCTGGCCTTTGCTTCTCTTAAATTTGTGGGTTGGGCTTTTGATTATGGAATTGTGCTCAAATTCTCATCAAACTACTATCCCCAGGGTAATAGGTTGGCTTAATCCACTAACAAGAATTTGTTGACTATAATCTGCAAGCTATTAGATAAGAACCCAAGGGATTGGCACACCCAGTTATAGTTTTCTATATGGGTAGATCATACTCGACATAAGACAGCCTTAGGAAATTCCATATACCACTTGGTTTATAGCTTGGAACCCATTTTCCCAATTCACCTTAAGATTCCCATGTTGTAATTTATCAACACCTACTATGAGGAGGGGGAATGTCTTGAAGCCCGTCTTGCTGAATTGCTCCACTTAGAAGAAAAATGAGATGAAGTCATAATATTTTTTTCCAAACATTAGGGCATAATCAAATGATGGTTCGATCATAGATACAAATTCAAGGCCTTTAGAATTGTTGATCTAGTGTTATACTTGGACAAGGCCCATGAGAAGAAAGGGGAGCATGATAAATTCGACAAGCTTTGGCTTGGCCCCTTTCAAATTTCTAAAATCTTGGGAAATAATTCATTTTTATTGAAGACCCTCACTAGAGAGGATGTCCCATTGCTAATCAATGGGAAAAACTTGAAACATTATTTCCTTGCCTAAGTTGTTCAGGCTCACTCCTATACATAGTTAGAGTAGGTGTTTTTCTTTTATTTTGTTTTGCTTTACTTTTGTTCATTTTGTTGGTTTTTGTTGAGGGTGTTGTTCAGTCTTAATGTGGTGGTTGTGCTTGGCCTATTCAAAGGGTCCACTTTGTTGTATGTTCATGTTTGTTCCATGGATAAGCATTCATCAGTTATTAGGGATTTTTTGTTTGCTTTCACAAATTGGGTTTCATCAACCGAACTCTTACTTCAACTAGAAGGAAACCCTTGTCTAAGTTGTTTCACATTTATCTTAGTTCTCATGCGACACACACCTTTAATGATCCCAACAAGCTAAGTCATTTTCCAAAATTTAATGAAGTCCAGGGAGATTGCAGAAGTTTCAATGCAGGTTTCCCTCATGTGGAAGTTGCGCCTCCATGCGTCGTCCACAAAAATCATTTTGCAGGCCTCTATTTGTGGATTTTCATCTCCACTTCACCACCCTTTACGGCATTTGACCCTCATCTTTCTACACGGCCTTTTGTGCACCAGCCTTTTCCCTTTATTTTTTCGTACCCATACCCATCATGTGTTTTTCAAAATACCTACAATAAATGCCCCATATTTATGATACTCTCGAGCTTATAAATATAGGGCTCTGACCTATCATTTTCACTCAAGTATTTCAAATTTGAAGACCTTAGTGGACTACTGCATGTGCAAAAATATCTCAACAACTAAAGCATCGGATCTCCCCTTCCTTTGCATGGAAACAAGTGAGGTTTGCTCCCATATCCTTTTATTCTTGTGTTTTTTGAATTTACCAGGTGCTTAGGGTTTTGAGGTAGAATATTTAGGGTCTCTTTTTGTAGTTGAACATGAGGTAGTCACTAAATTAAATTCCCCACACTGTGTTAGCATTCACCATGGTGCTCAAAAGACAAAACCCTAATGTGTTAAGGGTTAGTAAACTCTAGGTTTCAAAAAATTGTTGAAATTTGTTGCGGGTTCTTGCTCATTGATGACCACTTCTAAGCCACTATTCAAAATGGAATAAGCATGACCTACCCTCGCACCCCTCACTCCTATAACCAATTCTAAGGTGGTCAAAACTGATGGAGCTTTAGAAATAATGAGTTAAAATTCAATGCCTTTGTGAGTTCTTCCATGAGGATTTATGTGACCGGAAGCCCATCCCACCTAAGCCATCTTTTAAACGGTGAAGCCCTATCAACCTCCTAACTGGTAGATCTCGCCCTGACATTTACAACTAGCATATCGGTCAAAACACTCAAAACAACTAAGTCTTTGAGTCTATGTGGTGTTCCCCTTATGGGATGACATTGGCAGGGATCTGTGAAACCAAAGTCATTGTTAACAGAAAATTATACATAGCTTTCCCACCGCTCCCCAACCCTATCCACAAATGTCAAACCAAAACCTTGAAAATTAGCAAGTTTAAAGTTTTTGTGAAGTTCCCATTGCGGGTCGTTGTTGGTGGACGACCAATCAACATAAGTCGTCGTCTATAGAAAAATCCTGGTGGCTTCTACCCTCACACTTTCTACATGCATTCAATGCTCAGTCTCGATGACATAAGCATCAGTTTTAACATTATCAGTTTTAATGAGAATGAAAATTCCAAGACAAAACATGATGTGGGTTTCTCCACATGGGTTTTTTCCTATAGAACGCCGCTCATCACAAGTCATTCCCTAATTGCTTAACACTTGACGACACCCACCTCAATTGCTTCTTCCTCACCCTTTCCCACATCACCCCAATGGTTACCCAAGTCACTAAGTCCACTCCAATCTTGCTTCCCACATGCCAAGTGCGTTATTCCACAAATTGAACTTAGAGCATCTAAAGTCAAAAACCTTGGAGAGTTCTAACATGTGGGCAACTACTTGTGGATTTATGTGAGCTCAGGTCCATCTCTTAACCACAAAACACTTGACAAACACCTACTCAACAAATTTTTCATGATAGGTTTATGCATTAAAACAAAGTGACTAAATCTCCAAGGAAGATGATCTAACATGACCTCCCACCCTATTCTTGACGTGCTAAATTGACTTAACCCAAATTTGTTGAGTATAAAGTAATTGCAGAGACTAAGAAGCGGAAGTCCGTTTGTGGAAAGTCATAGCCCTAAGGCCATTGTTAGGAGCAAAACTTAAACAACATTCTGAGTAACTTCCCCCACATCACATTTTCTCGTAAGGCCTAAAAAAGAAAAATAAATCAAGTAAAGTCATCTCAAATGCTTTAACATACATTTTGCAAGTGACTTAATGGGTTCACATCAAAATGGTTCAATACTCTATCAAGGTGAAAATATCCCTTCAAAATTCCATTTTCAAGTCTTTGTGTCCTCTAATCCATTTTTAATGGCATTACCACTGACGGCTTCTATGGGATGGAAACCCGCACCATTGGACCTGCAAAGCTACAAATCTTGCAAATGAGCATAGAATGATGAAATTTAGTAAATGTAATGATCTTTTTGAGGTAAATGAATGCATATAACTACATTTTAGCATGATTTAATTGGAATTTCAGTCCTTCTTGATTTATCGAAGTGTTTACTATGCGTTCTTTGTGCAAGATTTATGGAACCAACTGAGAAAACTAACAAGGGAAAGAAGAATGCAAAAGCTACAAAGAGAAGAAAATGGATAAGATGAAGTACAAATTCTGCAGGGTCGAGTGTGCCTCAATGATTATCTTGTAATGGGATAAGGTGATGGATATAGACATGGGTCACATCATTATAGATGAATTCAAGCAATGGGTCTTGATCAATATGAAAATTGAGGAAGCTTGAAAGGTAAAGAAGAGTGGAATTGCAAAGGCGGTAGGTTTCCCTCCAACTCTAATAAGCCCAAAGTTGATCTTCCCATGCAGAGAATGTTACCACTCACAAACTAGGAGAAAAGTCACTGTGGACTTGACTCCTATTTCAATCGGAAGGACATTTAGAATCCCTCTATTCAACAAAATCAAAGAAACTAAAAAGGATTCTACCCATAATGTGTGGAAAGTAGACCCCACAGGTTGCAAGAGGACCATAAACTAGACATGGCTGCTCGAGAAGAGAGGAAGTGCTAATAAGGGGCCTCAAAAGCTATACTAGAGTGACTTCAGGGAGGAGGTCAATGACCTTGTGACACTACTAAGTAGCGTAATATGGCTACCTACTTCTTCAATATTCGAGGAATGGATGTGGTACTTCATGGAGGAGATCCTTGAGGGAAAAAAAAATTCCAATAGGCAAAAATAATCAATAATAATTTGTATAGCTCATTTGTTGTAGTAAAGATGACTAGGGAGTTCTATATGACCTTGTACATTGTATATCTTCTAGCAGTTACTTTCCCCTACAAAGGATTGAATTGTGTTGGTGAACTAGGAATGAAGAAAGGGAAAAACCTCATTTATAATTGTTACCCACAACTACAATATAGAAATTACAAGAGAGATTACAAGAGATTAAATGATGCCTTCATAATAAACATTGTTCATATCTATCAACGGATTACCATAAAAGGATGTCTCACAAGGCGAAGGAACTAGCCAATAACTTTGGGTACTCATTCATTCAATTCCCCAATTTTACTTACTTAAGGGTCAAGGGATTCTTAGGGTTCCCATATTGTTTTCCAAGGTACCCTAGTGATAGAATGATTTTATTAGAATTGACTCAATAGATGCAAATGGACCATTCATTTCTACATGAGAAATATTGTGTTGGGGTTCCATACCCCATTGTTTTTGGTCAAGGAGTGTATTTGTGGTTGGCTACCCCTTGTGTAGAAAACTCAGAGAAGGATCTTGTAGAATACAACCTAGAGTTGCATACAAAACAAGGAGCCTTAGACCCTCTAGGAAAATTGAAGAAATAGGTTGGAAGGTAGTATGCCCATAGGCCCCATATTGAAGACTTTTGGGAAAATTGTGATTATGATCATGAGGTCAGGAGAAGACATTATATGAAAATGATGGGAATTTTTTTTAAATCTATTGATCTATTTCCAGTTCTCAACCAAGTGGTTGATGATGAAAACACTTTGGATGAAGGATATAATGCTCTTTCTAAACTGTCATTGTCAGTGATTGACTAGACAAAGTTGGAAGTCACAGACTTTGACACAATCACCCACCCAATAGAGAAAAGAACCAAGAAATGGTTGGATAGTCAAGTGACTCAATTGCAACAATAGGGTGTATATTGGCATATGGGGAGTTGGAGGACGATGTTAAAAGTGATATCGATAGCAGCGTCGATACGGCTCTTCGGGCAAGGATCCTAAGTCTCCACTTGTCACTCAATCAAAGAAGAGAAAGGAGGTGTGGGAGCCAAAACCCAAACAAAAGGTATACACTCAAAAGGCAATTGAAGGAAAAAGGCCCCCTAAGAAGGCCAAGAGGACAAGAACTTCCATTCCCGATATGCCCACTATTCAAGAAGAAGAGTCCTTGCCTTCAAAAGAGGAGGCTAAGCCATAGTCACTTCCACGTACTGCACCTTTTCTCTTGGATGCCCCTATTGTGCCATCTCCTTCCACTCCACCATAACTACCTATGTCATCCCCACCCATTGTGGACATCTCTTTCCACCTCACCTTTGCCTCCTTGACCGCTCCTATGGTCATGGTTGATTCCTCATCATCAACCTCCTCTCCCTTATTGTCTTCCTTGCTCCCACCCCCATTGCCTACTTTCTCCACCCTACTTCCCTCTATGCTCACCACCTCTATGGAACCTATCTCATTGCCTCAAACCTTTATTGCCTATTTGTAGAATATTCCCCAAACCATTTTGACTCCTGAAGCAAAATTATTCATAGCTCAACTTGTCGCATCATTACCTATACCTGCACCTCCTATTAAGCCACCCAAGATGGAAGCAACCATGCAAATATGCAAGGAGATGGAAAGACTAAATGAGGATTAGATTACAAAAATAGATAATGTCACCAAGGAACCTAAGGACTTGGATTGTGATGATATCATGAACATGTTGAGGATGGCTTAAGGATTTTTTATTTAGATGAATTTTCTTCAAATGAAGAGGGGCAAAAAATTCTCAAGGATGGGGATATGAGCAGATTTGACACTTATTGTGATATGGATACTTCTGACCAGGATCTTGAGAATGAGCAGCATGAGGAGCACTGCTCTAAGGAAGAAAGAGATAACCCTGAGATTAATATCATGCCTGAAGAAGATGTGGAGAAAAATGATGAATTCCTAGGAGCCATCCAAAATGAGGGCTTATAGGCTAAAGAAGTGCCTCGGGAGAAAGAGCAAGATAAAGAGAAGAAAAGTGATGATGAAAAGAAAGATGAGCCAGCCTAGGAGGAAGAAAATACTGATAAAAGAAATGTACAATTCATTGGGCCTGATGAATGAAAGACAATAATCCAAGAAGAAGGGAAAGATAATGAAGAAGAGAATATGGAAGATGCTCCTAGGCATGAGGGGTAGGAGCCTCAAAAGAATCAAGAGGATACAAATGGTGAAGTTGAAACTACATCCCTTGACCAACAGATAGAAATCCCCTCATGGTTGGAGTAGCAACTGGAGGGAAAGGCCCTTGTGCTTCCAGATCCAAAGGCACACTTGGAAGCCATACTAGCTCAAGCTCAAGTAAAGACACGGGAGAAGAAGAAGCCCAAGGTCAGATCTCACATTACAACAAACATGTCGGGCTCTCACATATTGTAAGTGGCAACTTCGGCTACAAATAAGGATGCAGGGACCCTTCAGGCCAAGGATTACCAAGTGACCATCAACCTCAGCCCTGCTTCTCGATCCCAAAAGATAGATGATTTTCAAGGGGTTGTCACTACTATTCTGCAACAATTGGACAAGGATAAAGCCACAAAAGAAGAATTGAAATCATAGGTGGTAGAACTGACATCCTTCATATAACAATGGGCCACATTCAGAGAAGAAGCTCCAGTGGAATCATTGGGACCTACCCTTCTATCAAAGGAGGAAATTAATAAAATGGAAAGAATGAGAAATTGGACCAAGTCCACATGGATTGGTTCAAAAGGGTAGCAGGCATAGGCAATAAGGCTATTCACTAAGCAGTCAAAATGCACAACCATTTTTTGATCTTGCAAAAGGAGATTGAGAAGGAGGTAGAGGCATGTAAATATTTTCATGATCTTTACAACAGGGAATGCCCCAAACTGAATAGCATTCTAAAGCTATCTGTAGAAGTTTGGGAGCAAGAGTTGGCTCTGCCAAGGGAAGATCACTGGCTACCTGAAGCTTGGTTATTTAATTTTGAATTTAGAAAGGGGATTCTAGAGAAATCTATGACTAAATTAGATGCTATTAATGCTCATGTTGTTACCCACTTGGTCGAGAGTGATGAACTCTTAGAATTCCTTATGGGAGCTAAGATCTTGACCCAGGAATTGGATTGTGAATCTATAAAGCAGGAACTCCACAAGAAAATGAAACAGGGAACCGGTGACACTTTTTCAGTGAGCTTCATGGATTTTTCCACAAATGATTTCTCAAAATCAAAACAAATGACTTAGGCAGGAGATACATGTGTAAGGAATCATACTGAAATTATGGAGGAATTCAAAAGGATCACCTTCAACATCACCAAATCTAACTTCTCGAACTAGGACAAGCTCTTTGAAATTCTGAAGAAGTTTGTTCAATATGTTGTTTTGCAGCAGGATGCTGGAAATATTATAATAGAAGAAAAATACTTATAGTTTCTAGCTAAAGGGAAAAGTAGCTAAAAGACAAAATTAGCCACAAGATTGGCTAAAAGACAAAATTAGCCACAAGATTGGCTAAAAGATAAAATAGGGAAAATACAAATAGTATCCAATTTTATATTGTAAAGTTTTATACTTATATTGGGTCATGTGAAAACCCTAAGTTGAAATGAATCTGAGCCATCTATTGAAAATCAATCTTGGCCATTCATTTAGCTTTTGAAAAACTATAAATAGGGGTTTCCTCTCATTTTCAAAGAGAGAGATGAGTTGTTGTAAAAGACACTCTGCAACAATATATAAGAAAACATTGAATTTTGGTGTTTCTTTGAGTTAGCTCAATGTGTGTGCATGATTCAACCTCCATATTTCATTTCAATTCAACTTATTTACTGCTTAAGTTTCATTTTTAGCTTGTTGTTTCTAAACTACTTTAATTATGGACATGTGTTGTAGTATTTGATGCACTTCTAGCTCATGTTTTTGGTGTTTTATTGATGATAGAATGTTGTGTAAAGCTAGTCTATGCTTATTTATTTAGTGCACTCAAGTTCAATTGTATGTTCATGCTTAATAGGTGAATGTCATAGTTAGAAAATCTGCAAGGAACCTTAGAAGATGGCATTGGTTTTGTAATACTGTAAGACACCCTTGGTTAAGCAAAACTTGGTTATGGGAGTTTTTCTATTGTAATGTTGGTCATTATTGTTGTTGTTCATAGTTTTAGAGTTAGAATAACTTCTAAACCCTTAAATATTTTTCTTTTTCTTCAAATATGAATTAGTTTAGGATTCCAATCATCACCATACTGTCATATGCAATGATTGAAATGAGTTTTAGCTTGTTGTTCTAAATTTACAGTCATAGTATATCCATTTCTAGAACTTTGAAACTTCATTATAGACCTAAATATTCCATGTTTTGTGAACCGTAAAGGCCCCTTATGAATACTAGCAGACCACACATCATCAATTGAGTTGTTTTATGCATTGTCATGACCTAACATCTGAGAGACTTTGGGGTGATTTTCTGAAACTTAGTTGTAG
Organism: Sequoia sempervirens; assembly: GCA_007258455.2. NCBI lineage: Eukaryota > Viridiplantae > Streptophyta > Pinopsida > Cupressales > Cupressaceae > Sequoia > Sequoia sempervirens. The sequence goes on from VDFB02000007.1 coordinate 228,912,176, forward strand.
ATTATTACCTTTAAAGAGAGACATTACGCTTTTGTTTTTTTTGTGTTGAGAAGTGCAAAAGCACCCATCAACAGCTACCTTAGGATTCATCTTTTTTATCTATTGTCTTACAGGTTTAGCATTATTTTCTAGGACAATGTTATGTTTGACTATCTTACGATCTATATCTTGCATATCCAAATAAGTATAAGCAAATATTTTGAGAAAAACATGTAATAATGTTGTGTTATCTTCTTTTTCATCACCATCAAGAATTTTTTCAATTTGAAGTGTCTTTTCCTCATTAGATGGGTCTATTGGTATGCTTATGGTATCTCCTACAAGTAACCCACTATGATCTAGAACATTAAGAATTTTTTGGGGTTCAACTTGTTCACCATCAGATAATTCAATTTATTTCCTAAAATATCCTTTAGCATTTAAGCAATATGGAAATCCATGATTAAGATAATGACTAGGTAAAGTATCATATATACCCTAAAATTCTTCCAAGAACTCATCATTCTAAAAAAATATCCAATGATATATCATTACATGTAGTTTCTATCAACTCAAGATGAACTAAATTGATGATTATTTTGGAAGAATCTTGTGTGATGACATTGACATGGAGTGAAGGTATTTTTTATGCTTTCGTGACCTTTGAAGGATAATAACCAAGACTACTTGTTGTTTCTTATGTGTTGAGCTCTATAGGGACACAAATACCTTGTTCTTTTACACCACATCCTTTTCCATTATATCCAAATTATTTCAAAAGTTGATAACCTCCTCCATAAATAGCTTTCATTTCTTTAAAAGAAGGTTGTTTCTCATAATCACTTTCGTCATATGTAGATGTGTAATTTTTGTTTTCCTCATTGTTAAAATTTGTCAAATTAGATATTTTTTATGATTCACCACTAGCTTGTGTGGATACTACCCTAGCTTCTTCCTCTTTTTCCGATTTTGATGGTGAGATTTTATATTCCCCCATAAATGTTGGTGTGAAATCTAATGATCCACACTCCTCTTTGTCTTCAACTTGTAAAGATTCCACTTTTGAGGTTAGAATCAATGTGGTAAGAGGTATTTTAACTCTTCTTTAAGTCTATAAACAATTTTTAGACTTGGGGTCAACCTTTACCATGTAAACCTTATTTTTATATGTGTATTTCATTACTTGATAAAACGTTGAAGGCACTCCTTTCATCTCATGAATCTATGGTCCACCCAAGAGGATATTATATGAAATATTATTAGGCATGACATGGATAGGAGTTTTTAATATAATAGGACCAACTTTAATTGGTAATATTATCATGCCAAGTGGTTGTCTCCCCACATTATCAAACCATGGATAGACAAAGCATCTGGTTGAATTAAGGTTTTGTCCGCTCCAATTTTGGCCAAAATGTGAATGTTATAAATATTAAGCCATAAACCATTATCAATAAGGGTACACCTAATCTTGATCTTGTTAATAACAACCATTATTATCAAGGCATCATTTTTATTTTATGTTTCAAAAGGGGGTAATTCATTTTGATGAAAGACAATGTCCAAATTAGCTAAATTTATACCCTCAAGAAGGGTTGTGTGACGTAGAAAATTGGACCCTCTTGACAAGAGAGATAATTTAATGCCTAATTAGACCCACTTTTGAGTACCCTTGCATCATTTATCCTTCAAAACAACATTTATAGGCCCCTAAGACCCATTACTTTTGATCTTGAGGCTCGTTTCACTTGAAAAATCACTTAAATCCTAACAAACATTCAATTCTTCCATATACCGAAAACCCACCTTCAAAAATTAGTAGTGGGACCCATTTTCCACCTTGGGAGAATGAGTCCCCTCTAGGGGGACCCATTCGCCAAGGGTGGAGAATGAGTCTCTTTTCAGGGAAATTTCAATTTTGAGCAGGAATTTAATTAATTCAACTTAATTTTTGGTGAATGTCGACCTCTTAGGTCTAAATAATGAGTAGATTAGATTTTTTTGCTTATAAATACCCATTTTTAGTCATTTTACACATCTTTTAGTCATTTCACAAAAGCAATTTCTAAAGATAAGTCTTCTACAACAAGTTTAATTAGAAAAGTTGAAGTTTTAGGGCAGCAAACTAGGGTTTTTGTAGGTCTTGAAGCTCACTTTTTGGATAATAGTTCAACATTGCAAAGAGTTTA
>VDFB02000007.1:228914443-228974284 GCA_007258455.2 Sequoia sempervirens
CTAGGAGTTTGCAAAAGTTTCAATGCAGGTTTCCCTCATTCCGAAGTTGTGCCTCCTTGTGCCATCTACGGGAATCCTACTATGGATCTTCATTTGTGGATTTATGTCTCCAATGCATCATCCTTTACTACATCTAACCCTCATTTTTTCATGTGGCCTTTCACCCACCGAATTTCTCCCTTCATTTTTTTGCACCCGTACCCATTACACGTTTTTCAAAATACCTAGAATAAATTCCCTACATTTATGATGCTTGGGCTTTAAATATAGGGCTCCAACCTGTCATTTTCACCCAATCATTTCAAATTTGAGGAGCCAAGTGGAATGTTGCATGCACAAAAAGATCTCAATAATTGAAGCATCGGATTTCCCCTTCCTCCACGTGACAACAGGTGAGGTTTGCTCCCATATCCTTATATTCCTGATTTTTTAAATTTACCAGGTGCTTAGGGTTTTGATGCAAAATATTTAGGGTCTCTTTATATAGTTTAACACATGGTAGTCACTAAATTGAATTTCCAACACTATGTTTGCATTCACTATGGTGCTCAAAAGACAAAACCCTAGCGTGTTAAGGGTTAGTAGACTCTAGGTTTTAGAAAATTGTTGAAAGTTGTTACGAGTTCTTGCTCATGGATGATTGTTTCTAAGATGCCATTCAAAATGACATAAGCATGAACTAACCTCACACCCCTCACTCCCGCAACCAAGTCTGGGGTGGTTGGAACTGATGGAGCTTTAGAAACAATATGAATTAAAATTCAATGCCTTTGCAGGTTCTTCCATGAGGATTTTCATGGGCAGAAATTTGTTTCGCCTAAGTCATCTTTTAAACAGTGAATCCCTATCAGCCTCCCAACTGGCAAGTCCTTCCCCAACAATTACAACTAGCATATCAGTCAAAACACTCAAAACAACTAATTCTTTGAGTCTATGTGGAGTTCCCCTTGCGAGACAATGTTGACGGGGAGTTGCAGAACAAAAGTCATTGTTAATGGAAAATTATACATGGCTTTCCCACCAACAGCTTCTCCCCCAACCCTATCTATAAACATCAAACCAAAACCTTGAAAATTACCAAGTTTAAAGTATTTGTAGAGTTCCCCTTGTGGGTCATTGTTGGTGGATGACTGATCAACATAAGTCATCGTCTACAATGAAATCCTAACAATGCTCTGCCTGGTGGCTTCCGCCCTCACACTTTCCAAATTCATTCAGTGCTTAGACTCGATGATGTAAGCATCAGTTCCAACATTATTAGTTTTAATGAGAATGAAAATTCCAAGTCAAAATTTGATGTGGGTTTCTCCACGCGGGTTTCCACTTGTGAAACGTGGCCAATCCTAGGTCATTCCCCAACTGCTTAACACCTGACAGCACCCACCCCAACGACTTCTGCCTCACCCTTTCCTACATCACCCCAATGGTTTCCCAAGTCACTAAGTCCACTCCAACCCTGTAGTACACATGTCAAGTGTGCTATTCCATGAATTGAACTCATAGCATCTAAAGTCCAAAACTTTGGCGAGTTCTAACATGCGGGTGGCCACTTGTGGATTTCCATGAGCCTAGGGTCATCTCTTAACTGCCAAACACTTGATAGTTTCCCACTCAATGACTTCCACATGGTATGTTTCCGCATTAAAACAAAGTGACCAAATCTCCAAGGAAGATGATTTAACATGACCCCCCACCCTATTCTTAATGTGCTAAATTGACTTAACCCAAATTTTTTGAGTATAAAGTTGTTGCAGAGACTGAGAGGTGGAAATCCATTTATGAAACGTCATAACCCCAAGGCCATTATTAGCAGTAGAACTTAAACAACATTCCAAGTAATTCCCCCCCCCACCACATTTTCCTGTAAGGCTCGAAAAAGAAAAATCAATCAAGTAAAGTGATTCCAAATGCTTCAACATACATTTTGCAAGTGACTTAATGGGTTTGCATCAAAATGGTTCAATACTCTATCAAGGTAGAAATATCCCTTCATAATTTTGTTTGTGGATCTCCATGTCCTTTGAGCCATTTCTATTGGCATTAACACTAACAGCTTTGGCAAGATGGAAACCTGCACCATTGCACCTACAAAGCTAAAAATCTTGCAAATGAGCATAAAATGATGAAATTTAGTAAATGTAATGATCCATCTAATGACATTTTAGCATGATTTAATTGGTGTTTTTCTCCTTGATTTATCTAAGTGTTACTACATGTTCTTTATGTAGGATTTATGGAACCAGGTGAGAAAACTAACAAGGGAAAAAAGAGCATAAAAGCTATAAAAGCATAAAATGAAAAGGATAAGATGAAGTATGAATTCCATGGGTTCAGGTGTGTCTCAAAGATTGTCTCACAATGGGATAAGGTGACAAATACAGAAGTGGGTCACATCAATATAGATGAATTCAAGTAACGGGTCTTGGTCAGCCTAAAAATTGTGGAAGCTTGGAAGGTAAAGAAGAGTGGAATTGCAAAGGCAACAGGTTTCCCTCCAACTCTAATCAGCCCAGAGTTGATCTTCACATGCAGAGAATTCTACCACCCGCAAACTAGGAGAATAGTCACTGTGGACAGATGGGTGCTAGTTGATTGGTCTCCTATGTCAATTGAAAGGACATTTGGCTCTATTCGAAAAAATGGAAGAAACTAAAAAGGATTATGCCCATAATGTGTGGAAAGTAGACCCCATAGGTTGCAAGAGCACCATAAACCATCCATGGCTACTCAAGAAGAGAGGAAGTGCTAATAAGGTGCCTCAAAAGCTATACCATAGCAACTTCATGGAGGAATTCAACGACATCATGACACTACTAAGCAGGGTAATGGGGCTACCTATTTCTTCAATCTTCAAGGAATGGATGTGGTACTTCATCAAGGAGATCCTCAAGGGGAAAAAAAATTCCACTGGGCTAAAATAATCAGTAATAATTTGCATAGCCAGTTTATTGTAGTAAAGAAGACTAGGGAGTTATATATGACCTCCTACATTGTATATCTTTTGGTAGTTACTTTCCCCTACAAAGGATTGAATTGTGTTGGTGAACTAGGAACGAAGAAAGGTTAAAACCCCGTCTATAATTGTTACCCATAGCTACAATATAGAAATTACAAGAGAGGTTATAGGTGGGTCAACGATGCCTTCATAATGTGCATTGTTTAGAATCTATCAAAGTATTACCATAAAAGCATGTCTCACAACATGAAATCACTGGTCAAGAACTTTGGGTACTCATTCATTCAGTTCCCCAAGTTTACTTACTTAAGTGTCAAGGGATTCTCAGGGTTCCCATATTGTTTGCCAAGGTACCCTAGTGATAGAATGATTTTATTAGAATCGACTCGATAGTTGCAAATGGAACATTCATTGATACATGAGAAACATCATGTCGGGGTTCCATACCCCATTATTTTTGGTCAAGGAGTATATTCATTCCTTGCTGCCCCTTGCATAAAAAAATTAGAGAAGGAGCTTGCAGAATACAACCTAGAGTTGCATGTAAAACAAGGAGTCTTAAACCCTCTAGGAAAATTGAAGAAACAAGTTAGAAGGTAGTACTTCCATAGGCCCCATATTGAAGACTTCTAGGTGAATTATGATGGTGATCATGAGGTCAATAGAAGAGATTATATGAGAATAATGACAAAATTTGTGAAATCTATTGATCTGTTTCCAGTTCCCAACCAAGTTTTTGATGATGAAAACACTTTGGATGAAGGATATAAATTTTCTAAGCAAAGTGCTGCTGCCAAGGATTGATTTAGAAGACACCCAAGGCAGACCCAGAAGGCACAGAGGATCATTCTCCACCTATCACCCAATCAAAGAAGAGAAAGGAGGTGTCAGAGTGGCAACCCAAATAGAAGGTATACACTTGGAAGGCAATTGAAGGACAAAGGCCCCCTAAGAAGGCCAAGAGAATGGGAACTTTTGTTCCCAATATTCCCACTATTCAAGAAGAATAGTCCTCACCTCTAAAAGAGGAGGATGAGCTATAGTCACCTCCATGTACCACACCTTCGCTCTTGACAACCCATATTGCACAATCCCCTTCCACTCCACCATCACTACTTGTGTCATCCCCACCCACTATGGACATCTCTATCCACCTCATCTTTGCCTCCCCAACCACTCCCATGGTCATGGTTGATTCCTCATCATCAACCTCCTCTCCTCTATCATCTTCCTCACTCCCACCCCCATTGCCTACTTTCTCCACCCTGCCATTCTCTATTCCCACCACCTATATGGCACCTATCTCATTGCCTCAAACCTTTTCTGCCTATTTGTAGAATATTCCCCAACCATTTTGACTCCTAAAGAAAAAATCTTCATGACTCAACGTGTTGCCTCATTACCTAACCCTCCACCTCCTACCAAGCCACCCAAGATGGAATCCACCATGCAAATATGTGAGGAGATGGAAAGACTAAATGAGGAGAAACTTACAAAAATACCTAATGTTTTCGAGGAACTTGAGGACTCATACCATGATGATTATTACAAACATGTTGAGGATGTCTTAAGGATTGTTGATTTAGATAAAATTGCTTTAGATGAAGAGGGAAAGCCAATGCCCAAGGATGGGGATATGAGAAAATTTGACACTTATTATGACATGGAGAATTATAATTAGGAGCTTGAGAATGAGTAGCATGAGGAGTTCAATGACAAAGAGGCAAGTCCCGAGGAGCTTCGTGGTGCAGGAGCACCTGGCAAAGTTCAGCTTAATTGAAGTTTTTGAAGGAAGTCTAAATTTTGTTGTGCTTTCATAAGGTCATGTTGACCATTTTTTTAGGTGATTTTGGTTGTCTTTGAACTTTGGGAAGGAGGTTAACAAGAGTTAAGTAGTTTTAACTCTTCATTTTGGCTAAGTTGTAAAAATTGCTTAAGTGTTTGTAAACACAGCGGGTTTTACAAAAATGCATTTTTAGGTCATCTAAGCCTCAACCCAAGAACCTAAATTGTTGTGGAGGCATATTTAATGCATACCACGACATTTTTGGTTAGTGAGAAGTTTTTGTACGGACTGTGTTTTCCAGAAATTAAAGAAAATAGCGTTCTTGTCTTATTTTCTGTTTTTTTGTTCTTATTTGTGTGACAGCAGCTAAATGAATTAAAAGAGGAATTTTGTAGGTTTTTTTAGCATGTAGAGAGGCCTTTGGAAGTTTTTTTTGGCACATTTGATAGCTGTTCCATTGCTTTCATCCATTCTTGTAAATTCTATGTTTTTTTTCCTTATTTCTATTTTGACTGGAACTGTGTAAAAATGGAGTTCTAGGCTGCATTCCCTCCGTACCAGGAAGTATGGAATTGTTGGGAACATGGTCAGGCTCCATCTCTGTACTTGTAAATATGGTAGGAGTTAGGTTTCTTTTGGTTGCAGGAGCTATGAGAAAAGCCTTGCCCTAGGCGAGCTAGTGAAGAGCCCGACTAGGAAAGGCTGCAAAACAGCGTTGATAACTTGCAGGGGAGTGAAGCTTTTTGAGAAATTATTTTGGAGAATTTAGGGGAAAGTCTTGGCCATGTATGGTGATAAGGAGGAGATCCCAGCAATCCGTTTAGGAGGAGAAATTTTCACCAGTCCTAAAACTGGTTCTGAGCAGTTTTGAAACCTTAACTGCTTGACCAATTTGGTGTTTGGACAGCATACGGCCTGAGCAAGACTAGAACCCTAGAAATATTGAAGTTGTAGATATGGGAAACACAAAACCTAAGTCAATAATCTAAGTCCTTTGGTGGGTTTAGGAGGGAAAAGCAATTTACCCATGTTCAGAGACCAAATAGTGGCTCAAGGGCCAAACCTATGGAATAGGCTTCATGCAAGCGTTGGTAAGATGGAGTCTAAGTGAAGTTTCAAGAACCCTAGGAGGTTGTTTTGGAGCTTTGGAAAACATTCCCTCACCCTTGCAAGATTCATTCATGTATTGAGGGAGGATTAGTCTTTTGGATGCATAAAAGGCTAAGGAAGAAAGGAGTCATAGCACCAAGATTTGGCTTGGTAGTTGCAAGCTTGACAAGATAGTGAGGTTGGTAGGAGAACCAGGGGAACTTAGACAAGGTAGAGTTCCTATAGGTTAGGGTGGAACAGCAATTTCACCAAGGAGGTCTATGACAAGGCCTAGTGCAGGAATCTGTGATTGCTTCCTGCAGCTTCTGAAAACAGTGTGATTGATTCCTGCAGCCTCCAGGAATCTATGATTGCTTCCTACAGCCTCCCTATCAGATTGGTATCAGAGCAAGCAAAATATTTGGGAAGCAGCTTATATGTCAGAAGTTGAGTCAAGTGAACCTCCCACCATGGTGACAAATGCACAGTTAGCCAAGATGGTTGAAGGACAAGAGGAGGATAACAGGTTGTTAAAGGAAAGAATAGAGCAACTTGAGAAAGCATTGAATGATGGAAGGTTGGAAGGAAAGGTACCAAAGGAAGAAGAGGTTGTAGAGGAGGACCAGGTCCCTGCACCTAACCCTATTTTGGAGGAGGAGCCTTTCTTGAAGGCATTGAAAGCCCTGAGTGGAAAAGGACTTAAGGGAATACCACTGTTCAGTGGAAAGATGGATCTTGATTTGGTCATGGATTGGATAGAAGGCATAGAGAATCACTTTGAGTGTGATGGAGTCACTGAAGCACAGAAGGTGAAAGTTTCTAAATCAAGGTTGAGAGGATCAACTTTGACATGGTGGAAGTTTGTTCAGACTGAAAGGGAAAAAGAAGGTAAATAGCCCATATCAACTTGGAAAGGAATGGTTGCTAAGGTGAAGGAAGCCTACATGCTAGATGACTATGAGATTCAGCTGCACAAGAAGAGGAAAATTCTAAGGGAGAAAGACCAAGATGTCAACACCTATACTAAATAGTTTCAGAAGCTTTGTTTGAGATCTAATGTGACAGAGGATGAGAGCCTAAAGGTGGCTAGATACCTAAATGGGTTGAAGTGGAACATCCAAGAAGAGATGGCTCTTTTGAGTCCTAAAACAGTACACCAATGCTATCAGTTGGCTATTAAGATTGAGGAAAGGAATAATAGGAAGCAAGATCAGTCTTCTAAGGGCAGAGGCAAAGGCAAAGATCAAAGAGGACAGTGTGGTGGTTACCAAGGTAGAGGAAATGATCAAATAAATCAAGGAGAATCTAAGCTCACTGAGCATGGAGGTGAAAAATCTTCAAGAGGAGGATTTAACAGAGGAAGAGGACCTCAAGGAGGTTCAAATAGAGGAAGAGGAGCATGTAGGAGTAATTCTTACTTTGCAAACATGAAGTGTTATCATTGTAACCAACTAGGTCACCCTGCTTATAGGTGCCCGGAGAAAGCATCATCATCCAGCAATGAAAAGAGAGTGGCCTATGCACAAGAGGACACCATGAGTCCTAAGGCATCTGAGATCAGTCATATAGAATCTGAAATTGGAGAGAATCTGATGTTTAACAGAGTTTTGATCAGGCAGCCAATCAAAGAGGAACCTAAGCAAAGAAGAGCTCTTTTTAGAGTAAGGTGCAAGATACTTGGAAAAGTGTACAAAGTCATTGTAGATTCTGGTTCAACAGATAATATAATCTTAGAGGAGGTAGTAGCAAAGCTAAACTTGGAGAAGGTACCCCATAATAACCCCTACAAGGTCACATGGCGGAATAAAGGGCAGAGTGTTTTGGTGAATGAGCAAGTAACAGTGGAATTTTCAATTGGGGGCTATAAAGACAAGCTGGTTTGTGATGTATTACCCATGGATGCATGTCATCTACTACTAGACAGACCTTGGCAATATGACAGAAGTGCCATTTATGATGGGAAAGAGAACACCATCTCATTCAAGAAGGATGGAAGAACCTTCAAACTGCAGTCATTGACAGAGGAAGATGAGGGGTAGTCAAAGGTACCCAACATTATGTTGAGCAGTGGCAAGGAGTTCCTTAAGGACCTACACCAAGGGAATGAAGGATATGTGGTCATGATGCAGTCCAAAGAGGAAGAAAAGGCTGAAAGGATAGTCTTACCAGAAGCAGTCCAAAAGTTGTTGAATAAGTACAAGAGTATAGTCAGTGATGGTACACCTGAAACTTTACCACCAAAGAGAGCAATAAGTCATCAAATTGACTTTATACCTGGAGCCTCATTGCCTAACAAAGTAGCATAAAAACTTACTCCTAAGCAGAACCTAGAGGTGGCTAGGCAAGTGCAAGAATTATTGGATCAAGGATTGATTCAAAAGAGCATCAGCCCATGTGCAGTCCCGGTGGTCTTGGCAACAAAGAAAGGAGGTAAGTGGAGACTTTGTACTGATTCTAGAGCAATTAATAGGATCACCATTAGGTATAGGTTCCCAATACCTAGAATTGAAGATTTAATGGATTGCCTTGGATGAGCATAGTATTTCACTAAGTTGGACCTCAAGAGTGGCTACCATCAAATTAGGATTAAGGATGGAGATGAGTGGAAGATAGCTTTTAAGACAAATGATGGGTTATATGAGTGGAAAGTGATGCCATTTGGCCTCTCAAATGCCCCTAGCACGTTCATGAGACTAATGAATGAGGTGCTTAAGGATTTCACAGGAATCTTTGTAGTAGTCTATCTTGATGACATATTGATTTTCAGTAAGACAGCAGAAGAACATTTGAAGCATGTGGAAATGGTTCTTAAAAGGCTGCAAGAAGAGAAGTTGGCAATCAACCTTGAGAAGTGTGAGTTATTCAAACAAGAACTTGTGTATCTAGGCTTTGTAGTATCCCAAGGAACATTGAATATGGATCCAAGCAAGGTGGAAGCCATCCTAAACTGGCCTATACCAACCACAACAATAGAGGTAAGGAGCTTTCATGGTTTAGCTCAGTTTTATAGGAAATTCATCAGGAATTTCAGTGGTATATGTGCACCAATTCTAGATACTATTAAAGGTGGTCTAAAAAAAAGTTTAAATGGACTCAAGAGGCTGATAAAGGGTTTGAAAAACTAAAACAAGAAGTGGCAACTCAACCAATTTTGTTATTGCCTAGTTTTGACAAGTTATTCACAGTTGAGTGTGATGCAAGTGGAGTAGCAATAGGAGGAGTACTTAGTCAAGAAGGTAGGCCTATAGCATTTTTTAGTGAAAAGCTCAATGAAGCCAAGCAAAAGTACTCTACCTATGATCTAGAATTATATGCTTTAGTGCAGTCCCTTAGGAAGTGGAGGCATTATTTGTTACCTAATGAATTTGTGTCTTTTACTAATAACCAGGCACTCAATTACATCAACACCCAAGAGAAGCTAAGTAATAGACATTTGAAATGGATGGAATACATCCAAGCTTTCACATTCACTATCAAGCACAAAAAGGGAAAAATGAATAAGGTTGCAGATGCATTAAGCAGAAGGTTGCTAACAGTGCAAGAAATACAGCGAAAGAGCATTGGAATAGAGTGTTTCAAAGACCTCTATGGTGAGGATGAAGACTTCTCAGAAGCTTACAAGGTATGCTCTGATTTTGAAAATCATTTTCATAGTCAATATGTTGAGTATACATTGCAAAATGGACTGTTATTTAAGGGTAATCAGTTATGTGTTCCAAGAGGATCAATGAGGGAAAATCTAATTCAAGAAAAGCACAATGGCAGTCTTAGTGGGCATTTTGGTATTAATAAAACTTTAGAGCTAGTTCAAAGGTTCTATTACTGGCCTAAGTTAGCAAGAGATGTCAGAAAATATGTGGAATAGTGTGTTGTATGCATGAAAGCTAAAGGGGGAGCTAGCAATGCTGGTTTGTATCAACCCCTGCCCATTCCTAACAGACCATGGGAGTGTGTGAGCATGGATTTTGTGGTAGGTCTTCCTAAGACCAAGACTGGTTTTGATAGTGTGTATGTAGTAGTGGACAGATTTAGCAAGATGAGTCACTTCATTCCTTGTACCCATTTCAGCAGCCTATTTTCAGCGTAGATCTTACGGATTACCTTTGCATTGTGCCATAGAGATGTGCCTGCGAGTTAAAGATTTCTTTATGGAGTAGATACAGGCAATGACATGATTTCAGCGGCTTATCTGGCGGGTCAAATAGAGGTGGTTAACAAAGTGTTAGGTAATCTTTTAAGATGCTTAACTAAAGAATATGGACAGACCTGGGATATGGTGATTTCCCAAGCTGAATTTGCCTATAATGACAGTGTCAATAGAACTACAGGGAAAAGTCCTTTTGAGGTTGTGTATGGGATGCACCCAAGAGGTATTTGTGAACTCAGAGACCTTGGATCTATGGAGAACAGGAGTGGACATGCAAAATATTTCACTCAGACCATGAAGGAGATACATGAGCAGGTCAAGAAGACAGTTACAACAGCAACCCAAAAGTTGAAGGAGAATGTTGATTTGTCAAGGAAGGATGTACAATTTGCAGTTGGGGACTATGTTATGGTCCACCTCAATAAATCCAGATTGTAGAAGGGCATGGAAACCAAGTTACAGATGAAAAGAGTGGGTCCATGCAAGGTATTGGCCAAATATGGCAAGAATGCATATAAGGTGGAATTACCATCAGATTTGGGCATCTCTCTAGTTTTCAATGTTGCTGATTTGATCAAATATAAAGGGACAGTCAAGGATCTGGATCAGGATAGTCAGGAGGTCTTCAAGGACATCAGCAACATGTCCATACCAACTCCATACAAGCTACAAGTAGAGAAGATCTTGGAGTCAAGAGTGAAAAAGACAACAAGGCACAAGGTGTACATGGAGCATCTTGTAAAATGGAAGGATAAGCATGAATCTGAAGCTACCTAGGTAGAAGAAGCAGATTTTAAGAAGAAAGGCATTGATATGTCTTTGATCTCTCCTAAAGTTCTTTATTTGGTTGAGCTGAGAGGGGGAGAATGGTGCAGGAGCACCTGGCAAAGTTCAGCGTAATTGAAGTTTTTGAAGGAAGTCTAATTTTTTTTGTGTATTCATAAGGTCATTTTGACCATTTTTTTAGGTGCTTTGGGTTGTCTTTGAACTTTGGAAAGGAGGTTAACAAGAGTTAAGTAATTTTAACTCTTCATTTTGGCTAAGTTGTAAAAATTGCCTAAGTGTTTGTAAACACAGCGGGTTTTACAAAAATGCATTTTTAGGTCATCTAAGCCTCGACCCAAGAACCTAAATTGTTGTGGAGGAATATTTAAGGAATACCACAACCTTTTTGGTTAGTGAGAAGTTTTTGTACGGACTGTGTTTTCCAGAAATTAAAGAAAATAGCGTTCTTGTCTTATTTTTTGTTTTTCTGTTCTTGTTTGTGTGACAGCAGCTAAATGAATTAAAAGAGGCATTTTGTAGGTTTTTTTAGCATGTAGAGAGGCCTCTGGAAGTTTTTTTTTGGCACATTTTATAGCTTTTCCATCGCTTTCATCTATTCTTGTAAATTCTGTGTTTTTTTTCCTTATTTCTATTTTGACTGGAACTGTGTAAAAATGGAGTTCTAGGCTGCATTCCCTCCGTACCAAGAAGTATGGAATTGTTGGGAACATGGTCAGGCTCCATCTCTATACTTGTAAATATGGTAGCAGTTAGGTTTCTTTTGGTTGCAGGAGCTATGAGAAAAGCCTTGCCCTAGGCAAGCTAGTGAAGACCCCGGCTAGGAAAGGGTGCAGAACAGTGTTGATAACTTGCAGGGGAGTGAAGCTTTTTGAGAAATTATTTTTGGAGAATTTAGGGGAAGGTCTTGGCCATGTATGGTGATAAGGAGGAGAGCCCAGCAATCTGTTTAGGAGAACTTTTCACCAGTCCTAAAACTGGTTCTGAGTAATTTTGAAACCCTGGCTGCTTGACCAATTTGGTGTTTGGACAGCATACGGCCTAAGCAAGACTAGAACCATAGAAATATTGAAGTTGTAGATAGGGGAAACACAAAACCTAAGTCAAGAACCTAAGTCCTTTGGTGGGTTTAGGAGGGAAAAGCAATTTACCCATGTTCAGAGACCAAATAGTGGCTCAAGGGCCAAACCTATGGAATAGGCTTCATGCAAGCGTTGGTAAGATGGAGTCTAAGTGAAGTTTCAAGAACCCTAGGAGGTTGTTTTGGAGCTTTGGAAAACATTCCCTCACCCCTGCAAGATTCATTCATGTATTGAGGGAGGATTAGTCTTTTGGATGCATAAAAGGCTAAGGAAGAAAGGAGTCATAGCACCAAGATTTGGCTTGGTAGTTGCAAACTTGACAAGATAGTGAGGTTGGCAGGAGAACCAGGGGAACTTAGACAAGGTAGAGTTCCTATAGGTTAGGGTGGAACAGCAATTTCACCAAGGAGGTCTATGACAAGGCCTAGTGCAGGAATTTGTGATTGCTTCCTACAGCTTCTGAAAACAGTGTGATTGATTCCTGCAGCCTCCAGGAATCTACGATTGCTTCCTGCAGCCTCCCTATCACTTCGCTTTGAAGAAGAAAGAGATAACCTCAAGATTAATATCATACCTGGAGAAGATGTGGAGAAAAATGATGAACTCTCAGGAGCCAGCCAAAATGAGGAAATATAGGATAAAGAAGTGCCTCAGGAGAAAGAGCAAGATAAAGAGAAGAAAAGTGATGATGAAAAGAAATATGAGCCAGCCCAGGAGGAACAAAATACTAATAAAATAAATGTAGAATTCATTGGGCCTGATGAAGGAAAGACAATAATGTAAGAAGGGAAATATAATGAAGAATAGAATGTGGAAGATGCATCTAGGAATGAGGGGGAGGAGTCTCAAAAGAATTAAGAGGATAAAAATGGTGAAGTGGACATTGCAACCCTTGACCAATAGACAAAAATCCCCTATTGGTTGGAGCAGCAACTGAATGGAAATGCTCCTATGCTTCCAAATCCAAAGGAATGCCTAGAAGCCATACTGGCTTGGGCTCAAGTATAGATGTGAGAGAAGAAGAAGCCCAAGGTCAGATCTCACATTACAACAAATGTGTCGAGCTCTTGCATATTGCAGGTGGAAACTTCAGTTTCAGATAAGGATGTTGGGACCCTTCAAGCCAAGGATTACCAAGTGACAACCATCAACCTAGGCCCTACTTCTCAAGCCCAAAAGATAAATGATTTTTCAGGGGTTTGTCACTACTATTTTGTAGTAGTTGGACAAGGATTGAGCCACAAAAGAATAATTGAAAGCATAGGTGGAAAATTGAGAGCCTTCACACAACAATAGGCCACATTCGGAGAAGAATCTCCAATGGAATCATCAGTGCCTGCCCTGCTATCAAAGGAGGAAATTAATAAAATGGAAAGAATGAGAACTTGGAGCAAGTCCACATTGGACTAGTTCAAAATGGTAACAAACATAGGCAATAAGGCTATTCACTACATAGTCAATATGCACAACCAGTTTTTGATCTTGCAAAATGAGATTGAGAAGGAGGTAGAGGCATGTGAATATTTTCTTGATCTTTACAATAGGGCATGCCCCAAACTAAAGAGCGTTATGAAGCTATTTACAGAAGTTTGGGAGCAAGAGTTGGCTCTTCCAAAGGAAGATCACTAGTTTCCCAAAGCTTGGTTATTTAATTTTGAATTTAGAAAGGGGATTCTAGAGAAATATGTGATTGAATTGGATGTTATTCATGCCCATGTTGTTTCCCACTTGGATGAGAGTGATGAACTCTTAGAATTGCTTATGGGAGCCAAGATTTTTGTCAAGGAATTGGATCATGAATTTGTAAAGAACAAATTCCACAAGAAAATGAAATAGAGAACCAGTGACACTTTGTTGGTAGGCTTCATGGATTTTGTCACATAGGCTTTCTCACAATTAGAGCAAATGATTCAGGCAAGAGATACGTGCATAAGGCATCATGATGAAATGATGGAGGAATTAAAAAGGATCACCTTCAAACATCACCAAATCCGACTTTGCGGACCAGGACAAGCTCTTGGAAATTCTAAACAAGTTTGTTCAATATGTTGTTTTACAGTAGGTTGTTGGAAATATTATAATAGAAGAAAAATACTTATAGTTTCTAGCTAAAGAGAAAAGTAAGTAAAAGACAAAATTAGCCACAGGATAAAATTGGCTAAAAGACAAAATAGGGAAAAGACAAATAGTAGCCAATTTTGTATTGTAAATTTTTGTACTTATGTTGGGTGATGTGAAAACCCTAAGTTGAAATTAATCTGAGCCATCCATTTAAAATCAATCTTGGCCATTCATTTAGATTTTGAAAAACTATAAATAGGGGCATCCTCTCATTTTCAAAGGGAGAGATGAGTTGTTGTAAAAGACAATGTGGAAATATATAAGAAAACATTGAAGTTTGGTGTTTCTTTGAGTTTTCTCATTGTGTGTGCATGATTCAGCCTCCATTTTCATTTCAATTCAGCTTATTTACTATTTAAGTTTCATTTTCAGCTTGTAGTTTCTAAACTACTTTATTGATGGCCATGTGTTGTAGTATTTGATGCACTTCCAGCTCATGCTTTTGGTGTTTTATTGGTGATAGAATACTATGTAAATCTAGTTTGTGCTTATTTATTTGTTGCACTCAAGTTCAACTATATGTTCATGCTTAATAGGTGAATGTCATAGTTTGAAAATCTGCAAGGAACCTTAGAAGATGGCACTAGTTTTGTAATACTGTAGGACACCCTTGGTTAAGCAAAAGTTGGTTATGGGAGTCATTCTACTATAATGCTGGTCATTATTGTTGTTGTTCATATTTTTAGCGTTAGAATAACTTCTAAACCCTTAAATCTTTTGCTTTTTATTTAAATCTAAATTGGTTTAGGATTCCAAGCATCACCATACTGTCATATCCGATTATTGAAATGAGTTTCAAATTGTTATTTTGAATTTACAGTCATAGCATATCTATTTCCAAAACTTTGAAACTTCATTACAGACCTAAAAATTCCATTCTTTGTGAACCATAAAGGCCCCTTGTGATTACCAACAAATCACACATCATCAACTGAGTTGTTTTATGCACTTTCATGACCTAACATTCGAGAGACCTTGGGGTGATTTTTTGAAACTTAGTTGCAAATTATTACCTTTCAAGAGATACATTACGCTCGTGTTTTTTTTGTGTTAAGAAGTGCAAAAACACCCATCAACAGAAATGGTGCTAGATGGAGGGCATTTGGATAAGCTGGATTGAATAGGGTCATTCTCCCCACAAATATTTTATAGAGTAACCAGATCTACATCAGATAAAGGAGAATTCTAAGAATTAAAGATCCCTACCAGGGCTAGGAGAGCCAAGAAAGGGGAAGCTTCAGCATCAACACCACTCACTTGACCTCCATCTCCTCCATCCCCTCTATCTCCATCTTCTCCTTCACTCCAACAAATTTCTTCTCCATTTACTAGCTACACCCAAACCATTGCATCCACCATATCTTAGCCACAAGTTGTTGCAACTCAACCATTACCGCCCCCAACTTCACAAATGGCTTGGTTGGGCAACAATCCCTCACCATTGTCCTTCAATGAATACCATGATATGCCAAAAAATCTATAAAACTTCTGCTCTAAATTCTACACCAATGATCCTCAAAGAATAGCTAAAGAACACATCAAAATCTTCCAAACTACTCTCAAGGATAGACAAATTGAACATGAGGATGTTGCTTGCAGACTCTTCTCATATTCATTAGGAGAGGAAGAATTTTACTGGTATATTCATTTGCCTATGGGATCCATCACCTCTTGGGATCTCATGAAAAACACATATGTAGAGAAATATAAAGTTCCAGTCAACCCCACAAACTTATACTAGTAGTTCATGTCATTAGGAGGGAAGTTAATGAACCAATCAACTCCTTCAACAACAAATTTCATCAAGCATATATGAGATTGCAGCCACCCTATGTGGTTGATGATTCTTTAGCAAGAGCAGTATACTATGCTACCTTAGATAATCTCACCTTAGCCTTAGTCAAGTGAATGCATTAGCCTCCTACATGTTTGGTAGATGCCTATGTTGAAGCAATTAAGGCCAGCACAGATTTGAGACAACATTTGGCTAGTCCAATACCTTCACTAGGACCCACTTCCAATCCTAGAAAAGTCCATGGGCTTAGTCATGCCTTAGCCCATCAAATTCCATTGATGAATCAAGTTTCCCAACTGCCCATCATGCCACATCCAAGACCTCCTTTGAGTCGGGCCCCATCAATACCCAGTTATTTCCAAAATTAAAATCAGTAGACTTATCTATAGTAGCCTAACATACCTTCATATTTGAAGAACTTTGAAGTTCCAGCTACTCAGTAGAATCTGTCTACAACACACCCTATTTTTCTCCAAAATTCCATACCAGCACAAAGCAATTCGTACAAGGAACAGATTGATGAATTGATCGAGAAAGTAAAGAAGCTGACCACCGAGGTTACTCACTTAAGAAACCAAAACAATTAGCTACAAGCATCTTAAAGAAGTATTCAAGCTAGCTACCATAGAGACAATCATGACTCAAGCCCAGCTTCGAGGCAGAACTATGAATGAGGTCAAAATTATGGGAAAAGCTTCAAAAGAAGGCAACCCCAAAGGAAAAATCAAACATGGAATATGATACCCAACAATGGAGGGGTTCTTACATTGCTTGACCCACCTAGCAGTGTAGATAAGTTGGCAAGTGGAGTATACTTGGCCGAGGCAACATTATCCAGATGGTGTAGAATCCATCAAACCAACAAGCATTCTGAGCTAGAATGTCTGAAGTTCCAAACTACTATTGCAATATTTCAAGTGGAGGTGCAAAATGTTATTGATAGTTCAAGTTAGGAAGAAATAATTCCCTCGAAGCCATATGATTCAGTTTTGGTGATCAACCAAGTGCCCTTTCCTCAAAGTGACAAGAACAAACCCAAGAAGGAGTCTACAGAAAAGGGAGGCGAAGCAAAAGAGGTATGTAACGAAGGAACTCTATCTTGAATGTTTGATTCAATAGATAATGGTCCTAAAGATGAGGAAGAACAATGAGAGGAAGAGGTTCACATGTTCCACCAATGCCTGACCCCTTATAACTTGAGGAATAGACAAGTTGGTGGTCCATTTACAACTTCCATACCACCAAATAATTTCAATATGCCAGCTGACCCAAATGCTAGCAATAACTTGTCTTACCCCAAGGTTCTTGCTCAATACTTCAATAGGAATAGGCAGCTTAATCCTACCAAAGAGTTGCACACTGATTTAGCCAAAGGAAATCCATCTGAGGTGGATGTTGAACAAATGGGAGAGTATGTGGTAGAAGAATTTAAGAAGGTAAAATTCAGCCTGTCAGCTTTTGAACTGCTAAGAGTACCCACGATTAGGAATGCCTTCTTTCGATCGTTGAATGGGAATACACCATAAAAACCACCCCAAGATGTAGCAACAAAGAGGTTCACATTTGAAACCTCTAACAATGAGCCAGCAATCAAATAAATTATAGGGAAGAAGCTTGATCAGCAACCTAGTAAGGATCAACAATTGGACAAGCAACCAACTAGGGAACAAAATCAAATACAAAAAAAGGACAAAGGAAATGAGAAGGATAAGGCTCAAGTAGCTCAAGATGATGTTAGTGTAGGTTTGTTCCAAGGAAGGCTAGAGACTCCTCCTTTCTTGTTGATAATCCACATGTTTGGAAAAAAATTGCACAATTGCCTTCTAGATTCTGAGGCCTCTACGAATGTCATGCCATTTGCAATTTGCAAAGCATTGGGCATAACTCCTACCCTGTCCAAAAGGAAGGTAACTCAATTGGATAAGATTTAGGTAAATGTAGTGGGGAAGTTAAATAGAATCCCAATGCAGGTAGCATCAGACCCAAGGGTGCAGTAGGTCATTGATATCCAAGTTGCACACATCCCCAACACTTGTTATATCATATTAGGAAGAGACTTCACCTGGGTTCTCAATGGTTATACTTCAACTAATTATTCACATATGTGGCTCCCTTCAAAGGGGCTGCCCAATCAGATCCAAATTGAACGTGAGCTTAGGATTAGATTTATGATAACCAAGTACAACAAGATGAATGAAGTATTGTTTGCAAAAATAGAATTAGGGAATTATCTCTTAGTCACATATGAAGGTGAACAAGAGGAGGAAGACGCAGTTATTGTGTTGTGTCATGCCTCTCCCAACTTGAATACCCTTCCTAATAGCATGAAAGCATTGATTGAATCTAAAAATGAAGATTTTCAAGAAGAGGGAAACCTAGGCTTGTTTGATGGCTTTCAAGAGTTCATGCAGAAGTGTGTTCAAGATCCAATCTAGAACCCAAGATGGATTTCAAGTAGCTATTGTTGCCTAGCTAGTGTAGAATACATGATGGATCTCATTCCAAGTTTGAGTGTTTTTTTTTTCAAACATCAATAGGTCACATTAAGAGGAAAATCACTCCAATAGAAGTTGTAAAGGGGAAACAAGATCAAAACCAGTTTGAATGCAAATAGTGCAGGGGTGAAAAATTGGATGTGTTGCCTAGAAATGAGTGTTGGCATATGGCTCGAGGAAATTATTGGTATGGCTTATAGTGTTGTCATTGATGGAAACTGAAGTCACTATTGTGGTCTGTAGATCCAAACTTGATCATAATGGCAACTAAAGTTAAGTACAGTGTTTTACCGACACTGAGCATGAAGAACAGGGTATCCGGCTAGTATGTCAATCTATATGCTTCACCAGATCATCATCTTGTGTTGTCAATCCCTAGGATAGGTTGTTAAGCATGTATGGTACCTTATTGGTAAGTTTTTTGATGTTGCATTAATCTGTGTACGAGTAAAGAGATCCAGTAGAATGATTTTATGTCTATTTGTTCATTATCGCTAACCTAATCAATGAAGCATGTTGTGGATGTATAAGGGATGATTGTTTAATTTTTTCTATGTTTGATAATTTGTTTTGGGTACTAGCTATGGTTTGGCTAACATGTGTGGGCATGCATCAAAAATTATTTATGATTTGAAGCCGACATGTAGATAATATTATATTTTGTGTGAAGCTGACATATAGTGTTTGAATTCTTGATAGTGGGTATTTATGCAAGTTTGAGAAATTCATTTTGTATGCATGAGATATATGAGAGAAGTTGTAGGACAGAAAATTTGGGTATGCAAATATCAAAAGATTAACTATGAGAATTTTGTTGGTACAAAAGAGGATTTGGTGACAAAGTAGAAGAGAAGTGTAGAGTCTGACAAAAGGTTTTGAACTTGATTTATGAGCTTCACCAGAACTGAAACCAGGCATTTGTAGATGTTATCTTCTCAATTCAAACTTTTGTTGTAATCTCTAACATTTTTTAAGGTACTGATCCTTCCTTGTTTTGAGCAGTGAGCTTTAGGAAGTGTTCCTGAATGCATGTGCATTCCCTTTTCTTCATACTTTTAATAGAGTATATAAATTGTGGACTAATCTCCACCCTGGTTTTTCCCCTAGAAGGTTTTCCACATAAAAATATTGGTGTTATGGTGCTTTGATTATCTTGTTCATGTGCTTGCAATTTTATTTCTAGTTATGTGTTGTTAATGGCTTAAGATCTGGATTTAAAGTTTAAATTTGTGGAACACTAATTCAACCCCTCCCTCTCAGTGTTCCTTGAGTCCAACAATGAGGTATGCTTTGTTATTTCTAAAGGAGGATGCCTTTGTAAGTTCTAGATTTTGTGCTTCAAAGGATCCAAATCCAAGCAAGGAGTGGGAGAAAGCTTCGAGTTGATCAGTCCCTTGAGTAAGACCTACTTTTCTACACATAGATTATAATTTTATTATACCAATAATGTAGCAAAGTATGAGGCACTAGTGCAACTTATGGCATTACGAAAAAGGGTCAAAATGTTGCAAGTATTTGGGGATTCAAAGCTAGTCATCAAGCAAGTCATAAAATTGTACTCATGCCATGACCGAAGGTTAGCTAACTATAGGCATAGGGTGTGGGATCTAATAGAGGTGTTTGATGCATTCAATATCCAATTAATTCCCCAAACAAAAAACCAAACTACTGATGCATTAGCACAAGCAGCCAACACCTTGGAGCCTTTGTCTTTAACTGTCTTGAATAAATTCATAGTAGAACTCACCTCCACCCCATCAGTTCCGGATAACATGACCAATTTCTAGGTGTTCAAGGACAAAAAGCATATCCTAGACTTCATTACCAGCTTGGATGTGTTTGCTTCTTAGATTATAGATGAAGTAGAGCTTGGGGAAGCAAAGCTTGATATAGAAGGGGTCATTAACTTGAAGACCAATGCAATACCCAGATGTATGGTTCAGTTAAAAAGAATCTTTTACCTTGACCATATAAGGGATCAGGATCAGCAAGCCGAAAAGGACTCCATAAACAACCAATGTGATACGCATAATTTGGGTACTGCAGAAAATGTAAAGAATATCTTTATTAGCAAGGTTTATACTCTTAAGGAAAGGAAAGGAATAATCAATTCCCTACATATATACCTTGATGTGATAGCTTGGGGATATGAGAACCTCAAGACATATGATACCTTGATCATTACTCACACTATTCCCCTCAAGTTGGATGTAAAGTCATTCAGGCAGCACCAACGGCCAATCAATGCACTCCTAGAGCCTATTATTTTCAAAGAGGTGAAGATTTTTTCCACATGTATTATCTTCCTTATTCGGCATTCCACTTGGGTGGCCAATTTGGTTCCAATCTGGAAGAAGAATGAAGAAATTAGGTTGTGCATGGATTTCTGAAATTTAAACTGAGCCTCAAAAAAGGATAAATATCTAGTACCACCACTGGATGAAGTATTGTAGATTGTCAATGGCTCATAGATGATTTCCTTTCTCCATGGGTACTCGGGCTACAATCAAGTGATGTTGCAGTATGAAGATAGACACAAGACTGCCTTCACCACAAAATGGGGTACATTTTCATATAGAAGGATGTTGTTTGGTTTAATCAATGTAGGACCTACATTTTAGTGTGTTATGGACATTTCCTTCAAGGATATAATTGGTAAATGTATCATCATCTACATGGATGACCTCACGGTTTTTTCTTTGATTTATGCAAGGTGTTCTAAAAGTGTCAATAGTTTGGCATTTCATTAAATCTAAAAAAGTGTATCTTTAGAGTAATTGAGGGAAAATTGCTAAGGCATGTAATCTCAAAGGATGGCATATCAATTGACCAAGAATGCATTCAGGTTGTTTTAAAGATTCAACGCCCTAGAAGCAAGAAAGAAATGAAGTCCTTTTTTGGGAAGATTAACTTTGTAAGGAATTTTATCACAAGGTTTGTTGATATCGTGAAACCATTGGATTTTATGCTTAAGTAGGATGCTAAGGTTGAATGGACACCAAATTCCAAGCAGGATTTTATGGAAATAAAAAGATCCATCGCAGACGCTCCCATCTTAATGAGCCCCGATTACTCAAAGTCATTCTTTGTATACTTATTCACCTCATATCACTCATGTGCCAGCATGCTAACGCAAAAGGATGAAAAATGAAGTGAGCATCCTATGCCTTCATGAGTGCTCCATTGAAAGATGCTAAGTTGCACTATCCCAATGTTGAAAATCAGGCTTATGCCCTAGTTTGTGGCATCAAGAAGTTCATGCACTATATCTTGAGGAATAAAGTGTTTTCTATTGTCCCAGACCCAGATGTTAAGTTATTATTGATGAAAAATGAGCTAGAGGTTAGGGGAGAAAAGTGGGTTACATTTTTGTAGGAGTATGATATGGAAATACAACTGATGGAGTTGGTTCGAGGTCAGGATCTTACATGCACAATGGCAGAAATTGAACCAAAACTCACTACCTAGTAGTAGAACTTGGAGGATGTTTCTCTAGATGACTAGTATGACAACATTGTATACTATCTGCTAAACAAAAAATGCCTTCCATGCTTGCAAGGAGTCCAAAAATGAGCTCTATGGATAAAGAGTAGCAACTATATTATGAAAGGTGCCATGTTGTACAAGAACAACCATGAAGGGATCTACCTTCAATGCCTAAGGAAAGTTGAAGCTACAGAAGTGCTTAGAGAATTTCACGATAAATTTGGAATGGAGCATGGATCGGGTCCTTCAAAGGCCCACTAGATTTTATGAGTTGGTTACTACTAGCCTACGCTATTCAAAGATGCTCACAATCACATTCAGGCCTATCATGTTGCCAAGGCAAGGCCATTTTCCTAGTGGAGACTAAACTTTATTGGTCCGGTCAACCCACCATCTTCTATGGGACACAGGTACATTCTAATTGAAATTGATTATTGTACTAGTGGACATAGGCCATTTCTTGTAGACAATGTACAACAAAGGTAGTAATCAAATTCCTTGAAAGTTACATTATCAACCGTTTTGGATGCCCATTTGTACTAGTATGTGATAATGGTATGGCCTTTGCTTCTCTTAAATTTGTGGGTTGGACTTTTGATTATGGAATTGTGCTCAAATTCTCATCAAACTACTATCCCCAGGGTAATAGGTTGGCTTAATCCACTAACAAGAATTTGTTGACTATAATCTGCAAGCTATTAGATAAGAACCCAAGGGATTGGCACACCTAGTTATAGTTTTCTATATGGGTAGATCATACTCGACATAAGACAGCCTTAGGAAATTCCATATACCACTTGGTTTATAGCTTGGAACCCATTTTCCCAATTCACCTTAAGATTCCCATGTTGTAATTTATCAACACCTACTATGAGGAGGGGGAATGTCTTGAAGCCCGTCTTGCTGAATTGCTCCACTTAGAAGAAAAATGAGATGAAGTCATAATTTTTTTTTCCAAACATTAGGGCATAATCAAATGATGGTTCAATCATAGATACAAATTCAAGGCCTTTAGAATTGTTGATCTAGTGTTATACTTGGACAAGGCCATTGAGAAGAAAGGGGAGCATGATAAATTCGACAAGCTTTGGCTTGGCCCCTTTCAAATTTCTAAAATCTTGGGAAATAATTCATTTTTATTGAAGACCCTCACTAGAGAGGATGTCCCATTGCCAATCAACGGGAAAAACTTGAAACATTATTTCCTTGCCTAAGTTGTTCAGGCTCACTCCTATACATAGTTAGAGTAGGTGTTTTTCTTTTATTTTGTTTTGCTTTACTTTTGTTCATTTTGTTGGTTTTTGTTGAGGGTGTTGTTCAGTCTTAATGTGGTGGTTGTGCTTGGCCTATTCAAAGGGTCCACTTTGTTGTATGTTCATGTTTGTTCCATGGATAAGCATTCATCAGTTATTAGGGATTTTTTGTTTGCTTTCACAAATTGGATTTCATCAACCGAACTCTTACTTCAACTAGAAGGAAACCCTTGTCTAAGTTGTTTCACATTTATCTTAGTTCTCACGTGACACACACCTTTAATGATCCCAACAGGCTAAGTCATTTTCCAAAATTTAATGAAGTCCAGGGAGATTGCAGAAGTTTCAATGCAGGTTTCCCTCATGTGGAAGTTGCGCCTCCATGCGTCGTCCACAAAAATCCTGTTGCAGGCCTCTATTTGTGGATTTTCATCTCCACTTCAACACCCTTTACGGCATTTGACCCTCATCTTTCTACACGGCCTTTTGTGCACCATCCTTTTCCCTTTATTTTTTCGTACCCATACCCATCATGTGTTTTTCAAAATACCTACAATAAATGCCCCAGATTTATGATACTCTCGAGCTTATAAATATAGGGCTCTGACCTATCATTTTCACTCAAGTATTTCAAATTTGAAGACCTGAGTGGACTACTGCATGTGCAAAAATATCTCAACAACTAAAGCATCGGATCTCCCCTTCCTTTGCATGGAAACAAGTGAGGTTTGCTCCCATATCCTTTTATTCTTGTGTTTTTTGAATTTACCAGGTGCTTAGGGTTTTGAGGTAGAATATTTAGGGTCTCTTTTTGTAGTTGAACATGAGGTAGTCACTAAATTAAATTCCCCACACTGTGTTAGCATTCACCATGGTGCTCAAAAGACAAAACCCTAATGTGTTAAGGGTTAGTAAACTCTAGGTTTCAAAAAATTGTTGAAATTTGTTGCGAGTTCTTGCTCATTGATGACCACTTCTAAGCCACTGTTCAAAATGGAATAAGCATGAACTACCCTCGCACCCCTCACTCCTATAACCAAGTCTAAGGTGGTCAAAACTGATGGAGCTTTAGAAATAATGAGTTAAAATTCAATGCCTTTGTGAGTTCTTCCATGAGGATTTATGTGACCGGAAGCCCATCCCACCTAAGCCGTCTTTTAAACGGTGAAGCCCTATCAACCTCCTGACTGGTAGATCTCGCCCTGACATTTACAACTAGCATATCGGTCAAAACACTCAAAACAACTAAGTCTTCGAGTCTATGTGGTGTTCCCCTTATGGGATGACATTGGCAAGGATCTGTGAAACCAAAGTCGTTGTTAACATAAAATTATACATAGCTTTCCCACCACTCCCCAACCCTATCCACAAATGTCAAACCAAAACTTTGAAAATTAGCAAGTTTAAAGTTTTTGTGAAGTTCCCATTGCGGGTCGTTGTTGGTGGATGACCAATCAACATAAGTCATCATCTATAGAAAAATCCTGGCGGCTTCTACCCTCACACTTTCTACATGCATTCAATGCTCAGTCTCGATGACATAAGCATCAGTTTTAACATTATCAGTTTTAATGAGAATGAAAATTCCAAGACAAAACATGATGTGGGTTTCTCCACATGGGTTTTTTCCTATAGAACGCCGCTCATCACAAGTCATTCCCTAATTGCTTAACACTTGACGACACCCACCTCAATGGCTTCTTCCTCACCCTTTCCCACATCACCCCAATGGTTACCCAAGTCACTAAGTCCACTCCAATCTTGCTTCCCACATGCCAAGTGCGTTATTCCACAAATTAAACTTAGAGCATCTAAAGTCAAAAACCTTGGAGAGTTCTAACATGTGGGCAACTACTTGTGGATTTATGTGAGCTTAGGTCCATCGCTTAACCACAAAACACTTGACAAACACCTACTCAACAACTTTTTCATGATAGGTTTCTGCATTAAAACAAAGTGACTAAATCTCCAAGGAAGATGATCTAACATGACCTCCCACCCTATTCTTGACGTGCTAAATTGACTTAACCCAAATTTGTTGAGTATAAAGTAATTGCAGAGACTAAGAAGCGGAAGTCCGTTTGTGGAAAGTCATATCCCCAAGGCCATTGTTAGGAGCAAAACTTAAACAACATTCTGAGTAACTTCCCCCACATCACATTTTCTCGTAAGGCCTAAAAAAGAAAAATAAATCAAGTAAAGTCATCTCAAATGCTTTAACATACATTTTGCAAGTGACTTAATGGGTTCACATCAAAATGGTTCAATACTCTATCAAGGTGAAAATATCCCTTCAAAATTCCATTTTCAAGTCTTTGTGTCCTCTAATCCATTTTTAATGGCATTACCACTGACGGCTTCTGTGGGATGGAAACCCACACCATTGGACCTGCAAAGCTACAAATCTTGCAAATGAGCATAGAATGATGAAATTTAGTAAATGTAATGATATTTTTGAGGTAAATGAATGCATATAACTACATTTTAGCATGATTTAATTGGAATTTTAGTCCTTCTTGATTTATCGAAGTGTTTACTATGCGTTCTTTGTGCAAGATTTATGGAACCAACTGAGAAAACTAACAAGGGAAAGAAGAATGCAAAAGCTACAAAGAGAGAAAAATGGATAAGATGAAGTACAAATTCTGCAGGGTCGAGTGTGCCTCAATGATTATCTTGTAATGGGATAAGGTGATGGATATAGACATGGGTCACATCATTATAGATGAATTCAAGCAATGGGTCTTGATCAATATGAAAATTGAGGAAGCTTGAAAGGTAAAGAAGAGTGGAATTGCAAAGGCGGTAGGTTTCCCTCCAACTCTAATAAGCCCAAAGTTGATCTTCCCATGCAGAGAATGTTACCACTCACAAACTAGGAGAAAAGTCACTGTGGACTTGACTCCTATTTCAATCGGAAGGACATTTAGAATCCCTCTATTCGACAAAATCAAAGAAACTAAAAAGGATTCTACCCATAATGTGTGGAAAGTAGACCCCACAGGTTGCAAGAGGACCATAAACTAGACATGGCTGCTCGAGAAGAGAGGAAGTGCTAATAAGGGGCCTCAAAAGCTATACTAGAGTGACTTCAGGGAGGAGGTCAATGACCTTGTGACACTACTAAGTAGCGTAATATGGCTACCTACTTCTTCAATATTCGAGGAATGGATGTGGTACTTCATGGAGGAGATCCTTGAGGGAAAAAAAAATTCCAATAGGCAAAAATAATCAATAATAATTTGTATAGCTCATTTGTTGTAGTAAAGATGACTAGCGAGTTCTATATGACCTTGTACATTGTATATCTTCTAGCAGTTACTTTCCCCTACAAAGGATTGAATTGTGTTGGTGAACTAGGAATGAAGAAAGGGAAAAACCTCATTTATAATTGTTACCCACAACTACAATATAGAAATTACAAGAGAGATTACAAGAGATTAAATGATGCCTTCATAATAAACATTGTTCGAACTCTATCAAAGGATTACCATAAAAGGATGTCTCACAGGGCGAAGGAACTAGTTAATAACTTTGGGTACTCGTTCATTCAATTCCCCAATTTTACTTAAGGGTCAAGGGATTCTTAGGGTTCCCATATTGTTTTCCAAGGTACCCTAGTGATAGAATGATTTTATTAGAATTGACTCAATAGATGCAAATGGACCATTCATTTCTACATGAGAAATATTGTGTTGGGGTTCCATACCCCATTATTTTTGGTCAAGGAGTGTATTTGTGGTTGGCTACCCCTTGTGTAGAAAACTCAGAGAAGGATCTTGTAGAATACAACCTAGAGTTGCATACAAAACGAGGAGCCTTAGACCCTCTAGGAAAATTGAAGAAATAGGTTGGAAGGTAGTATGCCCATAGGCCCCATATTGAAGACTTTTGGGAAAATTGTGATTATGATCATGAGGTCAGGAGAAGACATTATATGAAAATGATGGGAATTTTTTTAAAATCTATTGATCTATTTCCAGTTCTCAACCAAGTGGTTGATGATGAAAACACTTTGGATGAAGGATATAATGCTCTTTCTAAACTGTCATTGTTAGTGATTGACTAGACAAAGTTGGAAGTCACAGACTTTGACACAATCACCCACCCAATAGAGCAAAGAACCAAGAAATGGTTGGATAGTCAAGTGACTCAATTGCAACAATAGGGTGTATATTGGCATATGGGGAGTTGGAGGACGATGTTAAAAGTGATACCGATAGCAGCGTCGATGCGGCTCTTTGGGCAAGGATCCTAAGTCTCCACCTGTCACTCAATCAAAGAAGAGAAAGGAGGTGTGGGAGCCAAAACCCAAACAAAAGGTATACACTCAAAAGGCAATTGAAGGACAAAGGCCCCCTAAGAAGGCCAAGAGGAAAAGAACTTCCATTCCTGATATGCCCACTATTCAAGAAGAAGAGTCATTGCCTTCAAAAGAGGAGGCTAAGCCATAGTCACCTCCATGTACTGCACCTTTTCTCTTGGATGCCCCTATTGTGCCATCTCCTTCCACTCCACCATAACTACCTATGTCATCCCCACCCATTGTGGACATCTCTTTCCACCTCACCTTTGCCTCCTTGACCGCTCCTATGGTCATGGTTGATTCCTCATCATCAACCTCCTCTCCCTTATTGTCTTCCTTGCTCCCACCCCCATTGCCTACTTTCTCCACCCTACTTCCCTCTATGCTCACCACCTCTATGGAACCTATCTCATTGCCTCAAACCTTTATTGCCTATTTGTAGAATATTCCCCAAACCATTTTGACTCCTGAAGCAAAATTATTCATAGCTCAACTTGTCGCATCATTACCTATACCTGCACCTCCTATTAAACCACCCAAGATGGAAGCAACCATGCAAATATGCAAGGAGATGGAAAGACTAAATGAGGATTAGATTACAAAAATAGATAATGTCACCAAGGAACCTAAGGACATGGATTGTGATGATATCATGAACATGTTGAGGATGGCTTAAGGATTTTTTATTTAGATGAATTTTATTCAAATGAAGAGGGGCAAAAAATTCTCAAGGATGGGGATATGAGCAGATTTGACACTTATTGTGATATGGATACTTCTGACCAGGATCTTGAGAATGAGCAGCATGAGGAGCACTGCTCTAAGGAAGAAAGAGATAACCCTGAGATTAATATCATGCCTGAAGAAGATGTGGAGAAAAATGATGAATTCCTAGGAGCCATCCAAAATGAGGGCTTATAGGCTAAAGAAGTGCCTCGGGAGAAAGAGCAAGATAAAGAGAAGAAAAGTGATGATGAAAAGAAAGATGAGCCAGCCTAGGAGGAAGAAAATACTGATAAAAGAAATGTACAATTCATTGGGCCTGATGAATGAAAGACAATAATCCAAGAAGAAGGGAAAGATAATGAAGAAGAGAATATGGAAGATGCTCCTAGGCATGAGGGGTAGGAGCCTCAAAAGAATCAAGAGGATACAAATGGTGAAGTTGAAACTACATCCCTTGACCAACAGATAGAAATCCCCTCATGGTTGGAGTAGCAACTGGAGGGAAAGGCCCTTGTGCTTCCAGATCCAAAGGCACACTTGGAAGCCATACTAGCTCAAGCTCAAGTAAAGACACGGGAGAAGAAGAAGCCCAAGGTCAGATCTCACATTACAACAAACATGTCGGGCTCTCACATATTGTAAGTGGCAACTTCGGCTACAAATAAGGATGCAGGGACCCTTCAGGCCAAGGATTACCAAGTGACCATCAACCTAGGCCCTGCTTCTCGATCCCAAAAGATAGATGATTTTCAAGGGGTTGTCACTACTATTCTGCAACAATTGGACAAGGATAAAGCCACAAAAGAAGAATTGAAATCATAGGTGGTAGAACTGACATCCTTCATATAACAATGGGCCACATTCAGAGAAGAAGCTCCAGTGGAATCATTGGGACCTACCCTTCTATCAAAGGAGGAAATTAATAAAATGGAAAGAATGAGAAATTGGACCAAGTCCACATGGATTGGTTCAAAAGGGTAACAGGCATAGGCAATAAGGCTATTCACTAAGCAGTCAAAATGCACAACCATTTTTTGATCTTGCAAAAGGAGATTGAGAAGGAGGTAGAGGCATGTAAATATTTTCATGATCTTTACAACAGGGAATGCCCCAAACTGAATAGCATTCTAAAGCTATCTGTAGAAGTTTGGGAGCAAGAGTTGGCTATGCCAAGGGAAGATCACTAGCTACCCGAAGCTTGGTTATTTAATTTTGAATTCAGAAAGGGGATTCTAGAGAAATCTATGACTAAATTAGATGCTATTCATGCTCATGTTGTTACCCACTTGGTCAAGAGTGATCAACTCTTAGAATTCCTTATGGGAGCTAAGATCTCGGCCCAGGAATTGGATTGTGAATCTATAAAGCATGAACTCCACAAGAAAATGAAACAGGGAACCGGTGACACTTTTTCAGTGAGCTTCATGGATTTTTCCACAAATGATTTCTCAAAATCAAAACAAATGACATAGGCAAGAGATACATGTGTAAGGAATCATACTGAAATTATGGAGGAATTCAAAAGGATCACCTTCAACATCACCAAATCTAACTTCTCGAACTAGGACAAGCTCTTGGAAATTTTGAAGAAGTTTGTTCAATATGTTGTTTTGCAGCAGGATGCTGGAAATATTATAATAGAAGAAAAATACTTATAGTTTCTAGCTAAAGGGAAAAGTAGCTAAAAGACAAAATTAGCCACAAGATTGGCTAAAAGACAAAATTAGCCACAAGATTGGCTAAAAGATAAAATAGGGAAAATACAAATAGTATCCAATTTTATATTGTAAAGTTTTATACTTATATTGGGTCATGTGAAAACCCTAAGTTGAAATGAATCTGAGCCATCTATTGAAAATCAATCTTGGCCATTCATTTAGCTTTTGAAAAACTATAAATAGGGGTTTCCTCTCATTTTCAAAGAGAGAGATGAGTTGTTGTAAAAGACACTCTGCAACAATATATAAGAAAACATTGAATTTTGGTGTTTCTTTGAGTTAGCTCAATGTGTGTGCATGATTCAACCTCCATATTTCATTTCAATTCAACTAATTTACTGCTTAAGTTTCATTTTTAGCTTGTTGTTTCTAAACTACTTTAATTATGGACATGTGTTGTAGTATTTGATGCACTTCTAGCTCATGTTTTTGGTGTTTTATTGATGATAGAATGTTGTGTAAAGCTAGTCT
Source organism: Sequoia sempervirens (assembly GCA_007258455.2). Classification (NCBI taxonomy): domain Eukaryota; kingdom Viridiplantae; phylum Streptophyta; class Pinopsida; order Cupressales; family Cupressaceae; genus Sequoia; species Sequoia sempervirens. The sequence goes on from VDFB02000007.1 coordinate 228,944,658, forward strand.
ATGCTTATTTATTTAGTGCACTCAAGTTCAACTGTATGTTCATGCTTAATAGGTGAATGTCACAATCAGAAAATCTGCAAGGAACCTTAGAAGATGGCATTGGTTTTGTAATACTGTAAGACACCCTTGGTTAAGCAAAACTTGGTTATGGGAGTTTTTCTATTGTAATGTTGGTCATTATTGTTGTTGTTCATAGTTTTAGAGTTAGAATAACTTCTAAACCCTTAAATATTTTTCTTTTTCTTCAAATATGAATTAGTTTAGGATTCCAATCATCACCATACTGTCATATGCAATGATTGAAATGAGTTTTAGCTTGTTGTTCTAAATTTACAGTCATAGTATATCCATTTCTAGAACTTTGAAACTTCATTATAGACCTAAATATTCCATGTTTTGTGAACCGTAAAGGCCCCTTATGATTACTAGTAGACCACACATCATCAATAGATCACACATCATCAATTGAGTTGTTTTATGCATTGTCATGACCTAACATCTGAGAGACTTTGGGGTGATTTTTTGAAACTTAGTTGTAGATTATTACCTTTAAAGAGAGACATTACGCTTTTGTTTTTTTTGTGTTGAGAAGTGCAAAAGCACCCATCAACAGCTACCTTAGGATTCATCTTTTTTATCTATTGTCTTACAGGTTTAGCATTATTTTCTAGGACAATGTTATGTTTGACTATCTTACGATCTATATCTTGCATATCCAAATAAGTATAAGCAAATATTTTGAGAAAAAAATGTAATAATGTTGTGTTATCTTCTTTTTCATCACCATCAAGAATTTTTTCAATTTGAAGTGTCTTTTCCTCATTAGATGGGTCTATTGGTATGCTTATGGTATCTCCTACAAGTAACCCACTATGATCTAGAACATTAAGAATTTTTTGGGGTTCAACTTGTTCACCATCAGATAATTCAATTTATTTCCTAAAATATCCTTTAGCATTTAAGCAATATGGAAATCCATGATTAAGATGATGACTAGGTAAAGTATCATATATACCCTAAAATTCTTCCAAGAACTCATCATTCTAAAAAAATATCCAATGACATATCATTACATGTAGTTTCTATCAACTCAAGATGAACTAAATTGATGATTATTTTGGAAGAATCTTGTGTGATGACATTGACATGGAGTGAAGGTATTTTTTATGCTTTCATGACCTTTGAAGGATAATAACCAAGACTACTTGTTGTTTCTTATGTGTTGAGCTCTATAGGGACACAAATACCTTGTTCTTTTACACCACATCCTTTTCCATTATATCCAAATTATTTCAAAAGTTGATAACCTCCTCCATAAATAGCTTTCATTTCTTTAAAAGAAGGTTGTTTCTCATAATCACTTTCGTCATATGTAGATGTGTAATTTTTGTTTTCCTCATTGTTAAAATTTGTCAAATTAGATGTTTTTTATGATTCACCACTAGCTTGTGTGGATACTACCCTAGCTTCTTCCTCTTTTTCCGATTTTGATGGTGAGATTTTATATTCCCCCATAAATGTTGGTGTGAAATCTAATGATCCACACTCCTCTTTGTCTTCAACTTGTAAAGATTCCACTTTTGAGGTCAGAATAAATGTGGTAAGAGGTATTTTAACTCTTCTTTAAGTCTATAAACAATTTTTAGACTTGGGGTCAACCTTTACCATGTAAACCTTATTTTTATGTGTATTTCATTACTTGATAAAACGTTGAAGGCACTCCTTTCATCTCATGAATCTATGGTCCACCCAAGAGGATATTATATGAAATATTATTAGGCATGACATGGATAGGAGTTTTTAATATAATAGGACTAACTTTAATTGGTAATATTATCATGCCAAGTGGTTGTCTCACCACATTATCAAACCATGGATAGACAAAGCATCTGGTTGAATTAAGGTTTTGTCCGCTCCAATTTTGGCCAAAATGTGAATGTTATAAATATTAAGCCATAAACCATTATCAATAAGGGTACACCTAATCTTGATCTTGTTAATAACAACCATTATTATCAAGGCATCATTTTTATTTTATGTTTCAAAAGGGGGTAATTCATTTTGATGAAAGACAATGTCCAAATTAGCTAAATTTATACCCTCAAGAAGGGTTGTGTGACGTAGAAAATTGGACCCTCTTGACAAGAGAGATAATTTAATGCCTAATTAGACCCACTTTTGAGTACCCTTGCATCATTTATCCTTCAAAACAACATTTATAGGCCCCTAAGACCCATTACTTTTGATCTTGAGGCTCGTTTCACTTGAAAAATCACTTAAATCCTAACAAACATTCAATTCTTCCATATACCGAAAACCCACCTTCAAAAATTAGTAGTGGGACCCATTTTCCACCTTGGGAGAATGAGTCCCCTCTAGGGGGACCCATTCGCCAAGGGTGGAGAATGAGTCTCTTTTCAGGGAAATTTCAATTTTGAGCAGGAATTTAATTAATTCAACTTAATTTTTGGTGAATGTCGACCTCTTAGGTCTAAATAATGAGTAGATTAGATTTTTTTGCTTATAAATACCCATTTTTAGTCATTTTACACATCTTTTAGTCATTTCACAAAAGCAATTTCTAAAGATAAGTCTTCTACAACAAGTTTAATTAGAAAAGTTGAAGTTTTAGGGCAGCAAACTAGGGTTTTTGTAGGTCTTGAAGCTCACTTTTTGGATAATAGTTCAACATTGCAAAGAGTTTATGATGGATGCATATGGTGAATCGTGGAGAAATATAGGTTGAGGAGATGCAACTAGCCATCAAATCACACCTAAATACTTTTTTTCAAAGTGATTCCATTTTCCATTTCTTCTCTATCTTCAGATTAAGGTTTACTTTTCATTCACATTCCATTTGCATATCATTTTATCTCCATTTTTGATGTGTTGTGAGATTTATAGGGTTGATATCTTGCATCATTCAAATCACATTTGTATTTCTTATTCTTGCACAATAGAATAGGGTTTTTTAAATATTTAGACTTTCTTAGTCTTTAACACATCTAAGGCTAGGGTTTTGTGCAAATTTTTCTCCATTCAAGGTTTAATTAACCCACTAGGGGTTTGACCAAGGCAAACCCCCCATTAGAAAAAAAAAATTAAGTTGTTTTGCAGGAATTTTTTGAGATCCCGATTTGGGTTTCCATTAGAAAGTGTTATACAGGCATCAAGATGCAAAAGAGAAACTTGAAATTATAGAAATTTAAAAGTGGATTGATTCACCATGCATGGTGAATGAGTCCCTCTTGAGGTGCCATTTTAAGTCAGATGCAGATCCAAACATCCTAGTTAGTAGAAAATAACTTTTGTGTAGAAAAACCCTAACCTGGGACTGATTCGCCCAAGCTGGCGAATGAGTCCCAGTTAGCTCAAAATCAATTTGTCAAATTTCTAGATTTCTTTCCATTCCTTTTCAGCTTCTCAGGTGCACACATTCTAAAATTTGGCTTTTTGTTTAGTTTAGTTTACATTTTCATTCATCATTTTAAGCTTTTTGTAAACGTCATTGTGTTTTCAAACATTGCATTTTTCTTAGGTCTTGCATTCATAATCAAGTCAAAAAGTTCATTTAGCTACATTGAGATCATCTTATTTAGTCTAAATAACATCATACACATCTTAATTTGAGTGAGGTTTATCTCTCTCCTTTTAAGTGAAACATCTTAAGAGTGCAAGACTAGTCTATAAGCCTCACACCCAAAAATCCAAGGTTCATTTTGGTGAACCTACATATTGAACATCATATCATTCTAATTTGAATTTATATTTGCATCCTAGGCCTTAATTGCATTGTATTTTGCATTGTTTTTGTATCCTAGAGATTCTTAAACTTGCATTAGTGAAAATATCATTTAGAGTACATTATTGCATCTTATTTCATTACTTCATTTCAACATTTTACATTACAGTCTCTATTTGCATTGTACATACCTGAAAACATTCAGAAATTTTTAAAAAAAATAGAAAAAACATAAAAATACCTCCCCTAGGACTCATTCGCCATATTGGGTGAATCAGTCCCACTACAATTTTTGCATCAGAGTTTCTAGAATTTAGTTTATTGCTTTGCACATTTATGTTTCCTGTAGTTTCTTTTATGTCATAGTTTAGTTATTTTCTATTTCATTAGCACAAGCATCATTTTTATTTCATAGAATTTATGGATATTCTTAGATTTTTGCAACTTTCCTTTTTAGTGTTCATTCCTAGTTCTTTTAGATCAAATTCATCGATACATAAAACCATAAAAACTGAAACATCAAAACAACCTTTCAAACAAATGATTAAAATTAGAGACACCATCTCATCCAAGCCCCTTAGTAGTGATGATGTAGATAAGTTAGATGAATTTCTTCAAGACTTCCTCTCACTCACTTCATCCTCTAATGCTTGCAATGAGAAACCTAAACCCCCTAATGATAACATATCCCTCAAACCTTTTGGTTGTTATGACTTTGACTTGTTAGATGAATCCCTTCAGGACTTCATCTTGCATAAGTCATCCACTAAGGTTTGTTGTGCCAAACCCACAATAACAAATGTTAACACCTTTGATGTTGAAAAACTTAAACCAATTGATGATAACTTAGCCCTCAAACCTTTTAGTCGTGATGACTTGGACTTGTTAGATGACTCCCTTCAGGATTTCATCACACTCAAATCATCCACTAAGGTTTGTTGTGAGAAGTCTAAAACTAAGGATTTTCATGTGATTCAGCCTCAACTCGTTCTTTACCCACCCTCGCATAAACTTCATCCTTCCAATAAACCTGAGTACACTCTTTACCCACCTAAAACCAATGTGTTGTAGCAATCAAGTAATGTTATTGTTGCTCATACATATAATACTTGAAATAATCTGCAACCACCGCAACCAACCCCACCCTCTTTACCTTTACCCAATCCACCTAGTGCTCCTCGTTACCTCCCACACACAAAGGAGTATGATCTTCTTGAACAATTAAAGAATACTCCTACAAAGATTTCTGTTTTGGATTTATTTCAGAACTCACCAAATTACCACACTATTCTTCAAACAGCCTTACAACAAATTGTAGTTCCTCCTGGTACAACTCTGAGTGATGTGGCAACTTTAATCCATAGCACAAATCTAGAATCAACATGAGCTCCCTCCTTTAGAGTTGCGAAAACAAAATGAAGCATTTATGATAATTGCTCAATTCAATCACATAGGTATCAAAAGAACCCTTATCGATAATGGTTCTTCCCTTAATGTGTGTAGTGTGAATCTCCTTGATAGATTGCGCGTTGATAATTTACAAATAATAATTTATTTTGTATCCATTTGAGGATTTGACAATACAACAAATCAATCGCTCGGCATAATTACTTTACCTATTACAGTTGGGGTGGCTACTTTGCAAACTCCTATTCATGTCATGCCTTATGATCTTTTGTATAATCTTCTTTTAGGAAAACCATGGATTCATGAGATGAATGCAGTGCCTTTGACACTTCATCATATCATGAAATATGTCTATAAAAATCATATTTATCAAGTTGAAATAGACCCCAAGCCTGAAAGTTGCTTGCAACTTGAAAAAGGAGCTACAAGTCCTCTAAAAACATTAATTCCAACATCCAATATAGACCCTTTCAAAATTAAACACAACAATGAGGAATTGGTATCTAAATTATTTGGTGATGATTGGGGATCCTTAGAATTCACACATTCATTTATGGGCGAATACATAATCACACAAAAGAAAGATGAGAATCAAGAACAACAAACCATCATGTCCACTCAAAATTATGAACAATCTTCTCAAACATCTTTCTCTTCTACTTTGGAAGAAAATGCAACATACACAACAAATTTTGATGAGATAGATTATCAATCCCCCCTACTCCGATAGAAATGGAAAGACTTTATGGAAAAGGATATGAACTTGTGAAACAATTAGGATCTACTGGCAAAGGGTGTGGCAAACATGAACAAGGTATTCATGTTCCTATTGAACCTAATACACAAGAGACAACAACTGGATTGGGATATTCTTTTTCTATGATGACAAAAGCTACTCAATGACCATCTGTGAACATCAACACTATTACATGTCAACCAAAACATAACCTCACCATCCAACATCCTGAATTTCTTGATAATAATTCACTACAATCATGGCAGTATGTTGATAGTGATGAAACTCTGAAACAAATGTTAGGAGTTTATGATAACACATCATCTCCTGCTCCCATAAAATGAATTATTCATGCCATGATCGTTACCAAGCAAAAATAAAGTGATATCACTGAAGAACCCTATGAGTCTGAAGTTCCTAAATCCAATGCACTCCCTTTAGGAGATACAATTGATGTGCCAATGGACATTGATGATAAAGACAAAGTTATTAAGATTGGAAAGTGCTAATGATGAAGAACAAGAGGACACTACAACTTTACTTCATGATTTTCCTAAAAAAAATTCTTGGAAATATTTCGATATGCCATGAATTGACCCAAAAATTGTAACACACAACATCGTTCTTGCTGAAAATGCTAAACCCGTTCATCAAAAGATAAGAAAAATGCACCCTAACATAGCCTTGCATGCTAAAGAAGAGCTTGAAAAAATCCTTGATGCGGGATTCATTCAATCTATTGATTATTCTCGTTGGATCTCAAACACTTTCGTAGTTGCTAAACTTGATAATCGTATTAGGATATGTACAGATTTTCGTGACTTGAATAAATCTTCTTTAAAAGACAACTTTTTGCTTCCTAATATTGACATGATCGTGGATTCAACTGTTGGACATTATTTTTTGTCATTCATGGATCGATTCTCTGATTATAATCAAATCCTTATTAATCCTCAAGATCAATACAAAACTGCCTTTACAACTATTTGGGGAACATTTTGTTGGGTTGTGATGCCCTTCGGTTTAAAGAATGTCGGCACAACTTATCAACAAGCGATGACATTGATCTTTCATGATTACATCGATCAAATTTTGGAAGATTATGTTGATGATATCCTTGCTAAATCCTTAACAAGACAAGACAATGTAATTGTTCTTTGGAAAATCTTTGAACGAATACGTAAATATAATATGTGCTTAAATCCAAAAAAGTGTCTTTGGTGTAGATAGTGGTAAACGTTTGGGGTTTGTCATATCTCACAAAGGCATTGAGGTGGACACAAATAAAATTGATGCAATTATTAGCATGCCACCTCCTCAAAACATTTCTCAATTCCGAACGTGATAAGGCCAAATTCAAGTATTCATAATTTTGTTGCATCTTTAGCCGATTGTGCCTTACCTTTCATGCATCTTCTTAAAAAGGGTGTACCTTTTGATTGGGATGAGGATTGTAAACAATCTTTTGAGAGTTTAAAGTAATACCTTGCAACCCCACTTGTTTTACAACCTGTCGTTCCAAACAAACCGTTCATCCTGTACATAGCCACATCAGCCCATGCTCTTGCAACATTGTTGACTCAATAAGATGATCATGGAAAAGAACTCCCTATTTATTACATCAGTCAAACCTTAATTGATTATGAAACTCAATACTCATCAATTAAAAACAATGCTTAGCTCTTATATTCGCTACTAGTAAATTGCGACATTATTTACTTAATGCTAAAATACAAATCATGACAAAATTTGATCCCCTTAAACATCTCTTCAATAAAATAGACCTTTTTGGATGCTTAGCTAAGTGGGTGATTTGAGTTTGACCTTAAGTTTTTCTCACAAAAATCAATCAAAGGACAAGCCTTAACTGATCACTTAGTTGATGCTCCTTCTCCTCTCGCTTTACCTAATCACGACTCCTTTCCTGATGATAGTGTCCTGACCGTTGATATTAAAACATGGGAATTGTATTTCGATAGGTCTAAGTGTAGAACAAGTTCTAGTGCTGGAGTGATATTAATCTCACCCGACGAACAACCTCTTCCCTTTTCCTATCGATTAAATTTCTTATGCACCAATAAAACATCTAAGTATGAGGCATTAATTGTGGGTTTGTTAGCTACTTTAACAATGGATGCTAAACATATCAAAATCTTTGGTGATTCACAATTAGTTATCAAACAAATCAATGGTACTCAAACTAAACATGACAAGTTATCAAAATACAAGGATCTTACAATGAAACTGTTAGAGAAGTTTGAATCATTCACCATTGATAACATCCCTTGAAAAGACAATAGACATGCAGATGTAATGGCAAGTGTGGCCTCTCTTATATCCCTACACAATCCTTCAACAAACTTTGCCTTTGTTATTCATCCCATCATGAAACCTTCGATTGATACTTGATTAGAAGACATTTTAACAATAACTCAAGATGACTCATGTGAACGGTATGATACAATATACAATTATTTAAAACATGGTACAATTCCTTAACCTACAACAACAAACACTCAAAAGAGTTTACACAAACTAGTAGCTAAATACATGATCCTCGCCAATGCATTATATAGATGATCTTTCAATGGTCTCTTATTACGGTGCCTTAAGGATTCTAAAATACCTATAGCACTTGAACAAGCTCATGTTGGTGCCTGTGGAGGTCATTTTGGAGGATGGAAATTAGTGCAAAAACTTATCCGTATGGGTTATTATTGGAGACATATGGAGAAGGACTGCTTCACTTGCGTTAAATGATGTCACAAATGTCAAGAACATAGCAATTTAATCCATGCTCCTACTTTTGAGTTCCATGCCCACGTTCTCATTTGGCCATTTTCAGTATGGGGATTGGATCTTATTGGAAAATTTCACCTCCCTCTTTTGTTGGAAATACATTTATCATAACTGCAACAGAGAATTTCACGAAATGGGTGGAAGCTATTCCTCTTCGTTCTACAACTACTTAAGTAATTTGTCATTTCATATTGGAACACATAACTGCTTTCTTTGGCCTCCCTTCTGCAATCGTTTTAGACAATGGAACCCCATTTAAGAATAACAAAGTCAAGAAATTTCTCGAAACATTCAACATCGATTTTCCACACCTTACTATCTACAATCCAATGGACAAGCTAAAAACACTAATAAGATTCTAGAACAAAACCTTAAGAAAACTATTTAAAAACATCATAAGGATTGGAATACACAATTACATTATGTGCTTTGGGCTTATTGAACAAGTGTTAGATCATCCACAGTGATGAGCCTAGTTTTTGGTCTAGTTTTGGGTAGAATCTATAGTCTATTTTCTCATAGATGTCATGGAATTTAATGCTTAAGTGTTGGTATTGGCATAATGTTTCCCTCAAACCACTAACATTTGATATCATGTTATCTCTACAAACTTTAATGATATTTGGCATAATATGTGGATCATCTATATTGATTTTGCACATGATTAATGAATGTTTCTTAGAGTGGTTATAGGTGTGCAGTTATTATGTGTACTGGCCTTGACATGCAGATTTAATACACCAAGTTGAGGAAGACACTGCCAGCTAGGCATGCACCATAACGTCCAGCTAAGAAATCACTCGAAGTCAAAGGCAACCGGTAGCAAAGATTCTTCATGCAACTAAACGTAACCACCTTGTAGTGGACCTTAATGATCAAGCATGCATGGTTATTACTGTTGTGTTGGATATGTGCTTGACTTGCATGTCTGACCAGATTCCATGCATGCGTAACAGCCATCGCTTCACTTTTCCTTGTTTTCCCTAAATGGCATCCTCCTAGTCGTGGAGTTGACTTCCTTGTTTAGCTGTAGTATAAATAATGATTTGATGCTCCTTCTTCAGGAGGTTGCACAATTTGACATTGTACTCTCATTCTCCAGTTTCAGTAATACAGATACATTACTCTTTGTATGCATGATTTACAGTGAATATAATAAAGTTATGAGTTCGAGCATCTGAGTTCTTATTATTTTAGAGGATACTTATCCAAGGGGGGCCACTTGGTGATTAATTTGTCTTCTTAGTTTAGCATTAGTTTAGCATTACTTGTTGTTTGGTATTTAGTTAGAAATTTGGCATCAACTGTTCCTGTAGCCACTAGAATTTCATTTCGCGACTATTCTTGTAGCCAAAGCAGACAAAGTAGTCCCCTATTTGTTTCTCAAATTTTCATTCTTGCTCTACATTTCAGCTTAGCATAGTTGTTGGTTGATGTTCAACATTTGTTTTATTTCCTTTTAAGCAATTTACTTTTAGTATTGTGTTTCTTAGTTGTAGAGTGCAATGACTACTTGAGCCCCTAGTGCACATATTGTGCTGACCCATTTTAAGTTCACATCCCTGGGTTGACAAGGTAAATGCACCTTCATGATGATTGAATAGCTATTCAGGTTAGATGTCTAGTCTCTCAATCATGGCTATAAAGGCTTACTTATGAAATCATTGTAGGAGGCCAATATTTTTGGCACTGTTGTCAGGGATGGTGTCAAGCTAGGAATTCTTTTGGAGTCATTGGTATTTTATCTTTTTGTAGTGTTTCTAAAAGTTGTTCTTAGCATATCCTCATTTAGGAAGTAATGAACCCCCCTAATTCTTTACCAATTCTTTGTGTGGGCTAACTGATAGTGAGTGATACCGCATGCATAGAGGAAGGAGAAGGGATGCTTATTGGAGATTTATTCCTAACAATCCTCATCCATTCCAACTAGTTGAGTACCAAAACCTACTAGAAGAAGAAGATCCACACCCCTTTGTTGATGCATATCCTGATCTAACTAGCTCTGAAGTCTCCTCAGAAGATCAAAATCAGCTTGAGAACCCCTTTTTCCTAGAACCACATGAAGCTGGAATGGGTGATGCAAATAGGAACAGACCAAACCAACCAGCCTTTCCTTTCCCCGTTGCCCATCAAAATGAAGTTGACAACATCAAGAACATTCCTGCCTCAGCACTCCCCAAGTTTTATGGAATTGTGACAGAAGATCCTAATACCTTCTTATTTGAGTTTGACATACTCTCCAGGAGTTATGATTACACTACTAATGCCCATAGGCTTAAGTAATTTCCCACCACTTTGAAAGAGGTTGCATTAAGGTGGTTCATGAGCCTAGGTAGAGATACTGTGGAAACTTGGGAAGACATGAAAACAAAATTCCTTGAGAAGTATACGGAATACTATAGGGGTAGTGACATGAGAGGAGGTGACATTTTCAGGATGTAGTAGAAGGAATATGAGAGCTTGGAAGACTACATCACAAGGTTTCTATTTTGCTTGCAAAAGTCCCCACACCATGCACTTAATGAGGACTCACAAAAGTTTTTTTCCTCAGAGGAATCAATGACAACTGCACTAATGCCTTGGACCTCTTGGCAGGAGGAGATATCTCCCAAGTTCCTTGAGAGGATATCAAGAAAATATGCTAGAATTACTCTAGGGTAGCTTCAAAGAAAGGGAGAGCTTATCAATCTTCCATGGGTAAGTAAACTACCGATGGAGTTTCAAGAATGGAGATCACTCATTTGCTGGCAGACTTCAAGCAAGATATTATCAACAATCTACCTACTCGGCTAGATACACTTCAGGCCAAGAAGAAGCAAAAAGAGGAAAAGATGATGTTGACAGAGTATTGTCCTCACTCCAGACAAAAGAAGGACTGCAAATGTAAGATGGTAGCTAACCTAGAAAGTAAGTAGATTCCACCTAAGTTCAAGCCAATTCAGATTGAAGGAGACCAAGTCTACTATGTTGGACAAAGGAAGCCTTGGGCTCCAAGACAAGGTATGCCACTAGATCCACTATCCTATGTTGGGCCATACTTTAACCCTTATTCATCTAGTAACCAATGGCAGCCCCTATATCCACCCAGTTATAGAGGATATCCACCACAGCCTTGGAGTAACCCTCCAAATGCTTGGCCCAGTCATCAGAGTTCTCCACCTCAAGGGAATTGGTAGCAATTTCAAGGGAACTGGCAACCACCCCCAGGAAATTAGAAGCAAACAAATCAATGGAGAGGAGTACAACAATGGCCTACTCAGAAAACTAGTTACATGCAACCACCTTCTCAGCCCCAGCAACCTGTTATAATGACTCCACCTGCTAATCCAAGCTCAAATGCACCTAAACCAACTTACCTACCAGCTCAACCCACACCCAATCCTAATAACAAACCATAGCAGCAGCATGCATACTCTGTTGCTTCAAATCAATTCCCTACATATGTTGTGAGTGTAGGTGACATCCATTTGTGTTCAGGAACTACTCTACCAACCCCTTCCAAGACAATTATCATTGAACTTCCTGTGGAAGAGGAGGAGGAGCCTCCTAAAAATATTGAACCAATTCAAGCTAGATAGACCAAGCAAGAACCACCATTTCCTCAAAGATTGGAAGTTTCCAAGAAGAAAGAAGAAAAGGAGGATACCACTTTTGACATCCTGGATCAATTAAAGAATATATGTGTTCAGATACCTCTATTTCAAGCCATAAAGGATGTTCCAATCTATAATAAAGCTATCAAGGAATCTTGTCTTAAGAAGCCAGGAAGGATGAAGAGAGACCCAACTACAGTTCATGTGGTGGGCCAACTAGTTGATATCATGCTGGGAAAAGTGACTATTCCCAAGTATAATAACCCAGGCAGTCCTATGGTAGCAGTTGTCATAAACGAGATCCAAGTGAAGAATGCTCTGATTGATTTAGGGGCAACAATCAATGTAATGACCAAAGACATCTTGCAGCAACAAAATATTCCAAGTATGAGATCTACTCCTACTATCTTGCAACTTACTGATAGCTCTATTGTTAAGCCTGATGGTGTAGTAGAGGATCTTGTGTTAGTTCTAGACTCTTGGGAATACCCAACAAATTTTATGATTCTTTCTCCTAAGGCTACACTAGGTGGTTATCCCATCATTCTTGGAAGGCCTTGGTTGGTGACTGTAATGCATACATTGGATTTTGGTCAGGTGACATGACTATTTCAGATGGAAGGAGTACTACAAAGTTTTTTCTCTATCCACTTGCTTATCCATCTCATGATGAGAAAGATTCTATATGGCCACAAGTTGGTGAAGAGGTTGAGGAAGTTAATTATGTGGCATAGCTTATGATGTTAGGAAAAATCTCTTTCATGCAGCTCCAAGATAAGGATGAAGTGTTGGCTAATCTCATTCAGAACCATTATGAAGTGGAGGAAGCATCATCTTCTACTTCGCTCAGGACACTTCTTCCTGCTCTTCCTGCAGCCACTGCTCCTATAGACAGACTTCCTGTGGCAACAGGTATGTTCCATACATTATTGTCGTATGAACTAAAGGTGTCGTGTATTAATGAAGCAGCCATGATAGAGTTAACTACACAAGTCCAGGTGTCAAAGGGAAAATATTTGAATGTTAATAGTAAATTGAATGAAGAGCAGCAATTGTTATTGGAAAACCTATTAAGGGCCCATCAACATGCATTTGCATGGGATTATCATGATATGAAGGGACTAGATCCTAAACTTTATACCCATATAATTTATATTAGAGATTATTGTACTCCAGTAAGATAGCCACAAAGAAGGATTAACCCTGCACTAAGAGAAATTATGAAAAGAGAACTACAGAAATTGCTAGATGCAAGATTTGTCTACCTCATTTCAAATAGTTAGTGGGTATCTCCATTAGTGATTGTGCCCAAGAAATGAGGGAAATGGAATTTTTTTGTTGATTATAGAGAATTTAATGCTGCCACCAAGAAGGATCACTTTCCTTTACCCTTCATTGATCAAGTTTTGGACACACTTGCAGGAAAGCAATACTTCTCTTTTCTAGATGGATTCAACAGCTACAACTAAATCCAAATTACACCAAAAGATGAGGAGAAGACCACATTTACCTGTCCATGGGGGACCTATGCCTATTTGGTACTCCCATTTTGCTTGTGCAATGCACCTGCAACTTTCTAGAGGGCAGTCATTAGCATATTCTCGGATATTTCTCATGATTGCATGGAGATTTATATGGACGACTTCACCACTTATGGTGTTGATTTTAATCAAGCATTGGAGAATCTCAAGAGATTCCTACAGAGATGTGAGGATCAAAACTTATCCTTAAATAGTGAAAAGTGTTTCATGATGATGCAAGAGGGTGTAGTTCTTGGCCACTACATCTCCAACAAGGGAATTCAAAAAAATCCTACAAAAATTGAGGTAATCACAAATATGCCTACACCAGCAAAAAAGAAGGATGTTAGGAGTTTCTTGGGTCATGCAGGATATTATAGGTGATTCATCAAGGATTTCAACAAGGTAGCAGCACCATTGTATACCCTTCTCTCTAAATATGTTGAATTTCAGTGGACTGAAGCATGTGACAAGGCATTTTCTGAATTGAAGGCAGCTTTGACTCATGCTCCTATACTTAAGGAACCCAATTGGGAGCTTCCTTTCCACATCCACACTGGTGCATTAGATTATTCCATAGGAGCAGTCTTAGGATAGAAAAAGGGAGCTGTTGAAACTGCTATTTACTTTGTCAACAAAAATTTGCAAGCAACTAAATTCAATTATATAGTGACAGAGAAAGAGATGTTGGCAGTAATCTATGCATTGAAAATATTTAGACATTACATAATGAGCTACCAAATCTTTTTGCACACTAATCATGCAACCATTAGATATCTCATGAATAAACCTTTGACCATAGGTAGATTGGTACTTGATGGTTATTGTTGATGTGGGAGTTTGATATAACCATTGTGCATAAGCTAGAGAAGGCCAATGTTGTAGATTTTCTTTCAAGGCTCACTACATCAGAAGACAAACAACCCATAGATGACTCTTTTCCTAATGAGAATCTATTATCTCTTAGTGTATAAATACCTTGGTATGCTAACATATCCAATTCCTTGGTTACAGGTAGAGTTCCTTCTCACTTCTCCCCAAAAGAGAAAAGGGCACTCATTGAAAAATCTTTTCCTTTCTCTTGGATTGTTGGATGTTTGTTTTATACTAGACATGACCATGTCATGAGAAGATGTGTGAGAGAAGATGAGACATATGAAATTTTTCATGCATGTCACAATGAGCCATGTGGAGGACACTTTATAGCCAAGAGGACAGAAATGAAGGTTTTGAACACAGGGTATTACTGGCCAACACTCCACAAGGATGTAGGAAGGTATACCAAAAAATGTGACATATGTCAAAGAATGGGTAGACCAACCAGATCTAATGAGATGCCACTTTTCCCTTAGGTAGTAATCACTCCCTTTGACAAGTGAGGATTGGATTTTGTGGGACCAATTGACCCTCCATCAAATGGTAAGTCTTATATATTGGTATGCAATGATTATGTAACAAAATGGGTAGAAGTTAAGGCCATGAAGCATGCAAGAGATAACTAGGTTGCAGAGTTTCTTTATGAGGATATTTTCACAAGATATGGAGTTCCAAGAGAAATAGTGACTGATCAAGGGCCACAATTCACATCAACTCTTGTTGCAGCACTAGTGAATGAGTACAATGTAAGGCACATAAAGTCTATTCCTTATCACCCCTAGGCTAATGGCCAAGTTGAAGTGACAAATAGATAAATTGAAGCCATTCTGACTAAAATGGTAGTTGTTCATAGAAATTATTGGGAAAATAGATTACCAGAAGCTGTTTGGGCCTATAGGACATGGGAAACAACTACAAGCTTCACCCCATTTGAGTTGTTGTATGGAAAGACAACTATGATGCCAATTGAATTTGAACATAAAACTTTGCGAACTGTAGTGGATTTAGGGATGGATATTTCTGAAGCACAAAGAGAAAGAATCATGTAGCTAAATGCTTTGGATGAAATAAGAAGAGAAGCCCTACAACATATAGAAGTAGTGCAGAAATAGAGAATCAAGTGGCATGACAAATTTATAAGGACAAGAAGTTTAAACCAAGAGATTGGACCTTTCTCTATGATTCAAGATACTAGGACAATGCAGGAAAATTGTAGACAAGCTGGCTAGGACCATACAAAGTTGTTGAGGTCTTTCCTAATGGAGTTGTTTAGCTTACCACCATTGACCCTATTAGGTTCAAATTACTTGTCAATGGTCATCGCCTCAAATTATACCATAAGCTAGCCTCTAAAGAAGAGTTCCTACAACAATTCACCCAACACTCAGAGCTTCCTCCAGCCGAAGGTGGTGGACCTAGTGTCCCTCCTTCAGCCTGATTGAGGTATGTACTCCTCATAATAAAGACTTTCACTTATGTGGAATTCCATTTCTTCGTCATCTTCCCATCTACCCATCCATCACCACCTTTCTCTTTCTTCCATCACCTCATTCCACCTCATCTTCATTTATTACTCAATTCATTTTCCAACAAGGCGAGTGTTACTTTATCTGTGATCTTTGCAACAAATCTTTCACACATTCAGGTATGTGTGTATTAATTGCTATATTTAATCATCTTTTAAATGCATTCATTTAATCATTGTACGTTAGTATAGGTATTCACATAAATTCCATCATGACCTGTCAATCACCACTCCCATCTCACATGTGTGGACACATGTCCAATTTTAGGTTGGGGGGAGGGGAATGAAAAAGATGCAAATATTTTGTGAATTTATTGTCCATGTGTCAAATAGTATTAGGCTACGTCAAATTTTTTAAAATGAGTTGATTTGAAATCCGAGTGGAAGGATGGTTTTCATGTGTGAAGTGACAATAGCTGCAACTGCCATTTCTTCCTATCATAATTTCCCTTTATCACTCCTTTTCTTGCCATTATTTCCCTATAATAATCCTGAGTTGCAAGCAAAAAGGAAAAACAAAAGAAAGGAAATTTAGTCGGCACTGGCACTAGAAATTTAGCAGGTTGGTACTAAAATTTAGGAGACACTATAGGGAAGTGCATTTTATTTTGAGACGAGAACTGTAGGAAAGAAGGGGAATTGTAGGAAAATAAGTTGCAGAGCATTTGTTTGATTGCAGACAATGGGAGGTGGGTTAATTTGAAATGAACCCATGGTGCATGATATTTTACTGCAAGATGCACAATGCTTGGCCAAATTTCAAAACTATGGATGGATAGATTACTTTTTTAAGTTGGATGGTTTTGATGAAGGAATTTCCCTTGAATTTTCCCAAACATTTTCAGAAGGAAAGGCCACTTTAGGTTAGAAGTTGTGGCAATAGAGGAAATAATTACAAAGGTTACAAGGCTACCTACTAATGATGAAAATTACCCTACTTGCATAGATGTCAGGTCAGATAGGGCTGAATTCATAGAGCCAAACGACCCCCCATTGAGCATAAACAAATAGGGTGCAAAGAGAATGTTTACACCTGATCCATGGAAGCATATAGCTATGTATGTCATAAAATATGTCACTTGTGAGGGTCGCCAATAAAATTTGCATTTTGACCACTTCAATATTTTGAATCACATGAGGCACAAAAGGAGGATGAATGTTCCCAATGTCCTTTACAATCTTATCTCAATCATGGCGGCCGAGACCCAAAAAGGTAGGGATAATTTTGTTTCCCACCATCGCTTGATTAAATTGCTAGTTGAAAAATCTTTGCATGATGTATCTGGAATGACTTGGGAAGATTTTATTAAAGTTGATCAAAATTATCATCAGGAAGAGTTTGTCAATGTTGAGCATTTTCCACCTAAAGCTATACCTCAATCCCATAGGTCTAGCAAGAGAGTAAGCATGACTGAATCCATTCCTAGTGCTTCAACCTCAAGTGTTGGCTCTAGTGTGAATCCTCCTACAGCAGAAGAAGCTATAGAAATTAGTTCTTCTGAAATAGAGCACTCAAAAAAAGAAACCTCTTCCTCGAATTCTGATGATGAAGTTCCACTTGAAACCCTCATGAAAACTAGGGCACAACAAAGAGAGGTAGAAATGAGAAAAGGGAAGGCTAAAACATAGCCTGTAGAAAGAAAAGTTCCAAGTTCTAAGAAGAGGAAGGCTAATACTATTCATCCTGCAGCCAAAAGAAAACATGAGAGACCCCCCAGGAAATCAAGACCAGCTAGGCCTGCGATTGGTACACCTCTACAAGAAAGCCCTAAACCTGGTGAGACCTCACATGAGGACCCCGAAGCTCCAATGGAGTAGGAGAATGTTGAAGAAGGAGAAGACATATTTAAGAGAGCAACAAATATAACACTGGCCAATCTTGCTAACATTGTAGAAGAATTGGAAGAAAATCAGGACTTCCTACAACATGAGCAAGAGGTCCTGTAGCATGAGAAGGATTTCCTACAACCACAACAAGAACAAAAGTCCCTACAACAAAAGGAAGAAGAAACAACACCCTTATAGCTAGAGATAATTGGATAGCCTGAGTCCATGCAAATAGTGCCATATGAGGAGCCACCATCAACAAAAAGACTAGTAACCATTCATAATCCTCCTAGTTTTACACATGCAACAATTTTGAATTCATGGAGATAAATACAAAGGGAGGAAGAATGGAAAAAGGAGAAACGGAAGTTGAAGGAGGAAATTGAAAAGAAGGATGAAGAGATTGAGGATAAAGATGCAGAAATTTCCACCCTGAAGCAGAGGGTAGATGATATGGCAGCTTTGGTGCCAAAGATTCTAAAATGTAGAGATCCTCTGAGGGTTTATGCTCTACTCCTGAAAGAGAAGTATCTCTCTTTTAAGATGTTATGATTTTCTTCAGGTTTGAATCCTTTTATTGATACCCCTATGGAATTTTTCAATGCTTATAGAATTTCCTCACCTGAAATGAATAATTTTCTTTGTGAATTTTATTTACATAATTATGTTGTCACAAAAGACCATGATTGTAATCTGTTGTTGTATGTTGGGGATGTTCAATTGAGAGAATTTTGTCTTGGGTGCAAAATGAGATTAGTTGGGGACATCAACATGGTGCTTATAAACAGTTGGAGTCTGATATGCCTCTGCTTGTTAGAGCTGAATCAAACAACCCAAGGGATATTTACAAAGAATGGCATAGAATGCTGCTCAAACCAAGTTATGGCAATAGGAGTATGCCTTGGATTGAGGCAGTTTACACTGAGTATGAGATAAAAACAACAACAAAGGAGGAAACCGTGAGGAGATTTTTATCCCAGACATGGAATAGTTTGACTGATGAGCTGAAATAGGTTGAGCCTAATTCCATCCACAATTATGCTACAACATTAAAAATAATTGAGAGGCATATTCAAATTGGAAGGATTCTATTGGGACCCTAACTCACGTATTGTAGCCACTATTGTTGGACAGCTCTCATTTCTAAATTTTAGAACTTTGACCAAGCAGAAGAACAACTCTTCCCCTGCTGGAGGACTAGCAAAATGTTAGGTTGGTGGGAGTGATGAGCCTAGTTTTTGGTAGAATCTATAGTCTATTTTCTCACAGATGTCATGGACTTTAATTCTTAAGTGTTGGTATTGGCATAATGTTTCCCTTAAACCATTGACATTTGATATTATCCTATCTCTACAAGCTTTAATGATATTTGGCATAATATGTGGGTCATCTATATTGATTTTACATGTCATTAATGAATGTTTCTTAGAGTGGTTATAGATGTGTAGTTATTATGTGTATTGACCTTGACATGAAGATGTAAAACACCAAGTTGAGGAGGACACCGCCAGTTGGGCATGCACCATAACGTCCAGTTGAGAAATCACTCCAAGTTAAAGGCAATCGATAGCAAAGATTCTTCATGAAATTGAATGTAACCACCTTGTAGTGGACCTTAAGATCGATCATGCATGGGCATTACTGTTGTGTTGGATCTACGCTTGACTTGCATGTTTGACTAGATTCCATGCATGTGTAACTGCCATCGCTCCACTTTTCCCTATTTTCCCTAAATGGCGTCCTCCTAGTTGTGGAGTTGACTACCTTGTTTAGTTGTAGTATAAATAATGATTTGATGCTCCTTCTTTAGGAGGTTGCACGATTTGACATTGTACTCTCATTCTCTAGTTTCAGTAATATAGATACGTTACTCTTTGTATGCATGATTTACAGTGAATAAAATTAAGTTCTGAGTTCGCGCATCTGAGTTCTTGTTAGTTTAGAGGATACTTATCCAAGGGGGCCCACTTGGTGAGTAATTTGTCTTCTTAGTTTAGCATTAGTTTAGCATTACTTGTTGTTTAGTACTTAGTTAGAAATTTGGCATCAACTATTCTTGCAACCACTAGAATTCCATTCTGTGACTTTTCCTGTAGTGAAAGCAGATAGAGTAGTCCCTTGTTTGTCGCTTAGATTTTCATTCATGTTCTACATTTTACCTTAGCATAGTTGTTGGTTGATGTTCAACATTTGCTTTATTTCCTTTTAAACAATTTACTTTCAGTATTGTGTTTCTTAGTTGTAGAGTGCAATGACTACTTGAGCCCCTAGTGCACATACTGTGCTAATCCATTTAAAGTTCACATCCCTGGGTTGACAAGTTAAATGCGCCTTCATGATGATTGAATAGCTATTTAGGTTAGATGTCCAGTCTCTGAATCATGGCTATAAAGGCTTAGTTATGAAATCATTGTAGGAGGCCAACACATAGGAACTACACCCTATAACCTCGTTTATGGCACTGATGCAATCATGCCCTTGGAGTTAGAAATTCCTACATTGTGAATTTCTCTCCAAGACCTTATTGACGAAACCACTTATAAAGACCAACGATTGCACCAACTTGAGATGTTCGATGAAAAGTGCATTAATGCTCTTGAACATCTCCAAGCTTACATCAAACAATTGCAATGGAAACACAACACACATGTCATCTCCTAGAATGTTTCCTAAGGGTAATTTTGTTCTTACTGAGAATCAACGTAATACCAATGCTGACAATGAAGATAAAGATAAATTCAACCCTAATTGGTTAGGACCTTATATAGTTGATACCATTTTTGGGTCTGGTGCTTATATCTTAACAGAGCTTGATGGAACAGCCCTTAAGGAACCTATTAATGTTGCACATTTGCGTCAGTATTACCTCTAGTCTCTTTGAATAGTATGTTTGTTAAAGCAATGTTGTCTAAAGTTATTCGATGTCATTCTAAATAACTTTCCATTGCTTCGTTCTTGAAAAATAATCTTGTGTTTGTCGTGAACACTAAGGTAATTATTTAAGTTCATTTTATAATTTCTTTAAAATTCATACTATTCACCCTTGTGTTATGTTAAGTTAGATCCTTATATGAATTATAGGTGTATTTAATTTAACATATTTTTTTAATCAACAATGTGTCTACTATAAAACTACAAAATGTTTTACCTTAAATCACATCAATTTTGTTAAATCATGAAGACATTAATTAAATACTTTTACCATAAAATCATTTAATTAATCACATTGCATTTAACATTCAAACGCATTAAGACCACTCATAAAAACACCAAATAAGCATGTATATATATATATCAAAAAAATTTATATACATCTCAATATCATATACAAAATCACCAAGGTCTATGAGAACTCGACCCCTCAGGCTCTTGCACTTGAGATTCAGTCCCTAGATGTCATGAGATGGTCGTGTGTGATCATGACCATGAACTATCCAGTCTAAGTGCATACTCCAGACCCTATACTCAACCAACAGCTGCAAGATGCTCCTCTGCCATCTAATCCCTCTATGCTCATACCTGTGCTAGCTCTGCATGCAGTCTCTCAACCTCCGCTGAGGTTTGCGATAATTGTCCCGCACTCTCAACCTAACAAATTCATCTCCTCACACTCTCGTACACTATCCATAGCCTCACGAAAGGTCTAAGCGACTCTGGCTCCTCCTCCATGATCAGTGGGGGCACATAGTTAGGATCCATCTCCTCCTCGTCAATGGATGCAGGCACTATCTTTGTGGTAGCCTGATGATAGAACTCTTGCCAATCTCTCATTGCTCCTACAAGATAGACAAGGTACACAATCAGTACACATCATTATGATATATATATATATATAAATAAAAAACATAAATATACTCAAGTACATGCATAAAATCAAAAACATCATCACCTATGTCTCCAAATGCATGAGGAATATCCACCTCATCCTCTTTGGTGGGCATGGACGATGTGCTAGCCTCTCTCTAACTCTGGATGTTGATGTCTACCATAGCTACTACACGTTTTCTGGTCCTGTAAGTATGTGAGGACTCTCCATGCTTGTACCAATCCTTAGTAGCTACCTCGTCACCCTCACTCAGGGGTGGCTCCTCCTCGTAATACTCATCCTCCTCATCATCTCCTTCATCTTGGTCCTCATAGTCAGGATCAACCTCAGACTCATACTCGTTATTAATAACATCAATGAATATATCTAATGGCATGTATCGTACATCCTCTACTTTGTCCTTTGGCTCATCTCCCTCATCTGGTGTTGGTTCTGCATCACCTATAGGGACATCCATGGGGAACACAGGAACTGGTCATGTCATTGACTACCACTCCTCGTGCTCATCTATGCTACCAACATCATCAGTGTCAGTGGCTAGTGGCTAATCATGATTTGAAGCATCGCAATCACTCTCACAGACATGATATATAGTAAGATGAACAATATCACCTGGCCTCTAGGCACTCCACACTAATTTCCTAATGAAGGGGCACACCCTCGGTGGTGTTTGCACTTGCCCAAATTGTCACATGACTCACCCATAATAGAAAGGTCATACAACATAGTCATGCCTCCCAACTAGAAACCTATCCATCTGCATCCTCCTCAGTTGTCCTATGGGATCTAGCCACTGTAGAGTGAGTAGATAGGGTCTCCATAAGATCTCATCCTCCTCCAATCGGTTAAACCTTACCCTCAAAAAGTGTAAATTTTTGTAATGCCACAAGCATCATAGGGGATAGCCAAATGCTTGGGGATATCCTACAACAATAGCACAAGGGAACCCAATAGGCCTATTGCATGTGATATGCTTGAGGCACCACACCTGAAGAAGCATGTAGTGCACCATATTGTTGATCTCTTGAAACACAAATCTTCCAAGATCATAATATAAGTGTGTAGGATGCAACAGCCCCATGCATAGATTGTCCTGTGCTCCTACATCCCTTGAATCAAGTGTACTAATCCTCCATCTAAGTGTGTTTCTCATCCATCAGGATTGAGAACAAGAGCCACTATATGCATCATAATCTATCTAACAATAGGAGCTCGCAAATATAGAACCATGGGAAGCTCGATTTGTGCTCTAACACGCTCATCATGAACTGGTCCACCAAGGCAATACTACATATCCACCTTCTTCTCATAGAATGATTGATCCCCCCAAAAATGTACCCGCTCTCCCCAAATAGGAACTCGAAGAATGTGGTGTACGTCCTCGAGAGTGATGGTCATCTCCCCAGTAGGAAGATGAAAGGTACACGTATTGGCATCCTAATGCTTACATAGGGCCATAAGCATGGCTTCATGGTATCTCATAGGTAGCATAAGATATGCCCAATAGATACCTATTGTCTATAAATGCTATGTCTTTGTTACTGATAGCACTGGAGCATGATCTCTTAGGACAATAAGCTGCCTCCCCCTAGCCGTTGTCACGACCGGGTAGGGACCTATCAAAATCATCACAAAATGCTCTAAAATTCATCTAATCTCTTTAATTTTTACATATTTCATCATGCAAATGTGCTAAAGCAGATCTAGTATGCTTTTCTAATAGCCCTAGACACTTGAGAACCCTTTTAGGACATTTCGCAAAGAAACGAGACACTTTGCAAAGAAACAGGACACTTTGCGAAGAAACGTGACACTTTACGAACAAAAGGGACATTTGCAAACAAATGGGACACTTTGCGAAAATAGGGGACACTTTGCGAACTTTTTTCCAAGATCCTAAATTAACCTCTCCATACATTAAAAATCATCGAATCATTCTAAAATTACAAGGTGAAAGTTGCAGAAATGACTCACCTCATAATACAGATCACCGCACACCACCTACTCTCAAAGCGTATCTAGCCATGAAGGCCTGTAATCCCATCTACTTGGCATCTTCTCATCTCACTCGTCAGTCTCAAGCTACAAGAAGGTAAAATTAAATAGTAAGTGAAAAATTACTCTACTTTCCTCTCTTTTACCTATTTTCATCCTTTTTACTCTTATGCATTAACTTAAGGTTATTTAATCTTAAGAGTTCATAAAGCATATTTTCTTCAAATCAACATAACGAGAGCTTGGGAAATCCATTTTCGATGCCATTTGATGCATTGGAAACATGGTTCCACATTCAACATCATCAATTGTCTATCGTTACATGGCATGATACTTGGAAATTCCCTAACGTATGATGTTCCTTGTTCGACGTGGCTAGATTGCTACCTTTATTCCACCTACGTAAAGCAAGAAAAAACAAGGGGGGAATACATCTACCCTCAAATTGTATTCCTAGGAATTAGACAAAAGGATTTTTGGACAATTAACGAATGTGTGTTGCAGGATGTGGTTCCTAATGTTGTGGTTTTGCAAAGAACTACATGGGGGCTTTGTTCTCCTGCCTTTTGAATAGTATCCTTTTATAAAATGCATTTTTTAGAGTTCTCTAGCTTACATATGCACATAGAGTCATATGGGCGCTAAAGTGGGGACTAAATGTGATGTAGAAAATTGGACCCTCTTGACAAGAGACAATTTAATGCCTAATTAGACCCACTTTTGAGTACCCTTGCATCATTTATCCTTCAAAACAACATTTATAGGCCCCTAAGACCCATTATTTTTTATCTAGAGGCTCATTTCACCTGAAAAATCACTTAAATCCTGACAAACAACATTCAATTCTTCCATATCCCAAAAACCCACCTTCAAAAATCAGTAGTGGGACCCATTTGCTACCTTGGGCAAATGAGTCCCTTTTGAGGGAAATTTCAATTTTGAGCGGGAATTCAATTAATTCAACTTAATTTTTCAGTGAATGTCCACCTCTTAGGTCTAAATAGTGGGAAAAGTAGGTTTTGTTGCTTATAAATACCAATTTTTAGTCATTTTACACATCTTTTAGTCATTCCACAAAAGCAATTTCTAAAGATAAGTCTTCTACAACAAGTTTAATTAGCAAAGTTGAAGTTTTAGGGCAGCAAACTAGGGTTTTTGTAGGTCGTGAAGCTCACTTTTTGGATAAAATTTCAACATTGAAAAGAGTTGATGATGGATGTTTGTGGTGAATCATGGAGAAATATAGGTTGAGGAGATGCAACTAGCCATCAAACCACACCTAAAGACTTGTTTTCAAAGTGCTTCCATCTTCCATTTCTTCTCTATCTTCATATTAAGGTTTAATTTTCATTCACATTCCATTTGCATGTCATTTTATCTCGATTTTTGATGTGTTGTGAGATTTCTAGGGTTGAGATCTTGCATCATTCAAATCACATTTGTATTTCTTATTATTGCACAATAGAATAGGGTTTTTGACATACTTTAGACTTTCCTAGTCTTTAACACATCTAAGGCTAGGGTTTTATGCAATTTTTCTCCATTCAAGGTTTAATTACCCAACTAGGGGTTTGACCAAGGAAAAACACCCCATTAGACAAATAATTTTAAGCTATTTTGCAAGAATTTTTTGAGATCTTGATTCTGGTTTTTGTCAGAAAGTGTTGTATAGGCGTCAAGGTGCATAATAGAAACTTTAAATTACAAAAATTTAAAAGTGAATTGATTCGCCATGCATGGTGAATAAGTCCCTCCTGAGGTGCCATATTTAGTCTAATGCAGATATAGACACCCAGTTAGCAAAAAATAACTTATGTGTAGAAAAACCCTAACCTAGGATTGATTCACCCAAGGTGGCGAATGAGTCCCAATCAGTTCAAAATCAGATTTGTTAGATTTCTAGATTGCTTTCCAGTCCTCTTTAGCTTCTCAGGTGCACACATTATGAGATTTGGCTTTTTTTTTAGTTTCGTTTACATTTTCATTCATCATTTTAAGATTTTTGTAAATGTCATTGTGTTTTCAAACATTGCAATTTTCTTAGGTCTTGCATTCATAATCAGTCAAAAAGTTCATTTAGTTGCATTGAGATCATCTCATTTAGTCTAAATAACATCATAAACATCTTAATTTAAGTGAACCACATTTATTTTTGAGTGAGGTTTATCTCTCTCCTTTTAGGTGAAACATCCTAAGAGTGCAAGAGTAGTCTATAAGCCTCATACCCAAAAATCTATGGTTCAGGTTGCTACATCATTTGGTTGCACACTAGGAGGTACAACAACTTATTTCAAAGCATCTTGAAGCATTCTATGGTAAACAAGTGATGTTTGAATCAAATCCCACAAAGAGGTCTTAGTAAGAGTAGCATGAAGTTGCTCCAAAAGATCATACTCCTTACCACTATGTTGGGGTAAACGAGGTGCACTAGGTGAGATTGGTAGTGAGAGTGGTATTGACGAAGGAATGGATTGCATTTATTTTGGTTACTTATCATTTCATGTACTATATCTATGATGAACATCATGATAATTTTGTTGTTGCAATTCATTGTTTGTATGATTATGTTGGGTTACTTTCCTTGTAAAATTCAAGATATGACCTAAAGGTTTTGGTTTATTTTGTGGTAGTCCTATGATAAGCACAAATTTGGCTTATATTTGAGGTTTTTGCATGGGTGGATGAATGATAAGTTGAGGTGTGATTGCATTAATTGTTCTGTGATGTGTTGGAATGTTAGAATCCTTAGTGGATGATCTAGGTGAGATGGGATCCTCAAGGTCCTCATCTAACATATCAAATTCATCATAACCAAAGGGCTTAAAGGGTATATAGTGCACTTCTAAAAATGTATCTAACATGATTAGATTACGATTCCTTCTCCTAGATTAATCATTAAATTTCAATTTTAATGTGTGTTTGCACATGTTAAGACGAATTAGGGTTGAAAACAAACTCACAGACCTTTTGCAGACACAAATATGGAAAACAGACTTTAGATATGTAGAAAGGTAACAAATATAGTTTGCACCTAAAATTTGAGACAAAATTGATTGGACTAGGGCGCAAGGATGCTCTAGTCCAAAATAAATTTTTCCTAAAATTTTAGGTTTGGAAGCTCTATGGACATGTAACAAATGTTTTTGGATGTTTTAGTGTGAATATGAAACTATTTTTTTGTTTTTTTGATTGATTTGAAATGTATTGGAATGACCTAGGGTTTTCAAATTTTGCAAAAGTGAAAGGTAATTTAACCTAACTTTGTAATGATTCAGAAAATTCAAATAATTCACCTACAAATCTGATCATTTTTAGCACTAAAATGAAATATTTTTAACAAATGTGCACCAAATCAAGTAAAATGATACTTTTTCTTTCACTTTCAAAGACACTTTTTGCAAACAAAAGACTATAATTTTTGAAATTTTGATAATATTGCTCACTTTTTCAAGTATGAAAAATGCTAATAAATCAGAAGATCTAAATAATTTTTAAAATGTTGGGTTCACCAAAATGTTTTGTTAAAAAAGGGATCCTAGGTCTAACACATAGATCACTAACATCAATCCTTTTTCAAAAGAATATTAGGATGCAAATCAACAAGGAAATTAGACCAACTTTCAACCTCAAAGGTGAGCTAAATCAGCCTTGGATCTGATCCTTGTGTGCCTTGGAAATTGATTGGAATCAAATTGAATTTGCTAAATTTCCTTTGACTATAAAACTTAATGAAACTATGTGACCTAATCTAAAAATGCACTGTTTCTGAGACAAAAAAAATCGTAAAACCAAATTCTAAGAGAAGATCCGGGGAGTGTAGAGATCTATGTACTTGGAATCAAATTTTGGGGTTGATTTTATTGGACTAGGGTGCAAGGATTCCCTAGTTTGGGATGAATTTCCTCAGATTTGAAATCTCTGACCTATAGCTTATAGTCTACATTTTTCTTCTCTGCTCTGCAATCTCCATCTTTGGATCTAAACCTACATAAATCTAGAAAAGAGATGGGAGGTATCTATATATGAATTTTCCTTTATCAAACCCCTATTTTGGTATTTCTACCTCCATAAATAGCCAATAAAATAATTGATAAAAATGTGTGTGCTCTTAACCTTAAGTGTGTCTAAGGTTGTAATGAACTAAAATGCATGAAATCCTACTCAAGTGTGTTAGAGGACTCTTAAATGATGATGGCAATATCAACCCAAGAGAAAGTCACATACCCCTTAGGAAAATCTAAAATACAATAATACCTTACTTCAAATAGCAAGTAATCTGAAGCTTGAAGATGAGAACACTTTAAAAACAAGTCATTAGGTTGTAGAAAATTTCCAAGAGAATTCTCCAAACCTATATTCCATCATATCCTTCTATTGGCATCAAATTCCATTAAGTGTAGAGACTTGATCAAATCTGAAAAATCCTTGATAACCTACAAATTTGAATGTATTTTGGCAAAGCGCAATTTCTTCAATATTCTTCATCTTCATTTTGAAATGATAATTGCATGTTTATATAGTGGAAGTTGGGAAAAATTAAGGCTTAGGCTGACATAATTAAATTTGAATTTTTAGGATTAAATTACTATTAAGACTTGAATTTCAAATTTTCATCCCCGAGATTAAAGACCAACAAACACAGGAAACCAAGTTTCATGTCAGGGAATTTAGCTAAACTAGGGCACAAGGACACCCTAGTCTAGCTTTTTCACATTTGACAAGACTTGTTTTGAATGTGTTGGGTCCCTCAAAATCAAGAATTTTGTATTTTAAAGGTACTTGTTGGCATAAATTTGGTGGTGTAAATTGATGAAACACATTTTATGGTAGTGTAGATACATTCTCTTGGATTGATGGGAAATTTTAGGACTTAGAGAATGTCTAAATGCATTACTAAAAAGGTCACTTAAATTGGTTCCAAATTGAGCATGAAATTGTGCTTTCACCTAAAAGGGAGTGCAATTTTTGACACTACAGATGGTAAGTACGAGCATTAGAAATTTAAATTGAAAGAATGGGTGTATAAAGCAATCATTAATATGAAATCAAATTAGGAAACTAGAGATGTGTACCTAAGATACTTACCTTGGTGTGACCAATGTGCACGGGAAAATAAAAGATGAAAGATGATTCCCACTCTTTATCAATAATGGGTGTATGTAGAGTACAATAATAAATAACCATGTTATCCTCCAAGTGATAACATCAAGTGAAAATTATGGAGATAGATATGATATGAAAATACATGTAAATTTAATTAAAGAGATAGGAAAAAATATCTAACCAATGATATTCCTACCATCAAGTGGATCTATCTCAATAGTATCTAAAAGTTTATTTATTTTATAATATATTTCCTCCAAATAACTAGCTTTGTTTTCATTAAGTATATCACCATCGATAAAAGTGTGATGTAATAATACCAAAAGTGATATTATATAAAGCAAATAACTTATATATGATATCATGAGGATTTTGTTTCATGGATAACCTCATGATGTAGTGCACTATGATCCATTTATTCATCAATACAATGATATTTATCATGCAATTCCATATAAATTTCTCCAACTTCTATAATTCCTTTATCTATGGGATCTTGAATTATATGTTTCAATGTAATTCATATATCCATAAAATTCCTATGAATGTAATGATAATTACACAATTATATAGCCTTATTTTGTGTAATTTTAGACATGACATTTTTAGGGTAAAAATTTATTCCAACAAAGAAAGTACCAGAATACAATCAATTAGAAAAGAGGAAGGAAAAGACAT
>VDFB02000007.1:228974384-229165789 GCA_007258455.2 Sequoia sempervirens
AAGTTCCTAAATCCAATGCACTCCCTTTAGGAGATACAATTGATGTGCCAATGGACATTGATGATAAAGACAAAGTTATTAAGATTGGAAAGTGCTAATGATGAAGAACAAGAGGACACTACAACTTTACTTCATGATTTTCCTAAAAAAAATTCTTGGAAATATTTCGATATGCCATGAATTGACCCAAAAATTGTAACACACAACATCGTTCTTGCTGAAAATGCTAAACCCGTTCATCAAAAGATAAGAAAAATGCACCCTAACATAGCCTTGCATGCTAAAGAAGAGCTTGAAAAAATCCTTGATGCGGGATTCATTCAATCTATTGATTATTCTCGTTGGATCTCAAACACTTTCGTAGTTGCTAAACTTGATAATCGTATTAGGATATGTACAGATTTTCGTGACTTGAATAAATCTTCTTTAAAAGACAACTTTTTGCTTCCTAATATTGACATGATCGTGGATTCAACTGTTGGACATTATTTTTTGTCATTCATGGATCGATTCTCTGATTATAATCAAATCCTTATTAATCCTCAAGATCAATACAAAACTGCCTTTACAACTATTTGGGGAACATTTTGTTGGGTTGTGATGCCCTTCGGTTTAAAGAATGTCGGCACAACTTATCAACAAGCGATGACATTGATCTTTCATGATTACATAGATCAAATTTTGGAAGATTATGTTGATGATATCCTTGCTAAATCCTTAACAAGACAAGACAATGTAATTGTTCTTTGGAAAATCTTTGAACGAATACGTAAATATAATATGTGCTTAAATCCAAAAAAGTGTCTTTGGTGTAGATAGTGGTAAACGTTTGGGGTTTGTCATATCTCACAAAGGCATTGAGGTGGACACAAATAAAATTGATGCAATTATTAGCATGCCACCTCCTCAAAACATTTCTCAATTCCGAACGTGATAAGGCCAAATTCAAGTATTCATAATTTTGTTGCATCTTTAGCCGATTGTGCCTTACCTTTCATGCATCTTCTTAAAAAGGGTGTACCTTTTGATTGGGATGAGGATTGTAAACAATCTTTTGAGAGTTTAAAGTAATACCTTGCAACCCCACTTGTTTTACAACCTGTCGTTCCAAACAAACTGTTCATCCTGTACATAGCCACATCAGCCCATGCTCTTGCAACATTGTTGACTCAATAAGATGATCACGGAAAAGAACTCCCTATTTATTACATCAGTCAAACCTTAATTGATTATGAAACTCAATACTCATCAATTAAAAACAATGCTTAGCTCTTATATTCGCTACTAGTAAATTGCGACATTATTTACTTAATGCTAAAATACAAATCATGACAAAATTTGATCCCCTTAAACATCTCTTCAATAAAATAGACCTTTTTGGATGCTTAGCTAAGTGGGTGATTTGAGTTTGACCTTAAGTTTTTCTCACAAAAATCAATCAAAGGACAAGCCTTAACTGATCACTTAGTTGATGCTCCTTCTCCTCTCGCTTTACCTAATCACGACTCCTTTCCTGATGATAGTGTCCTGACCGTTGATATTAAAACATGGGAATTGTATTTCGATAGGTCTAAGTGTAGAACAAGTTCTAGTGCTAGAGTGATATTAATCTCACCCGACGAACAACCTCTTCCCTTTTCCTATCGATTAAATTTCTTATGCACCAATAAAACATCTAAGTATGAGGCATTAATTGTGGGTTTGTTAGCTACTTTAACAATGGATGCTAAACATATCAAAATCTTTGGTGATTCACAATTAGTTATCAAACAAATCAATGGTACTCAAACTAAACATGACAAGTTATCAAAATACAAGGATCTTACAATGAAACTGTTAGAGAAGTTTGAATCATTCACCATTGATAACATCCCTTGAAAAGACAATAGACATGCAGATGTAATGGCAAGTGTGGCCTCTCTTATATCCCTACACAATCCTTCAACAAACTTTGCCTTTGTTATTCATCCCATCATGAAACCTTCGATTGATACTTGATTAGAAGACATTTTAACAATAACTCAAGATGACTCATGTGAACGGTATGATACAATATACAATTATTTAAAACATGGTACAATTCCTTAACCTACAACAACAAACACTCAAAAGAGTTTACACAAACTAGTAGCTAAATACATGATCCTCGCCAATGCATTATATAGATGATCTTTCAATGGTCTCTTATTACGGTGCCTTAAGGATTCTAAAATACCTATAGCACTTGAACAAGCTCATGTTGGTGCCTGTGGAGGTCATTTTGGAGGATGGAAATTAGTGCAAAAACTTATCCGTATGGGTTATTATTGGAGACATATGGAGAAGGACTGCTTCACTTGCGTTAAATGATGTCACAAATGTCAAGAACATAGCAATTTAATCCATGCTCCTACTTTTGAGTTCCATGCCCACGTTCTCATTTGGCCATTTTCAGTATGGGGATTGGATCTTATTGGAAAATTTCACCTCCCTCTTTTGTTGGAAATACATTTATCATAACTGCAACAGAGAATTTCACGAAATGGGTGGAAGCTATTCCTCTTCGTTCTACAACTACTTAAGTAATTTGTCATTTCATATTGGAACACATAACTGCTTTCTTTGGCCTCCCTTCTGCAATCGTTTTAGACAATGGAACCCCATTTAAGAATAACAAAGTCAAGAAATTTCTCGAAACATTCAACATCGATTTTCCACACCTTACTATCTACAATCCAATGGACAAGCTAAAAACACTAATAAGATTCTAGAACAAAACCTTAAGAAAACTATTTAAAAACATCATAAGGATTGGAATACACAATTACATTATGTGCTTTGGGCTTATTGAACAAGTGTTAGATCATCCACAGTGATGAGCCTAGTTTTTGGTCTAGTTTTGGGTAGAATCTATAGTCTATTTTCTCATAGATGTCATGGAATTTAATGCTTAAGTGTTGGTATTGGCATAATGTTTCCCTCAAACCACTAACATTTGATATCATGTTATCTCTACAAACTTTAATGATATTTGGCATAATATGTGGATCATCTATATTGATTTTGCACATGATTAATGAATGTTTCTTAGAGTGGTTATAGGTGTGCAGTTATTATGTGTACTGGCCTTGACATGCAGATTTAATACACCAAGTTGAGGAAGACACTGCCAGCTAGGCATGCACCATAACGTCCAGCTAAGAAATCACTCGAAGTCAAAGGCAACCGGTAGCAAAGATTCTTCATGCAACTAAACGTAACCACCTTGTAGTGGACCTTAATGATCAAGCATGCATGGTTATTACTGTTGTGTTGGATATGTGCTTGACTTGCATGTCTGACCAGATTCCATGCATGCGTAACAGCCATCGCTTCACTTTTCCTTGTTTTCCCTAAATGGCATCCTCCTAGTCGTGGAGTTGACTTCCTTGTTTAGCTGTAGTATAAATAATGATTTGATGCTCCTTCTTCAGGAGGTTGCACAATTTGACATTGTACTCTCATTCTCCAGTTTCAGTAATACAGATACATTACTCTTTGTATGCATGATTTACAGTGAATATAATAAAGTTATGAGTTCGAGCATCTGAGTTCTTATTATTTTAGAGGATACTTATCCAAGGGGGGCCACTTGGTGATTAATTTGTCTTCTTAGTTTAGCATTAGTTTAGCATTACTTGTTGTTTGGTATTTAGTTAGAAATTTGGCATCAACTGTTCCTGTAGCCACTAGAATTTCATTTCGCGACTATTCTTGTAGCCAAAGCAGACAAAGTAGTCCCCTATTTGTTTCTCAAATTTTCATTCTTGCTCTACATTTCAGCTTAGCATAGTTGTTGGTTGATGTTCAACATTTGTTTTATTTCCTTTTAAGCAATTTACTTTTAGTATTGTGTTTCTTAGTTGTAGAGTGCAATGACTACTTGAGCCCCTAGTGCACATATTGTGCTGACCCATTTTAAGTTCACATCCCTGGGTTGACAAGGTAAATGCACCTTCATGATGATTGAATAGCTATTCAGGTTAGATGTCTAGTCTCTCAATCATGGCTATAAAGGCTTACTTATGAAATCATTGTAGGAGGCCAATATTTTTGGCACTGTTGTCAGGGATGGTGTCAAGCTAGGAATTCTTTTGGAGTCATTGGTATTTTATCTTTTTGTAGTGTTTCTAAAAGTTGTTCTTAGCATATCCTCATTTAGGAAGTAATGAACCCCCCTAATTCTTTACCAATTCTTTGTGTGGGCTAACTGATAGTGAGTGATACCGCATGCATAGAGGAAGGAGAAGGGATGCTTATTGGAGATTTATTCCTAACAATCCTCATCCATTCCAACTAGTTGAGTACCAAAACCTACTAGAAGAAGAAGATCCACACCCCTTTGTTGATGCATATCCTGATCTAACTAGCTCTGAAGTCTCCTCAGAAGATCAAAATCAGCTTGAGAACCCCTTTTTCCTAGAACCACATGAAGCTGGAATGGGTGATGCAAATAGGAACAGACCAAACCAACCAGCCTTTCCTTTCCCCGTTGCCCATCAAAATGAAGTTGACAACATCAAGAACATTCCTGCCTCAGCACTCCCCAAGTTTTATGGAATTGTGACAGAAGATCCTAATACCTTCTTATTTGAGTTTGACATACTCTCCAGGAGTTATGATTACACTACTAATGCCCATAGGCTTAAGTAATTTCCCACCACTTTGAAAGAGGTTGCATTAAGGTGGTTCATGAGCCTAGGTAGAGATACTGTGGAAACTTGGGAAGACATGAAAACAAAATTCCTTGAGAAGTATACGGAATACTATAGGGGTAGTGACATGAGAGGAGGTGACATTTTCAGGATGTAGTAGAAGGAATATGAGAGCTTGGAAGACTACATCACAAGGTTTCTATTTTGCTTGCAAAAGTCCCCACACCATGCACTTAATGAGGACTCACAAAAGTTTTTTTCCTCAGAGGAATCAATGACAACTGCACTAATGCCTTGGACCTCTTGGCAGGAGGAGATATCTCCCAAGTTCCTTGAGAGGATATCAAGAAAATATGCTAGAATTACTCTAGGGTAGCTTCAAAGAAAGGGAGAGCTTATCAATCTTCCATGGGTAAGTAAACTACCGATGGAGTTTCAAGAATGGAGATCACTCATTTGCTGGCAGACTTCAAGCAAGATATTATCAACAATCTACCTACTCGGCTAGATACACTTCAGGCCAAGAAGAAGCAAAAAGAGGAAAAGATGATGTTGACAGAGTATTGTCCTCACTCCAGACAAAAGAAGGACTGCAAATGTAAGATGGTAGCTAACCTAGAAAGTAAGTAGATTCCACCTAAGTTCAAGCCAATTCAGATTGAAGGAGACCAAGTCTACTATGTTGGACAAAGGAAGCCTTGGGCTCCAAGACAAGGTATGCCACTAGATCCACTATCCTATGTTGGGCCATACTTTAACCCTTACTCATCTAGTAACCAATGGCAGCCCCTATATCCACCCAGTTATAGAGGATATCCACCACAGCCTTGGAGTAACCCTCCAAATGCTTGGCCCAGTCATCAGAGTTCTCCACCTCAAGGGAATTGGTAGCAATTTCAAGGGAACTGGCAACCACCCCCAGGAAATTAGAAGCAAACAAATCAATGGAGAGGAGTACAACAATGGCCTACTCAGAAAACTAGTTACATGCAACCACCTTCTCAGCCCCAGCAACCTGTTATAATGACTCCACCTGCTAATCCAAGCTCAAATGCACCTAAACCAACTTACCTACCAGCTCAACCCACACCCAATCCTAATAACAAACCATAGCAGCAGCATGCATACTCTGTTGCTTCAAATCAATTCCCTACATATGTTGTGAGTGTAGGTGACATCCATTTGTGTTCAGGAACTACTCTACCAACCCCTTCCAAGACAATTATCATTGAACTTCCTGTGGAAGAGGAGGAGGAGCCTCCTAAAAATATTGAACCAATTCAAGCTAGATAGACCAAGCAAGAACCACCATTTCCTCAAAGATTGGAAGTTTCCAAGAAGAAAGAAGAAAAGGAGGATACCACTTTTGACATCCTGGATCAATTAAAGAATATATGTGTTCAGATACCTCTATTTCAAGCCATAAAGGATGTTCCAATCTATAATAAAGCTATCAAGGAATCTTGTCTTAAGAAGCCAGGAAGGATGAAGAGAGACCCAACTACAGTTCATGTGGTGGGCCAACTAGTTGATATCATGCTGGGAAAAGTGACTATTCCCAAGTATAATAACCCAGGCAGTCCTATGGTAGCAGTTGTCATAAACGAGATCCAAGTGAAGAATGCTCTGATTGATTTAGGGGCAACAATCAATGTAATGACCAAAGACATCTTGCAGCAACAAAATATTCCAAGTATGAGATCTACTCCTACTATCTTGCAACTTACTGATAGCTCTATTGTTAAGCCTGATGGTGTAGTAGAGGATCTTGTGTTAGTTCTAGACTCCTGGGAATACCCAACAAATTTTATGATTCTTTCTCCTAAGGCTACACTAGGTGGGTATCCCATCATTCTTGGAAGGCCTTGGTTGGTGACTGTAATGCATACATTGGATTTTGGTCAGGTGACATGACCATTTCAGATGGAAGGAGTACTACAAAGTTTTTTCTCTATCCACTTGCTTATCCATCTCATGATGAGAAAGATTCTATATGGCCACAAGTTGGTGAAGAGGTCGAGGAAGTTAATTATGTGGCATAGCTTATGATGTTAGGAAAAATCTCTTTCATGCAGCTCCAAGATAAGGATGAAGTGTTGGCTAATCTCATTCAGAACCATTATGAAGTGGAGGAAGCATCATCTTCTACTTCGCTCAGGACACTTCTTCCTGCTCTTCCTGCAGCCACTGCTCCTATAGACAGACTTCCTGTGGCAACAGGTATGTTCCATACATTGTTGTCGTATGAACTAAAGGTGTCGTGTATTAATGAAGCAGCCATGATAGAGTTAACTACACAAGTCCAGGTGTCAAAGGGAAAATATTTGAATGTTAATAGTAAATTGAATGAAGAGCAGCAATTGTTATTGGAAAACCTATTAAGGGCCCATCAACATGCATTTGCATGGGATTATCATGATATGAAGGGACTAGATCCTAAACTTTATACCCATATAATTTATATTAGAGATTATTGTACTCCAGTAAGATAGCCACAAAGAAGGATTAACCCTGCACTAAGAGAAATTATGAAAAGAGAACTACAGAAATTGCTAGATGCAAGATTTGTCTACCTCATTTCAAATAGTTAGTGGGTATCTCCATTAGTGATTGTGCCCAAGAAATGAGGGAAATGGAATTTTTTTGTTGATTATAGAGAATTTAATGCTGCCACCAAGAAGGATCACTTTCCTTTACCCTTCATTGATCAAGTTTTGGACACACTTGCAGGAAAGCAATACTTCTCTTTTCTAGATGGATTCAACAGCTACAACTAAATCCAAATTACACCAAAAGATGAGGAGAAGACCACATTTACCTGTCCATGGGGGACCTATGCCTATTTGGTACTCCCATTTTGCTTGTGCAATGCACCTGCAACTTTCTAGAGGGCAGTCATTAGCATATTCTCGGATATTTCTCATGATTGCATGGAGATTTATATGGACGACTTCACCACTTATGGTGTTGATTTTAATCAAGCATTGGAGAATCTCAAGAGATTCCTACAGAGATGTGAGGATCAAAACTTATCCTTAAATAGTGAAAAGTGTTTCATGATGATGCAAGAGGGTGTAGTTCTTGGCCACTACATCTCCAACAAGGGAATTCAAAAAAATCCTACAAAAATTGAGGTAATCACAAATATGCCTACACCAGCAAAAAAGAAGGATGTTAGGAGTTTCTTGGGTCATGCAGGATATTATAGGTGATTCATCAAGGATTTCAACAAGGTAGCAGCACCATTGTATACCCTTCTCTCTAAATATGTTGAATTTCAGTGGACTGAAGCATGTGACAAGGCATTTTCTGAATTGAAGGCAGCTTTGACTCATGCTCCTATACTTAAGGAACCCAATTGGGAGCTTCCTTTCCACATCCACACTGGTGCATTAGATTATTCCATAGGAGCAGTCTTAGGATAGAAAAAGGGAGTTGTTGAAACTGCTATTTACTTTGTCAACAAAAATTTGCAAGCAACTAAATTCAATTATATAGTGACAGAGAAAGAGATGTTGGCAGTAATC
Source organism: Sequoia sempervirens (assembly GCA_007258455.2). Taxonomy (NCBI): domain Eukaryota; kingdom Viridiplantae; phylum Streptophyta; class Pinopsida; order Cupressales; family Cupressaceae; genus Sequoia; species Sequoia sempervirens. The sequence continues at coordinate 228,982,585 of VDFB02000007.1, forward strand.
TATGCATTGAAAATATTTAGACATTACATAATGAGCTACCAAATCTTTTTGCACACTAATCATGCAACCATTAGATATCTCATGAATAAACCTTTGACCATAGGTAGATTGGTACTTGATGGTTATTGTTGATGTGGGAGTTTGATATAACCATTGTGCATAAGCTAGAGAAGGCCAATGTTGTAGATTTTCTTTCAAGGCTCACTACATCAGAAGACAAACAACCCATAGATGACTCTTTTCCTAATGAGAATCTATTATCTCTTAGTGTATAAATACCTTGGTATGCTAACATATCCAATTCCTTGGTTACAGGTAGAGTTCCTTCTCACTTCTCCCCAAAAGAGAAAAGGGCACTCATTGAAAAATCTTTTCCTTTCTCTTGGATTGTTGGATGTTTGTTTTATACTAGACATGACCATGTCATGAGAAGATGTGTGAGAGAAGATGAGACATATGAAATTTTTCATGCATGTCACAATGAGCCATGTGGAGGACACTTTATAGCCAAGAGGACAGAAATGAAGGTTTTGAACACAGGGTATTACTGGCCAACACTCCACAAGGATGTAGGAAGGTATACCAAAAAATGTGACATATGTCAAAGAATGGGTAGACCAACCAGATCTAATGAGATGCCACTTTTCCCTTAGGTAGTAATCACTCCCTTTGACAAGTGAGGATTGGATTTTGTGGGACCAATTGACCCTCCATCAAATGGTAAGTCTTATATATTGGTATGCAATGATTATGTAACAAAATGGGTAGAAGTTAAGGCCATGAAGCATGCAAGAGATAACTAGGTTGCAGAGTTTCTTTATGAGGATATTTTCACAAGATATGGAGTTCCAAGAGAAATAGTGACTGATCAAGGGCCACAATTCACATCAACTCTTGTTGCAGCACTAGTGAATGAGTACAATGTAAGGCACATAAAGTCTATTCCTTATCACCCCTAGGCTAATGGCCAAGTTGAAGTGACAAATAGATAAATTGAAGCCATTCTGACTAAAATGGTAGTTGTTCATAGAAATTATTGGGAAAATAGATTACCAGAAGCTGTTTGGGCCTATAGGACATGGGAAACAACTACAAGCTTCACCCCATTTGAGTTGTTGTATGGAAAGACAACTATGATGCCAATTGAATTTGAACATAAAACTTTGCGAACTGTAGTGGATTTAGGGATGGATATTTCTGAAGCACAAAGAGAAAGAATCATGTAGCTAAATGCTTTGGATGAAATAAGAAGAGAAGCCCTACAACATATAGAAGTAGTGCAGAAATAGAGAATCAAGTGGCATGACAAATTTATAAGGACAAGAAGTTTAAACCAAGAGATTGGACCTTTCTCTATGATTCAAGATACTAGGACAATGCAGGAAAATTGTAGACAAGCTGGCTAGGACCATACAAAGTTGTTGAGGTCTTTCCTAATGGAGTTGTTTAGCTTACCACCATTGACCCTATTAGGTTCAAATTACTTGTCAATGGTCATCGCCTCAAATTATACCATAAGCTAGCCTCTAAAGAAGAGTTCCTACAACAATTCACCCAACACTCAGAGCTTCCTCCAGCCGAAGGTGGTGGACCTAGTGTCCCTCCTTCAGCCTGATTGAGGTATGTACTCCTCATAATAAAGACTTTCACTTATGTGGAATTCCATTTCTTCGTCATCTTCCCATCTACCCATCCATCACCACCTTTCTCTTTCTTCCATCACCTCATTCCACCTCATCTTCATTTATTACTCAATTCATTTTCCAACAAGGCGAGTGTTACTTTATCTGTGATCTTTGCAACAAATCTTTCACACATTCAGGTATGTGTGTATTAATTGCTATATTTAATCATCTTTTAAATGCATTCATTTAATCATTGTACGTTAGTATAGGTATTCACATAAATTCCATCATGACCTGTCAATCACCACTCCCATCTCACATGTGTGGACACATGTCCAATTTTAGGTTGGGGGGAGGGGAATGAAAAAGATGCAAATATTTTGTGAATTTATTGTCCATGTGTCAAATAGTATTAGGCTACGTCAAATTTTTTAAAATGAGTTGATTTGAAATCCGAGTGGAAGGATGGTTTTCATGTGTGAAGTGACAATAGCTGCAACTGCCATTTCTTCCTATCATAATTTCCCTTTATCACTCCTTTTCTTGCCATTATTTCCCTATAATAATCCTGAGTTGCAAGCAAAAAGGAAAAACAAAAGAAAGGAAATTTAGTCGGCACTGGCACTAGAAATTTAGCAGGTTGGTACTAAAATTTAGGAGACACTATAGGGAAGTGCATTTTATTTTGAGACGAGAACTGTAGGAAAGAAGGGGAATTGTAGGAAAATAAGTTGCAGAGCATTTGTTTGATTGCAGACAATGGGAGGTGGGTTAATTTGAAATGAACCCATGGTGCATGATATTTTACTGCAAGATGCACAATGCTTGGCCAAATTTCAAAACTATGGATGGATAGATTACTTTTTTAAGTTGGATGGTTTTGATGAAGGAATTTCCCTTGAATTTTCCCAAACATTTTCAGAAGGAAAGGCCACTTTAGGTTAGAAGTTGTGGCAATAGAGGAAATAATTACAAAGGTTACAAGGCTACCTACTAATGATGAAAATTACCCTACTTGCATAGATGTCAGGTCAGATAGGGCTGAATTCATAGAGCCAAACGACCCCCCATTGAGCATAAACAAATAGGGTGCAAAGAGAATGTTTACACCTGATCCATGGAAGCATATAGCTATGTATGTCATAAAATATGTCACTTGTGAGGGTCGCCAATAAAATTTGCATTTTGACCACTTCAATATTTTGAATCACATGAGGCACAAAAGGAGGATGAATGTTCCCAATGTCCTTTACAATCTTATCTCAATCATGGCGGCCGAGACCCAAAAAGGTAGGGATAATTTTGTTTCCCACCATCGCTTGATTAAATTGCTAGTTGAAAAATCTTTGCATGATGTATCTGGAATGACTTGGGAAGATTTTATTAAAGTTGATCAAAATTATCATCAGGAAGAGTTTGTCAATGTTGAGCATTTTCCACCTAAAGCTATACCTCAATCCCATAGGTCTAGCAAGAGAGTAAGCATGACTGAATCCATTCCTAGTGCTTCAACCTCAAGTGTTGGCTCTAGTGTGAATCCTCCTACAGCAGAAGAAGCTATAGAAATTAGTTCTTCTGAAATAGAGCACTCAAAAAAAGAAACCTCTTCCTCAAATTCTGATGATGAAGTTCCACTTGAAACCCTCATGAAAACTAGGGCACAACAAAGAGAGGTAGAAATGAGAAAAGGGAAGGCTAAAACATAGCCTGTAGAAAGAAAAGTTCCAAGTTCTAAGAAGAGGAAGGCTAATACTATTCATCCTGCAGCCAAAAGAAAACATGAGAGACCCCCCAGGAAATCAAGACCAGCTAGGCCTGCGATTGGTACACCTCTACAAGAAAGCCCTAAACCTGGTGAGACCTCACATGAGGACCCCGAAGCTCCAATGGAGTAGGAGAATGTTGAAGAAGGAGAAGACATATTTAAGAGAGCAACAAATATAACACTGGCCAATCTTGCTAACATTGCAGAAGAATTGGAAGAAAATCAGGACTTCCTGCAACATGAGCAAGAGGTCCTGTAGCATGAGCAGGATTTCCTACAACTACAACAAGAACAAAAGTCCCTACAACAAAAGGAAGAAGAAACAACACCCTTATAGCTAGAGATAATTGGATAGCCTGAGTCCATGCAAATAGTGCCATATGAGGAGCCACCATCAACAAAAAGACTAGTAACCATTCATAATCCTCCTAGTTTTACACATGCAACAATTTTGAATTCATGGAGATAAATACAAAGGGAGGAAGAATGGAAAAAGGAGAAACGGAAGTTGAAGGAGGAAATTGAAAAGAAGGATGAAGAGATTGAGGATAAAGATGCAGAAATTTCCACCCTGAAGCAGAGGGTAGATGATATGGCAGCTTTGGTGCCAAAGATTCTAAAATGTAGAGATCCTCTGAGGGTTTATGCTCTACTCCTGAAAGAGAAGTATCTCTCTTTTAAGATGTTATGATTTTCTTCAGGTTTGAATCCTTTTATTGATACCCCTATGGAATTTTTCAATGCTTATAGAATTTCCTCACCTGAAATGAATAATTTTCTTTGTGAATTTTATTTACATAATTATGTTGTCACAAAAGACCATGATTGTAATCTGTTGTTGTATGTTGGGGATGTTCAATTGAGAGAATTTTGTCTTGGGTGCAAAATGAGATTAGTTGGGGACATCAACATGGTGCTTATAAACAGTTGGAGTCTGATATGCCTCTGCTTGTTAGAGCTGAATCAAACAACCCAAGGGATATTTACAAAGAATGGCATAGAATGCTGCTCAAACCAAGTTATGGCAATAGGAGTATGCCTTGGATTGAGGCAGTTTACACTGAGTATGAGATAAAAACAACAACAAAGGAGGAAACCGTGAGGAGATTTTTATCCCAGACATGGAATAGTTTGACTGATGAGCTGAAATAGGTTGAGCCTAATTCCATCCACAATTATGCTACAACATTAAAAATAATTGAGAGGCATATTCAAATTGGAAGGATTCTATTGGGACCCTAACTCACGTATTGTAGCCACTATTGTTGGACAGCTCTCATTTCTAAATTTTAGAACTTTGACCAAGCAGAAGAACAACTCTTCCCCTGCTGGAGGACTAGCAAAATGTTAGGTTGGTGGGAGTGATGAGCCTAGTTTTTGGTAGAATCTATAGTCTATTTTCTCACAGATGTCATGGACTTTAATTCTTAAGTGTTGGTATTGGCATAATGTTTCCCTTAAACCATTGACATTTGATATTATCCTATCTCTACAAGCTTTAATGATATTTGGCATAATATGTGGGTCATCTATATTGATTTTACATGTCATTAATGAATGTTTCTTAGAGTGGTTATAGATGTGTAGTTATTATGTGTATTGACCTTGACATGAAGATGTAAAACACCAAGTTGAGGAGGACACCGCCAGTTGGGCATGCACCATAACGTCCAGTTGAGAAATCACTCCAAGTTAAAGGCAGTCGATAGCAAAGATTCTTCATGAAATTGAATGTAACCACCTTGTAGTGGACCTTAAGATCGATCATGCATGGGCATTACTGTTGTGTTGGATCTACGCTTGACTTGCATGTTTGACTAGATTCCATGCATGTGTAACTGCCATCGCTCCACTTTTCCCTATTTTCCCTAAATGGCGTCCTCCTAGTTGTGGAGTTGACTACCTTGTTTAGTTGTAGTATAAATAATGATTTGATGCTCCTTCTTTAGGAGGTTGCACGATTTGACATTGTACTCTCATTCTCTAGTTTCAGTAATATAGATACGTTACTCTTTGTATGCATGATTTACAGTGAATAAAATTAAGTTCTGAGTTCGCGCATCTGAGTTCTTGTTAGTTTAGAGGATACTTATCCAAGGGGGCCCACTTGGTGAGTAATTTGTCTTCTTAGTTTAGCATTAGTTTAGCATTACTTGTTGTTTAGTACTTAGTTAGAAATTTGGCATCAACTATTCTTGCAACCACTAGAATTCCATTCTGTGACTTTTCCTGTAGTGAAAGCAGATAGAGTAGTCCCTTGTTTGTCGCTTAGATTTTCATTCATGTTCTACATTTTACCTTAGCATAGTTGTTGGTTGATGTTCAACATTTGCTTTATTTCCTTTTAAACAATTTACTTTCAGTATTGTGTTTCTTAGTTGTAGAGTGCAATGACTACTTGAGCCCCTAGTGCACATACTGTGCTAATCCATTTAAAGTTCACATCCCTGGGTTGACAAGTTAAATGCGCCTTCATGATGATTGAATAGCTATTTAGGTTAGATGTCCAGTCTCTGAATCATGGCTATAAAGGCTTAGTTATGAAATCATTGTAGGAGGCCAACACATAGGAACTACACCCTATAACCTCGTTTATGGCACTGATGCAATCATGCCCTTGGAGTTAGAAATTCCTACATTGTGAATTTCTCTCCAAGACCTTATTGACGAAACCACTTATAAAGACCAACGATTGCACCAACTTGAGATGTTCGATGAAAAGTGCATTAATGCTCTTGAACATCTCCAAGCTTACATCAAACAATTGCAATGGAAACACAACACACATGTCATCTCCTAGAATGTTTCCTAAGGGTAATTTTGTTCTTACTGAGAATCAACGTAATACCAATGCTGACAATGAAGATAAAGATAAATTCAACCCTAATTGGTTAGGACCTTATATAGTTGATACCATTTTTGGGTCTGGTGCTTATATCTTAACAGAGCTTGATGGAACAGCCCTTAAGGAACCTATTAATGTTGCACATTTGCGTCAGTATTACCTCTAGTCTCTTTGAATAGTATGTTTGTTAAAGCAATGTTGTCTAAAGTTATTCGATGTCATTCTAAATAACTTTCCATTGCTTCGTTCTTGAAAAATAATCTTGTGTTTGTCGTGAACACTAAGGTAATTATTTAAGTTCATTTTATAATTTCTTTAAAATTCATACTATTCACCCTTGTGTTATGTTAAGTTAGATCCTTATATGAATTATAGGTGTATTTAATTTAACATATTTTTTTAATCAACAATGTGTCTACTATAAAACTACAAAATGTTTTACCTTAAATCACATCAATTTTGTTAAATCATGAAGACATTAATTAAATACTTTTACCATAAAATCATTTAATTAATCACATTGCATTTAACATTCAAACGCATTAAGACCACTCATAAAAACACCAAATAAGCATGTATATATATATATCAAAAAAATTTATATACATCTCAATATCATATACAAAATCACCAAGGTCTATGAGAACTCGACCCCTCAGGCTCTTGCACTTGAGATTCAGTCCCTAGATGTCATGAGATGGTCGTGTGTGATCATGACCATGAACTATCCAGTCTAAGTGCATACTCCAGACCCTATACTCAACCAACAGCTGCAAGATGCTCCTCTGCCATCTAATCCCTCTATGCTCATACCTGTGCTAGCTCTGCATGCAGTCTCTCAACCTCCGCTGAGGTTTGCGATAATTGTCCCGCACTCTCAACCTAACAAATTCATCTCCTCACACTCTCGTACACTATCCATAGCCTCACGAAAGGTCTAAGCGACTCTGGCTCCTCCTCCATGATCAGTGGGGGCACATAGTTAGGATCCATCTCCTCCTCGTCAATGGATGCAGGCACTATCTTTGTGGTAGCCTGATGATAGAACTCTTGCCAATCTCTCATTGCTCCTACAAGATAGACAAGGTACACAATCAGTACACATCATTATGATATATATATATAAATAAAAAACATAAATATACTCAAGTACATGCATAAAATCAAAAACATCATCACCTATGTCTCCAAATGCATGAGGAATATCCACCTCATCCTCTTTGGTGGGCATGGACGATGTGCTAGCCTCTCTCTAACTCTGGATGTTGATGTCTACCATAGCTACTACACGTTTTCTGGTCCTGTAAGTATGTGAGGACTCTCCATGCTTGTACCAATCCTTAGTAGCTACCTCGTCACCCTCACTCAGGGGTGGCTCCTCCTCGTAATACTCATCCTCCTCATCATCTCCTTCATCTTGGTCCTCATAGTCAGGATCAACCTCAGACTCATACTCGTTATTAATAACATCAATGAATATATCTAATGGCATGTATCGTACATCCTCTACTTTGTCCTTTGGCTCATCTCCCTCATCTGGTGTTGGTTCTGCATCACCTATAGGGACATCCATGGGGAACACAGGAACTGGTCATGTCATTGACTACCACTCCTCGTGCTCATCTATGCTACCAACATCATCAGTGTCAGTGGCTAGTGGCTAATCATGATTTGAAGCATCGCAATCACTCTCACAGACATGATATATAGTAAGATGAACAATATCACCTGGCCTCTAGGCACTCCACACTAATTTCCTAATGAAGGGGCACACCCTCGGTGGTGTTTGCACTTGCCCAAATTGTCACATGACTCACCCATAATAGAAAGGTCATACAACATAGTCATGCCTCCCAACTAGAAACCTATCCATCTGCATCCTCCTCAGTTGTCCTATGGGATCTAGCCACTGTAGAGTGAGTAGATAGGGTCTCCATAAGATCTCATCCTCCTCCAATCGGTTAAACCTTACCCTCAAAAAGTGTAAATTTTTGTAATGCCACAAGCATCATAGGGGATAGCCAAATGCTTGGGGATATCCTACAACAATAGCACAAGGGAACCCAATAGGCCTATTGCATGTGATATGCTTGAGGCACCACACCTGAAGAAGCATGTAGTGCACCATATTGTTGATCTCTTGAAACACAAATCTTCCAAGATCATAATATAAGTGTGTAGGATGCAGCAGCCCCATGCATAGATTGTCCTGTGCTCCTACATCCCTTGAATCAAGTGTACTAATCCTCCATCTAAGTGTGTTTCTCATCCATCAGGATTGAGAACAAGAGCCACTATATGCATCATAATCTATCTAACAATAGGAGCTCGCAAATATAGAACCATGGGAAGCTCGATTTGTGCTCTAACACGCTCATCATGAACTGGTCCACCAAGGCAATACTACATATCCACCTTCTTCTCATAGAATGATTGATCCCCCCAAAAATGTACCCGCTCTCCCCAAATAGGAACTCGAAGAATGTGGTGTACGTCCTCGAGAGTGATGGTCATCTCCCCAGTAGGAAGATGAAAGGTACACGTATTGGCATCCTAATGCTTACATAGGGCCATAAGCATGGCTTCATGGTATCTCATAGGTAGCATAAGATATGCCCAATAGATACCTATTGTCTATAAATGCTATGTCTTTGTTACTGATAGCACTGGAGCATGATCTCTTAGGACAATAAGCTGCCTCCCCCTAGCCGTTGTCACGACCGGGTAGGGACCTATCAAAATCATCACAAAATGCTCTAAAATTCATCTAATCTCTTTAATTTTTACATATTTCATCATGCAAATGTGCTAAAGCAGATCTAGTATGCTTTTCTAATAGCCCTAGACACTTGAGAACCCTTTTAGGACATTTCGCAAAGAAACGAGACACTTTGCAAAGAAACAGGACACTTTGCGAAGAAACGTGACACTTTACGAACAAAAGGGACATTTGCAAACAAATGGGACACTTTGCAAAAATAGGGGACACTTTGCGAACTTTTTTCCAAGATCCTAAATTAACCTCTCCATACATTAAAAATCATCGAATCATTCTAAAATTACAAGGTGAAAGTTGCAGAAATGACTCACCTCATAATACAGATCACCGCACACCACCTACTCTCAAAGCGTATCTAGCCATGAAGGCCTGTAATCCCATCTACTTGGCATCTTCTCATCTCACTCGTCAGTCTCAAGCTACAAGAAGGTAAAATTAAATAGTAAGTGAAAAATTACTCTACTTTCCTCTCTTTTACCTATTTTCATCCTTTTTACTCTTATGCATTAACTTAAGGTTATTTAATCTTAAGAGTTCATAAAGCATATTTTCTTCAAATCAACATAACGAGAGCTTGGGAAATCCATTTTCGATGCCATTTGATGCATTGGAAACATGGTTCCACATTCAACATCATCAATTGTCTATCGTTACATGGCATGATACTTGGAAATTCCCTAACGTATGATGTTCCTTGTTCGACGTGGCAAAATTGCTACCTTTATTCCACCTACGTAAAGCAAGAAAAAACAAGGGGGGAATACATCTACCCTCAAATTGTATTCCTAGGAATTAGACAAAAGGATTTTTGGACAATTAACGAATGTGTGTTGCAGGATGTGGTTCCTAATGTTGTGGTTTTGCAAAGAACTACATGGGGGCTTTGTTCTCCTGCCTTTTGAATAGTATCCTTTTATAAAATGCATTTTTTAGAGTTCTCTAGCTTACATATGCACATAGAGTCATATGGGCGCTAAAGTGGGGACTAAATGTGATGTAGAAAATTGGACCCTCTTGACAAGAGACAATTTAATGCCTAATTAGACCCACTTTTGAGTACCCTTGCATCATTTATCCTTCAAAACAACATTTATAGGCCCCTAAGACCCATTATTTTTTATCTAGAGGCTCATTTCACCTGAAAAATCACTTAAATCCTGACAAACAACATTCAATTCTTCCATATCCCAAAAACCCACCTTCAAAAATCAGTAGTGGGACCCATTTGCTACCTTGGGCAAATGAGTCCCTTTTGAGGGAAATTTCAATTTTGAGCGGGAATTCAATTAATTCAACTTAATTTTTCAGTGAATGTCCACCTCTTAGGTCTAAATAGTGGGAAAAGTAGGTTTTGTTGCTTATAAATACCAATTTTTAGTCATTTTACACATCTTTTAGTCATTCCACAAAAGCAATTTCTAAAGATAAGTCTTCTACAACAAGTTTAATTAGCAAAGTTGAAGTTTTAGGGCAGCAAACTAGGGTTTTTGTAGGTCGTGATGCTCACTTTTTGGATAAAATTTCAACATTGAAAAGAGTTGATGATGGATGTTTGTGGTGAATCATGGAGAAATATAGGTTGAGGAGATGCAACTAGCCATCAAACCACACCTAAAGACTTGTTTTCAAAGTGCTTCCATCTTCCATTTCTTCTCTATCTTCATATTAAGGTTTAATTTTCATTCACATTCCATTTGCATGTCATTTTATCTCGATTTTTGATGTGTTGTGAGATTTCTAGGGTTGAGATCTTGCATCATTCAAATCACATTTGTATTTCTTATTATTGCACAATAGAATAGGGTTTTTGACATACTTTAGACTTTCCTAGTCTTTAACACATCTAAGGCTAGGGTTTTATGCAATTTTTCTCCATTCAAGGTTTAATTACCCAACTAGGGGTTTGACCAAGGAAAAACACCCCATTAGACAAATAATTTTAAGCTATTTTGCAAGAATTTTTTGAGATCTTGATTCTGGTTTTTGTCAGAAAGTGTTGTATAGGCGTCAAGGTGCATAATAGAAACTTTAAATTACAAAAATTTAAAAGTGAATTGATTCGCCATGCATGGTGAATAAGTCCCTCCTGAGGTGCCATATTTAGTCTAATGCAGATATAGACACCCAGTTAGCAAAAAATAACTTATGTGTAGAAAAACCCTAACCTAGGATTGATTCACCCAAGGTGGCGAATGAGTCCCAATCAGTTCAAAATCAGATTTGTTAGATTTCTAGATTGCTTTCCAGTCCTCTTTAGCTTCTCAGGTGCACACATTATGAGATTTGGCTTTTTTTTTAGTTTCGTTTACATTTTCATTCATCATTTTAAGATTTTTGTAAATGTCATTGTGTTTTCAAACATTGCAATTTTCTTAGGTCTTGCATTCATAATCAGTCAAAAAGTTCATTTAGTTGCATTGAGATCATCTCATTTAGTCTAAATAACATCATAAACATCTTAATTTAAGTGAACCACATTTATTTTTGAGTGAGGTTTATCTCTCTCCTTTTAGGTGAAACATCCTAAGAGTGCAAGAGTAGTCTATAAGCCTCATACCCAAAAATCTATGGTTCAGGTTGCTACATCATTTGGTTGCACACTAGGAGGTACAACAACTTATTTCAAAGCATCTTGAAGCATTCTATGGTAAACAAGTGATGTTTGAATCAAATCCCACAAAGAGGTCTTAGTAAGAGTAGCATGAAGTTGCTCCAAAAGATCATACTCCTTACCACTATGTTGGGGTAAACGAGGTGCACTAGGTGAGATTGGTAGTGAGAGTGGTATTGACGAAGGAATGGATTGCATTTATTTTGGTTACTTATCATTTCATGTACTATATCTATGATGAACATCATGATAATTTTGTTGTTGCAATTCATTGTTTGTATGATTATGTTGGGTTACTTTCCTTGTAAAATTCAAGATATGACCTAAAGGTTTTGGTTTATTTTGTGGTAGTCCTATGATAAGCACAAATTTGGCTTATATTTGAGGTTTTTGCATGGGTGGATGAATGATAAGTTGAGGTGTGATTGCATTAATTGTTCTGTGATGTGTTGGAATGTTAGAATCCTTAGTGGATGATCTAGGTGAGATGGGATCCTCAAGGTCCTCATCTAACATATCAAATTCATCATAACCAAAGGGCTTAAAGGGTATATAGTGCACTTCTAAAAATGTATCTAACATGATTAGATTACGATTCCTTCTCCTAGATTAATCATTAAATTTCAATTTTAATGTGTGTTTGCACATGTTAAGACGAATTAGGGTTGAAAACAAACTCACAGACCTTTTGCAGACACAAATATGGAAAACAGACTTTAGATATGTAGAAAGGTAACAAATATAGTTTGCACCTAAAATTTGAGACAAAATTGATTGGACTAGGGCGCAAGGATGCTCTAGTCCAAAATAAATTTTTCCTAAAATTTTAGGTTTGGAAGCTCTATGGACATGTAACAAATGTTTTTGGATGTTTTAGTGTGAATATGAAACTATTTTTTTGTTTTTTTGATTGATTTGAAATGTATTGGAATGACCTAGGGTTTTCAAATTTTGCAAAAGTGAAAGGTAATTTAACCTAACTTTGTAATGATTCAGAAAATTCAAATAATTCACCTACAAATCTGATCATTTTTAGCACTAAAATGAAATATTTTTAACAAATGTGCACCAAATCAAGTAAAATGATACTTTTTCTTTCACTTTCAAAGACACTTTTTGCAAACAAAAGACTATAATTTTTGAAATTTTGATAATATTGCTCACTTTTTCAAGTATGAAAAATGCTAATAAATCAGAAGATCTAAATAATTTTTAAAATGTTGGGTTCACCAAAATGTTTTGTTAAAAAAGGGATCCTAGGTCTAACACATAGATCACTAACATCAATCCTTTTTCAAAAGAATATTAGGATGCAAATCAACAAGGAAATTAGACCAACTTTCAACCTCAAAGGTGAGCTAAATCAGCCTTGGATCTGATCCTTGTGTGCCTTGGAAATTGATTGGAATCAAATTGAATTTGCTAAATTTCCTTTGACTATAAAACTTAATGAAACTATGTGACCTAATCTAAAAATGCACTGTTTCTGAGACAAAAAAAATCGTAAAACCAAATTCTAAGAGAAGATCCGGGGAGTGTAGAGATCTATGTACTTGGAATCAAATTTTGGGGTTGATTTTATTGGACTAGGGTGCAAGGATTCCCTAGTTTGGGATGAATTTCCTCAGATTTGAAATCTCTGACCTATAGCTTATAGTCTACATTTTTCTTCTCTGCTCTGCAATCTCCATCTTTGGATCTAAACCTACATAAATCTAGAAAAGAGATGGGAGGTATCTATATATGAATTTTCCTTTATCAAACCCCTATTTTGGTATTTCTACCTCCATAAATAGCCAATAAAATAATTGATAAAAATGTGTGTGCTCTTAACCTTAAGTGTGTCTAAGGTTGTAATGAACTAAAATGCATGAAATCCTACTCAAGTGTGTTAGAGGACTCTTAAATGATGATGGCAATATCAACCCAAGAGAAAGTCACATACCCCTTAGGAAAATCTAAAATACAATAATACCTTACTTCAAATAGCAAGTAATCTGAAGCTTGAAGATGAGAACACTTTAAAAACAAGTCATTAGGTTGTAGAAAATTTCCAAGAGAATTCTCCAAACCTATATTCCATCATATCCTTCTATTGGCATCAAATTCCATTAAGTGTAGAGACTTGATCAAATCTGAAAAATCCTTGATAACCTACAAATTTGAATGTATTTTGGCAAAGCGCAATTTCTTCAATATTCTTCATCTTCATTTTGAAATGATAATTGCATGTTTATATAGTGGAAGTTGGGAAAAATTAAGGCTTAGGCTGACATAATTAAATTTGAATTTTTAGGATTAAATTACTATTAAGACTTGAATTTCAAATTTTCATCCCCGAGATTAAAGACCAACAAACACAGGAAACCAAGTTTCATGTCAGGGAATTTAGCTAAACTAGGGCACAAGGACACCCTAGTCTAGCTTTTTCACATTTGACAAGACTTGTTTTGAATGTGTTGGGTCCCTCAAAATCAAGAATTTTGTATTTTAAAGGTACTTGTTGGCATAAATTTGGTGGTGTAAATTGATGAAACACATTTTATGGTAGTGTAGATACATTCTCTTGGATTGATGGGAAATTTTAGGACTTAGAGAATGTCTAAATGCATTACTAAAAAGGTCACTTAAATTGGTTCCAAATTGAGCATGAAATTGTGCTTTCACCTAAAAGGGAGTGCAATTTTTGACACTACAGATGGTAAGTACGAGCATTAGAAATTTAAATTGAAAGAATGGGTGTATAAAGCAATCATTAATATGAAATCAAATTAGGAAACTAGAGATGTGTACCTAAGATACTTACCTTGGTGTGACCAATGTGCACGGGAAAATAAAAGATGAAAGATGATTCCCACTCTTTATCAATAATGGGTGTATGTAGAGTACAATAATAAATAACCATGTTATCCTCCAAGTGATAACATCAAGTGAAAATTATGGAGATAGATATGATATGAAAATACATGTAAATTTAATTAAAGAGATAGGAAAAAATATCTAACCAATGATATTCCTACCATCAAGTGGATCTATCTCAATAGTATCTAAAAGTTTATTTATTTTATAATATATTTCCTCCAAATAACTAGCTTTGTTTTCATTAAGTATATCACCATCGATAAAAGTGTGATGTAATAATACCAAAAGTGATATTATATAAAGCAAATAACTTATATATGATATCATGAGGATTTTGTTTCATGGATAACCTCATGATGTAGTGCACTATGATCCATTTATTCATCAATACAATGATATTTATCATGCAATTCCATATAAATTTCTCCAACTTCTATAATTCCTTTATCTATGGGATCTTGAATTATATGTTTCAATGTAATTCATATATCCATAAAATTCCTATGAATGTAATGATAATTACACAATTATATAGCCTTATTTTGTGTAATTTTAGACATGACATTTTTAGGGTAAAAATTTATTCCAACAAAGAAAGTACCAGAATACAATCAATTAGAAAAGAGGAAGGAAAAGACATCCGCCCACTAGAAAACAAAGAACCACAAACTTACCAACCACCAGAAAAATCCCAGTCAAATATCAACCATATCCTCTTGAAGCAAGCTTTGTAATTTCTGAGCATAGTCCCTGGGAAGCTGCTCCCAATCATCCACCTTCCAATCATCCCTAAACTCTGAAGCCCATTCAGAAAGACTATCAGTCACATTATTCCATTCCCTAAGAATGTGAACAAAGGTCACCACCTCAAGGGAGCTACAAAGCTGGTGAATCTGTTGCACCATGAAGGAGAATTTTGAGTTCACCCCATCAATATACTACATGTTTAATAGGTTAATCACAATTTGTGAGTAAAATTCACAAATGATTATGTGCCATGCCAATACATAAGATTTTTCCAAAGCAACAAGAATAGCTAGATCCTCCATAAGATTATTAGACTGGATGCCATAATATTTGGAGAAGAGGAAGAGGACAACACTAGAACTATCTCCTCCCAAACCTCCCACACTAGCAAAGCAAAGATTTCCCCTAGAAGAGCCGTCAGTATTAATTTTCACAGTTCTAGTGGAGGCAAGGACCATATGCCTTCTCTTCAAATTTTCCTTTTGGGTTTCCTTCTTCTAATGGAGAAGGTCTTCTTCAAACTAACACTAGTCAAACCCAACCCTAAAATACCTTAGCCTCCTCAACAATCAGAGGAGCACCAACATCACATTTAGCTGAAATAGTCTCCTGAAGCATACCAAGAATATGTTTCCAAACTTGATCCACCACCAAATTTTTATTTTGGAAGATACTACGGTTCCGCTCTAGCCAAATTTTCCAAAGAATGATGAAGGCCCCATAGTCCAAGCTATCTGGAGAGGGAATGAAAGGGTAGGGGGTCCCCCAAAAGACCTCCAAAACTCAAGAAGGGATGAGGCATGCACACAGGGCTGTCTCCAAACTGTCCACCACAAATGCCAAATAAGTTTGGAAAAAGCTAATTGAAAGAAAAGATGTGAAGAAGTCTCCTCACTATTCCAACATAGAAAATAGATAGACGGCCCCTAAAAGCCTCTCTTCAAAAGATTGTCCCAAATAATACATCTATCACGAGCCACTAGCTAGAGGAAGAAGTTGCGCTTAGGCCGAGAAAACTTGTTCCAAACATATTTCCACCAAGGGACTTCAACCTCCCCATACTTTCTCCTATCCAATTCACGATATCTAGCAGCCACTGAGAAAACCCCTCTAAGATCCAGGGCCCAGGCCAAGACATCATCTTGTTGTAAAGAGCAACAAAATCACCCTACTAAAAAATCTTACCCAACTTCACATGGTCCTCAACTAAGCCCCTAGGAGGCCAAAGGTGACACCCTTTCCATTTGAGCACCTCCACCTGACCCAGCCACTCAAAAAATTTAAAATCAATAACTTTTGACCATCCAAATTTCAAGAATTGAGAATCCAAGTCACACAGATGGGGATGAGATGAGAATAAAGAGGGATAACCATCCCATGAATCAAGCCAAAAAAGAGCATCTTCCCCCTTGTGACAAATCTAGAAGAGACCCTGCTTAATCAAACTAGAACCACGTCTAAGAGTGTCCCAAATAATGGACCCCTTACCCTCCAAAGGGTAACAAGGAATGTCCCTTGTTGTGGACCCTCTCAAATATTTGGCCTTAAGAATCTTAGCCCAAATTTGATCTTGGAAAACACACCAACACTAGTAAAGCTTGACCAGTAAGGGCTTCCCGATGAAGAACCAAACCACCTTGATGAATAGGCCTACAAATAGTCTCCCACCTAACCAGACTCCACTTCTTGGAATCCAAGCTTCTAGACCAAAAAAATTATCTAGAAAGTCCATCAAGTTCCCTAATTAAGCTTTTCGGAGCAACTTGAACCATACACCTATAGAGGGGAAGCGCATGAACCATAACCTTGAGGAGCATAATCCTCCCTGCAAAAGATAGCCATCGAGAAGTCCAGTGACTGATATAATTCCTAAACTTATCTAGAATTAGCTGCCATGACCTTGGAAAAGGGGACATGGAGAGAGGAACACCCAAATATAGAAGAGGAAGGTTACCAATCTAAAATATGAGAATGCACACAATCCTTGCTTGAATAAGGGGAGGTGTATTGAAGAAAAAAATAAAAGATTTTCCTTCATTAATCTTTTGCCCTAAAGTAGCAAGATAAGTGTCCAAAGTCTACCTAAAGTTGTTTGCTTCCCCAACTCTAGCCAACCCCATAAGAGTAGTATCATCCATAAATTGAAGATGTGTCTACAGAACCAAACCTTCACCCCAAGACCAACCATGAATCAAACCCTAACTCTAGTGAGCCTTAAGAAGCCTACCCAAACCTTCAGCCATAATAATGAAGAGATAAGGAGACAAGGGATTACCTTGTCTGAGGCCCCTAGAATCCCCAAACAAAGAAGAAGGAACACCATTAATCAAAATAGAGTACAAAATCGACATGACACAACTCATCACCCAATTAATCCAGTCCTCACCAAACTCGAACACACACAAGATCTTGTGAAGAAAGGACCATCTAACCCAATCATAAGCCTTAGCCATGTCCAGTTTGATAAACATGGCCTTCTCTTTAGACACTTCCATAGAGTGAATCACCTCAACTGCAATCACAACACCATCCTAAATATGTATTCCAGCCACAAAACCCCTTGCTCCTCAGAGATGTATTATTCAACTAGGGCTTCAATCTCTTAGTAATCAACTTGGAAATGATGTTATAGATGAAGTTGTATAGAGAAATTGGCCAAAAAAGATCAAAAGAATTAGCACCCTCACGGTTGGGGATAAAATCCAAGAAGGTTGAGTTCACAGATTTCAACATTTGTTTACTAACTTGAGATTCCTGCACCACCTCCAAAAGATCCCATTTGATAATCTCCAAGTATTCCTGAAAAAGATCAATAGGAAACCCATTCAGGTTCGAGGACTTTCCTTTTTTCATACTAAAAACAACCTCCTCAAGATCCTTAAGAGAAATTGGCCGAGAGAGAGCAATATTGGCTTCATAGAAAACCATAGAGGGAATAAAAGCCATAACCTGATTCACACCTTCCAAATCCTCAGGACCATCCTCAAAGAATAAAGAAGAGAAGTACTTAATAGCCTCCTGGGAGATATCCTGGAAAGAAGATAGTTGCACACCTTGAGAAGACATAATAGAGGAGATTAGATTGTCATGTTCCCTAGCTTTGACGAACTTGAAAAAGAAGGCAACATTCTTGTCTCCTTCCTGCAACCAATCAATCCTTGATTTTTGCTTCCAAAACAACTCTTCACACAATTCCCATTCAGACAGCTTCTCCAAAGCATCTGCTTTTTCCTTAAGGGACTCCCGAGTAATTCCATGGTCTCTATTTTTCCTAGAGATGGAATCCAAATAGTCTTAAGCTGCTGATTTTTCCTTAAAATACATTACCAAAGCATTCCTTGCTACACATTTTTAGCTGAAATTTCACAAAATGGATCCTTTTAACAAAAGTGTACATAGTTATCCCATGTGTAGGCAATCCATTCGACAACCACACCTTGACATGTTCCTTTAGAGAAGGATCACACAACCACATTAATTGGAATTTGAAAGAATGATTCCTTGCATTTTCATGACCATGAGTAGAAAATTTTATTGGCCAATCATTTGAACCACGCCAGTCAAGAATTTCAGAGTTGGAACACCATTGATTGTTGATCCAAAAGTTGGAAACTAAAAACCTATCCAACTTTCAGAGATAGAATCCACACCACATCTCCTATTAATCCAAATAAACAAGCCATTAAGAGGCCTAATATCAATCAAATTCAACTGGTTAATGTTATTGTTAAAAAGAGATGAAGAGGGCTCCAAACGATCAAAACCCCCTCACTTCTCCTCAATATTGAGAATAGAATTAAAATCCCTAGCTATAATCCAAGGAACCAAAGGATCCAAATATCTCGCATACCTTAAACGATCCCACAAACGAGACTTACCAACTAGGTTAGTAGGAGCATAAATATTAGAAAAAAGCAAAATTTCACCATAGTCGAAGCTCAAAGCAACCATGGATAAAGAAGATCTAGTTGTAATCCACCTTAAGGGAGAGATCTTTTGTGTGACTTGGAGGAAAACAATCCCACAAACACTGCCCTAAGCACCAATGCATTAACATCGACCATGTCACCAAATCTTGGAAGAAATCTTATCCATACCATCAACATATAACTTAGATTCTTGAATAAAAACCATATCAGGAGAATGAGCCTTAATCATTTCCCAAACAACCTTTTGTCGATGGGGTGTTGTTCAAACCCCTCACATTCCAGGATAGAACAATCATTTATGGGGTTTAGAAAAGTGGGAGTCAAGAGGCTTAACAGAGCTCGACTCCACCAAATTCTCACCTGCCATCTTGATCTTGTCTTGGTATTTCTTCCTTCCAACCTTGGAAGGCTTGTTTGAGTTCCCCTTCTTGATGTTTTTTTGATGTAGGCCCAATGAAGAAGAAGTAGGAAGACCCTTACTCAGATCCTAAAGAGAACCCAAAGCCTCTGAATCCATACAATTTGAAGGAGGATTAGGATCACCCTTCAAACCTCTTGGGATGACTAGCAACATAGAAGATTCCATGACATGATCAAGAGGAACTAAAGCACCAGACTCCCCACTAGGAATACCATTCCCAGCCATATGCAAATCTAACAGCTCCCCCTCACCATCATTATCAATGTAAATAACATTATTCAGAAGCAACTTTTGCTGGTCCAAATCTTCAAGGGCCTCAAAACAATTAAAACTTGCATCCTCTTGCCTATCCTTAAGGGTTCTTTTTTTCCCCTACCCTTGTTGCAAGATTTTATTGAAGTAAACCCCTCCTTATTAGTTTCCCCTTCAAACACAGGGGCTTTTCCTTTCTCCTTCAAATGAATTGATCGTGGAGGCATCCTAGCAAAAACCCCACCAGAAGAAGAATTAAAGACTTTAAGTTTAGGAAACTTTCGCTGAAGGTGACGATAAGCATGGACAATTCTACATCAAAAAGGAAAAGTCTCATAGTCCAGTTGTTGAATCCATGAAGAAGTTCCAACCTTAAGTTCCAATGAATCAAGTAGTGGGTTGTTCAAATCAATCTCGACACAGATATGAGCCAAAGATAGAGCCCTCCTATCTAAATTCTATTGTGAAGGACCCATCGACTTATCAAGCAAAAGAGTAATACTATGCAGAATATCATTCCTTTAATACTCAATCGGAAGGCAAGGAAGCCAAACCCAAACTGGAACCCTCGATGGAAGCTCTTTGACTAGGTTAAAACCCAAGTGCCAGGGTTTTAAGAACAACCCCACTTGATTTTATAAGTAAGGCCCTCCTTCAAAAGCCTTATTATGATCCACAATACATGAAAAAATAACCATGAAATAATTGTTTGTAGCTTGCAAAATGTCCATGTCTCCCTCTGGGTTCCAAGTACAACGCGCCCAAGCTTCCAGAAACAGGAGAGAAACCCTTATACCTATGAATTTACAAATTAGGGCATGATTCTTCCAATAGTCAACATCCTCATCTATTGATTCGAGTTGGATAACCAACACTGGCTGAGTCACACTCCTCGCCAAGCAACCATTCACTTTTAGACTCCAAGAAAATCCCCCATGTGAAGGACTAGCATCATTAGAAGCAATAGACTTAGAACCTGCAACCAAAGCTTCACCAGATGAAATAGACCTGACCCCCATAATGAAATCCAAGAAAGAAATTGCAGCAGAAACAAGAGGGAAACCCCTGAATTCAATCACCACCTCGCAACCAAACACCCCAAATAGAAAACAAAACCAAAGAAGCTTCAATAGAAAATGACCAAAGAAGATTCTCCCCCCCACCCCCCCGAGCAACAAAAAGTAAACCCACCCCATGTAAGAATACTTGCACACCAAACACGAACAACATCACCAGATGCATGCACACAAAAATGGCTACATGCAAACTGCAACCATGAGGGTCGTGGGCCTACAAACCTTCCTCCACACGCATGCCATCTATAGTGCAATCAATTTTAGACATGACATTAGCTTAACAAGAGGTACATACATAAATTTACTTTTCAAAATTATTGTAATATGACATATGGATACTTCTTAAATTGTAACGCTCGAGAAAAGATGCTCATATAACCACATAATTTTCCAAAACTCATTACATTCCAAGTATAATAAAAACAAAGGATGCATAGTTCAAGATCTTTCCATAAATGCTCAATAGGAAAATTCAGTAATAAAGTTTCATTCCATGTATACAAAAGAAGTAAATTGCACTAACAACAAAGATATTTGCAATGATACATGCGTAAATGCCATTTGCATATCAATGAGTTTCCATAAATTCATTCGAGTTTCAATTACATTGTTAACTTTCAATCAAAACATCTATTTCAATGTTACATCAAAACTTTCATTTCGATACATCTATTTCAATGTTACAATACTGAATTTCAAATAGAGTTACATTTACAAGTGGGATTTACAAGTCATCCACAATAATACATGAGTACATTTATAGCATATAAACCTCTGAACCTCAACCGTCATGACACCACTGGTCTTCTGCAAGCTGGGACCAAGAGTGTGATTAAGGCTCCTTTTCTTCCCAACCACGAAGTACAAGACTTCCCCAAGTTCCTTCCTAACTCAAAGAAATCCCCAGCCCTACATGAGGAGCCTAGAAACTTGAAACAACAATGCAGGAGGGAACTCTCGATGCAAGCCTGATGCCTATATGCATTCCTAACATGAGAATCACATATTTCTTGCAAACAAGAGGTGGCAGAGACCTATATACATTTATTTCTAGGCTTTTAATTCCATCTATTTAAACGGTGCATGTGCTTGGCCAAGCATAAATAAAACAAATGATAGTTTTAGAAAAGGTAAAACTACTATCTTTGTGGGTCCACCTTCGGCATCCTGTCCCAGAATTTTCTCAAAATACAATAAATAATGCATTTTCCATCTAAGTTCACATTCACATTTCTAATTCCCAAGAAGTTTCATCATTTTCCAATGTTCACACAAAGATCTTCAAAATAACTTTTCATACATACACTCAAAATGAGAGATTTTTCCATACATTTTCTATTGAAAGTTACTATGCTTTTTTTAAAAATCAATCCAAGTTCTAGTTTTAGAGTGATTTGATCAAAGTAAGTAGTTTTGATAGGTTAAGAAAAATAAAGTTACTCTTTTCAGCCTAAAAAGTATGAGGTAAAAACATAGCTCACAGATTACTTTCTTGTTTAACAAGAATATATCAACAACCTATATGAAAAAGAATTATAAATTGAGTTTAAAGAAAAATAAGCAATTACATACATGTTTATTCAAGGTGTCACAATAATCAGGTTGGCCACTAATCACTCTCCCAATAGTGATAGTAACAATACTTTCAACTAATTGTGGTGTTCTATTATTTTATGTACAACTCTTGTGTTTTATGTTTTTAGAAAATTCTCTAGTTTTAAATGCATTTTCTGTATAATATGTTTGCTAATCAAAATGTTATCTACAACTTTATGCACACAATCGTTTCACTGAGTTTTACAATGATGTATGGTAATTCATCCGGTGCTCCATTGTTCGGGTATTGAGAATAGTTTGAGAAAAGAAAATCAGCATAAATATCAGATTTGTATTTGAGTAAAAGTTTTCTACTGCTCACAGGTTTATTTTTGTGCATATATGTATATATTTTACATCTTCAAACTGCTTGATTAAGAAATCTTAATGCCCAGATTTGTTCAAGTATTTATCATATATATATATATATACACATATAGATATATGTATTATGTATATGTAAATGTGTATATATATATATATATACTTAATAAACTTATAAGTCATTATGCTAAATACATATAAACACTGTTGTGTTTTTTGTATCATACCAAAGACAGAGAAGGAAATTTTCTATTGAAAACAGAGTCACAAATGTCAGTATGTTTGTATGTATATATATATATATCTCTGTGTTTATATATATATATATATATATATATTGCTATATATATTTATATGTATTCTTTCATGTGACAACGTTGTGCACACACCAATTTTCCATTACAAAGTTCTAAATAAAAACTAACACACACAATTTTTGCGCAGTATTGAGGACTGGCGCCTCCCCCATAAGGGAAGGCGCTGCCTGTGAGGGGGGGTAGCGCCTCCTCCACAGGCCTTGGCTTGTGGAGGGCGTTGTCCCTCTCATAGGGCCGCCCCTTCCTCTATGGACAGGGCTGGGGTTTAGTCCCCTCATTTCTTCGCACAATAAAACAAATAAAAGCTCAAAGATTATCATATACAGTTGGTTGCTTGATAAATCCATAGGCTTAAGTTACTGTGTATATATATACTATATATATATTTATAGTATGCACACAAAAAATAGGGGTGTGTATATATATATATATATTTGTTCAGAATTTATGTATAAAAGATTTAGCAATCAAAAAACAAAATCTATGAACCACAGTAGCATAGGGAGAAAAACCCCAATTTGAAAGAAGTAAAATTATGCAAATTCTTTCAATGCACTTAAAAGAATGGAACATTTTCTCATATTTTCATAATTTTTGCATACAATTCAAACACTTGGCATTCAAATTCTTCAGTAGCATTTTCATATTTCAACAAGATTTGTGGGAAAAGAATGGAAAACCTAGATATTTCGCTTCTAGCTAGAGATGCTCTTCAGACAATTTCTTCTCTTTGCTTCTTTTCAATCTGGTTTTTCTGAGAGTCTTCCTCTTCTTTCCTCCTTTCCAGATGCTTTACCAACTCTTAATTTTCCTCCTATCTCTCAAAGAATAATTCTCAAACTCACTAAGCTAAAGGATTCAACATTTTCTTGGCAACCATTAAAACAAAAATTGCGGAGTTTAATTTCAAGAATGGTTGCCTTCTCGGGAAGTCTTTTCCCTTTTTAATAATGTTTTCCCTTTTTGTTTCCTACCCTAATCTTGAAAATGGATTTTTAAGATAAAAGAAAATATAAATATAACTTTGTGTTTTACATTCCATATTCATAAATAAGAAATATGTAAAATAATCTACAATTTACTGTTGCACAAAGGAATTTTTTTTCGAAAATACTCACCCAAAACTAAATTCAAAATAAGTATTTATCTAACATTTGAATAAATATCAATTAATTCAAAATAATTATTTATTTAGCTTTTTAAATAATTGTCAATTAATTATTATTTTATTTTATTATCACAAAAACACAAGTTAAAGAAAATAGGTTTCACTTAAATTTATATCATGATAATCATTTAAAAACCAAGTTAAATTATAACTAAAATTAATTCCTTTACTTTATCATGCTTTCATTTCATCATTTATTTAATTTACTAATTGTTATCTAATTTGCAAATAATTCAAAACAAACACACTAAAATTGACATTCCTAAATGCAAACTACATGAATCTAAGTGCTCGTGTGTGTGATTGAGAGGTCTTCCTGCTTTGTCCTGTCAAGAAGCTAACCTCCTCTCCTTAATCACACCCTTGGTCTTCAACCTCCTGCAACTCAAGTGCACTTAGGCACACAACAATAACTGAATTAGTATCGCATAAAGATATAAATCAAGCAATATATTACATAAATTAAGATATTTCTACTTTATTTTGCTTCATTTTTAAAGTAAAACGCATTCAATACTATTCAACTTTCATAATTTAAATAAACACTTTCATTTATCTCCACACCAAAACACTATTATATTATTTATTATTCTACCACACACATCAAAACATGTAACAAATCCACACAAAACCAAAAACAACCTGCATTAGGGTCGAGACGTGACATAAATGGAGCAAATTCTATAAATCTTTATGGTATAGTGTGTTCATGATAATGCTCACTACCATTAGGTATATCCTCACCACCCTTATTTATTAAATGTGATAATGATGTTAACTATTGAGAATATGGGGAAGTGGGAGAAATATGAAAATATAGAAGAGTATTTTCCAATAAATCACACTCATTGTTACATACACTAGCACATCAATTTGAAAATGAATGATAAGGCTTGCAAAAATTTATAAGTTAAAGATGGGAAATAAGCCATTAATAAATATGCATTGAATCTCATCATTCCATGAGGTGATCCTCATATTATTAATCAAGGATTAAAATTTAAAAAATATAATCCCTAATTAGCTCATCCTCTTCTTGCTTATATTGTATTTCATGTGTAGTAGATTCCTTAGGCTTAATATTATAATGAAAGTGTTTCATTAATGCATTAGCTAACTCCCCAAATAAGTGATTGAAGCATGAGGTAGTGAATAAAACTATACAAATTAATGACCACTAGCTTGTCATTACATAAAGGCTAATTGGGTCAAAGTGAGTAAAAATTAATAGAAACACACTTGACTTGAAATTGAACACAAATCTTACACATAATTCAAAACAACACATACATAAGTAATATTCCAAATTTTAAGATGGTCTAAATTCTAAAACTACAATATATGAACCTAAAGCTAAATGTCCTTTATTAGTACTTGCCAACATAGTACTATTGTAATGAGTTTTACTAACTAGTTATTAATGATTTAGTTTTCAACCAATCAAAAACAATATTTAAAAATAAATAAAATAAAATTCAATTTTGTAAAGTTAACTTGTAAAATATTTAATTTTACAAATTATAAAAAATATTTTTTGTACATATGATTGGTTAAAAAATTATGTGTGTAATGGACGGATTTGTAGGGAAAACAATGTAAATATGTTTTCAAAGATTATTTTTTCTTTATAAAATCATTTCATTAAATCTTTATAAAATAAATAAAATCTTACAAAAATTAATTAACTATTTTATAGAGATTTGAATTCACACTATTAAAATAATAAAATAAAACAAATTATATTATTCTTTCCATTAAACTAATATTTTGTTATCTATGTTTTTAATATTTTATGATATAATTTTATTATTATATGGCCTCTTCTTCTTTTCATTAATAAATTTATTTTCCTCATGTATATTTTATATATATAATTCTCTTAAAAAAATTATAGCCATATATAAGATAACCTATATTATTTTAGGCATTTATTATATATAATATATAACATATTTTAATGTAGGTAATATTAATTTATATATAAAAAACCTATATTAATGTAGAATTTATATATATTATTTTTATTATATATTATTGTAGGTAAATAAATTAACTTATATTGTGTAGGTAATATATATTTTTTTAGGTATTGTGTAGGTAATATATTAATTACGTCGAGAGAGGCGTTATACAGTGAAAGCATTCAAAGAATATTCTTGGTAAAGTTTTTGAAGCTGCATTGAAAATGACAGAGGTGGAAATATGGGCTCATAAATAATTTAGTTATTTTTTAAAAATAGAGTGCAACCTTTTTAACATCAATTTAAACCCAAATGTAAATTTTAAAGAGTGCAGATAAAATTGTTACGAAAACTTCCCGAACTTCCGGAGGGAATCCACAAGAAATGCTCATAAAATGCACGTGTAGATATAGTTTTGGTGTGATTGTTATAAGGAACAATATTCAACACTAAAAAAGCAGTTGTATCCCATTAATGTAGACAGCCGTAGAAATAAGAGCTAGCAAAATATAAAATAATGTAGGTGGGTCAAAAGTAACAAGGTTTTCATACGAATCTCAAAAATGAATAAAGTGAAATATTTTTAAATATTTTATTTTCAAACGCCAAAAAAAAAACCTTTAATATTTTTCATACCATAACTATACATATAATATAAAATATATATTAAAAAATAATATAAAAATGTTATATTAAAATTTATATAATATATAATAAGTTTATATATTTTTATCTTATTTTTAAATATATATTTTATTTTATATAAAAATAAATTATCTTTTGTTAATTATTATTATCAATTTTTGGTAGGCGTACTCTCTTCAGTTGTTCATATCCAACCCTTTCAAACTTCAGAATTGAATTCAAGCAAATTTTGTTGGAAAGCTCTTTCATTTTGCTTGATCTACTTGTATTTTGTGTACTTTCAATTTTGTTTCGCAAAGTTTGTGTTACTCTTTATTTAAAACTAAGGTGGATTGATAGTTCAAATGCTTTTGGTTTATATCTGTCAAGAAGTATTTGATAAATAAAAGAGAATGATTGTTAATTTTTAAATCTTTATCTTTGTCTTAATGCTATTGAGAAGCAGAGTGAAGTTGCAGATTTTTTTTTAAATAGGATAAAGATTTGTGTCAGTAATTAAATGATTAGAAAGGTCATTCAATCCCTGCTTTCACTTATACAACGCAGAGCTTCTTCATCTAATTCAACAATTTTCAAGTTTGTGTTACTCTTTATTTAAAACTCAGGTGGATTGATACTTCAAGTTCTTTTGGTTTATATCTGCCGAGAAGTATTTGATAAAGAAAAGAGAATGATTGTTAATTTTTAAATATTTATCTTCGTCTTAATGCTATTGAGAAGTGGAGTGAAGTTGCAATTTTTTTTTGAAATAGGATAAAGATTTGTGTCAGTAATTAAATGATTAGACAGGTCATTCAATCCCTGCTTTCACTTATACAAATTCTAAGCGTAGCTCATCCTTTCTTGTTTTTGTGCCATCGTCCAAGGTGCCTCTTTCCTTGAATTCATAGCCTATGCTTTGTTCCTCGTGTCATAATTTTGTTTTGTTTCCAAGCTTTTAATTTAGCTTTAAAATTCAGTTCCATGCCTCCCTACCAAGTTCATTGCAGCCCTAATTCTTTGTTGCTTCTCTCTCTTCTCTACCCACCCCTATCTCAGCCTTCTTTCCCCTTCGAAGACTTGTTAGAAGTCTCCTGCAGTCCTCTATTCTCCCCTCTCATGCCTTCAAAGGCTACTTTTAAATGTTGCGCTTCCCCTTCCTTTTCTAGTGCTATCACCTATACATCTTCTCCTCCTTTGTTCGCCCTTTCATCTTCTACTTTCCATTAGTGTGCATTAAAGAATGTGAGACGTCCATCAAGATACAAATGCGTCAAAACCTTCACATTCTAGAAAGGTCATTCAATTTAAATGTTAGGGGAAATAGTAAATGATTTGGAGTTAAGGTTGAGTATGAAACTATATATTTCATTGTAGCGTGCTATACTAATATGATAGAATAAAATGTAGAACATATGCATTTCATTAAAATCTATTGTTTTTTGCTTTGATAAAGTAAAATTAACAAGTACTTGCATGAGAAAGAGGTGCAATGATTATGCTCATAGAAAAATGATTCTTTGTTTGTGTATATAATTATGAAATATAGTCTTCAAATACATACAATAATTGTATACAACATTTGAAAAATGTTTATATTTGTTTAAGAGCCTATCAGTCATGAAGTTTCAATCTCTTTAAGTGAAAATAAGACTCAAATTATGTGTAGTTGATTTCAACCAGTATCTATTTGCAAAGCTCTATAGAAAGCATATTCTCCACTCTTTCTGTTGGCATTTCAGTGAGGCTCTAAGTACAAGTATTTATGCCCCACGTTAAGTTGAGAGTCTAGCATTGGTGAAGTTTCAATATCTTTAAATGAAAATAAGATTCGAATTATATGTGTAGTTGATTTCAACTAGTCTATCTATTTGCAGAGCTCTATAGAAAGCATATTCTCCACTCTTTCAGTTGGCATTTCAGTGAGGCTCTAAGTACAAGTATTTATGCCCAAATCCATATCAAAAAATTACATGTATCTTCAACAATTGTCTATACCTTTGCCACTTTTTTTTAGTTTAGTTCTTATTTTGAAATTCTACTGTGTCTTAATGCAATTATAGTCAATCCTCCAAACTAATTAGTGTTACAATTCAATTAGGGAACGTAAACATGGAATCAAGGTTTGGTTTGAGCTTCAAATACAAATAGGGTTAGGATATCTAAAATCAATTTAAAATTATAAAATTAAGGTTAGGGTTCAATTAGGGTTAGAGTTAAGTTAGAGTTCAATTAGTGTTACAATTTTATTAGGGAACGTAAACATGGAATTAGGGTTTGGTTTGAGCTTTAAATACAAATAGGTTTAGAATATCTAACATCAATTTAAAATTATAAAATTAAGGTTAGAGTTCAATTAGTGTTACAATTCCATTAGGGAACGTAAACATGGAATTAGGGTTTGGTTTGAGATTTAAATACACATAGGGTTAGGATATCTCTCCACGTTTCTATATATATTATTTAAATGTGTAATTTAAAGTGTTTACTAAAGGGTAGATTATCAATGTTTCCAATTACTCTTGCATTTTTTTTGCCATGTTCAAAATCTATTGAATACTATTTTCTTATGTGATGATGATGCAGGCATGGATCCTACCAACAATCCATATAAGCACCCATTTTCATTAGTGTTTACCAAAAAGAAGGTAAACACTAATGAAAATGGTCAGTGGTGTTGTGGAAGATGTGAGAAAACTTTCCCTGAATGTGATTATAAATATATACTTCAATGC
This sequence comes from Sequoia sempervirens, assembly GCA_007258455.2. Taxonomy (NCBI): domain Eukaryota; kingdom Viridiplantae; phylum Streptophyta; class Pinopsida; order Cupressales; family Cupressaceae; genus Sequoia; species Sequoia sempervirens. Next base: position 229,012,222 of record VDFB02000007.1, read on the forward strand.
AAAGTGCAAGACCATACTTCATTCACTTGGATTACTACTTTTGAAGAAGCGACATAAGAAATTATGGGTGTTACAACAAAATAATTGAACATTTTGAAGCATGAAGAACAAGATGATAAGTTTTCACACATTATACAAAAGGTCCTTTTCAACAAATACATATTTAAACTTCAAGTGAAGAGAGAGACTTGTAATGATGAACATAGGATTAAATGCATAGTCATAAAAACAACAAAGTTTGATTATTCATCTGAGAGAAAAGCTTTATTAGATTGAATTGCAAAGGTATAGGTTTCATGACATTCAAATGCTTAAATGTATATAATTTTAACAATGTATTCAAACATTTAAAAAAAACCAGTGGATATATCTAAGTTAGCTAATGCCATTTTCTCGTGATATTATTCTTTGATGCTGTCAATACTAAATCTAATGATTGATGAAAATTTATTGTTCTTTGTAGATTGTTGTTATATACAAGTTATGATTTTCAAATTTGAATATGTATCCTTATATATGAGAATTGAAATAAATAATGACACAAACTATAATGGAATCAAATGGATTGCTTTTCAAATTCGTATTCATGAAAATGTAAGCATTTTTTCTGAAGTTAATAGGCATCTCGATAAAGATAACTCTCGACGTGTTTTACATATATTATTAATTAATATAGGTATGCTAGTTTATTATATATATTTATATTAATATATATTATAGGTTATTTTATTTTCTAGGTTCTCTTTTAATATATATTATATAAATTATTATAATTTTATCTATTTATATTAATATATATTATAATCTTTTGTATTTTAATCATCTATTTTTTGATATTAATTGAATCATTTATTTAGTTTTCCAATTTATATTTTATATATAATCATTTTTTTTTACTTTGGTTAAATTATTATTGTTTTAAATTGTAGTATATTTTCATTTAAATATCTTCCTACTTTTGATAATTTTTTTTATTGTTTAAATTATTATTGTTTTAAATTATAATATATTTTCTTTTATATCTTCCTAGTTTTGATAATTGTTCCTCAATATTTTGTTATATAATTCATCTTTATAATTCTCTTAGAATTATTTATTCATTGTTTGAAACATTTAATTTTTAACTTTTTTTATCTATTTATTTGTGTTAATCATATTACTATATTATTCATTCTTCTATTATTTTAAGTCTAACCCTAACAATAAATTCTAAACCATTATCTTAATCTTCAACCTATCTTTTACCCTAACTATGATTGTAACAATATTCATAATTATAAGCCTAACCCTAACCCTATCAATAAATTGTAACCCTATTTAATTAACAATATTAAAACACTATAATTAACAAAACTAAAACACTATATTTAACAAAACTTACATTAATTTTTATTCACATTAATAAAACTTACATTTAATTTTTATCAAATCTAAAAAATTAATTACAATCCTATAAAAACAAGTACTAGCCACTTGCCTAATTTAGACTCACTTTCCTAAATTAACATTTAATTGAGAATTTGTATACCCACAAATCTCTTAATGAATCAATCTAAATCATTTTATGCTTAGATGTTTGCATCTGCCTAGATTAAGCTTCGGTAAATTTATTTTCCTCTACACAGACACACATGGATTTTATGAGGTTACGCATATAAGACGCAGGTTGTAATTTTTTTTGGGTGAGAATGCCCTTTCGATAGAATCCATTGTCACCACTGCCACCTTCAAACCACACGCTGTACGAAATATAATTAATAGACAATTGGTTTTTCTTGGTAGACATGTACGCACTTGTATTGAATGAACCGTGGTTTCACCGTTCCACAGCAGTGCAATGCATACGGTTGAAATTCTTTACCTTTTCGTGGGTCTTACTGTAGAGCAGAAAGGCAAGCAGCAAAAATGGGGGTGGCAGGGGGATTTTGGGAGTTGGTGAAACCTGTTGCACGCTACGAAGATGTGGAATATTTGAGAGGGAAGAAAGTAAGTGTAGATCTCTCATATTGGATTGTTCAACAAGAGACTGCTCTTAAAGGAAATGCCAGGAAACCCCACCTGCGCCTCACCTTCTTTCGAACTGTCAACTTATTTGCAAAGGTATTTCTGTCTGGTCCTCAACTCTTCAGTAAAGACTCAATTCGATTATGGTTTTTGATTGTGTTTCGAGTTTAATGCGAGTGTTCCAAACTAACATGTATATTGACTCAAAACTAGGCAGTTGAATCTGATAAACCATCACATAATTATTATGTATAGTTTTCGAATTTGTGGACCACATCTTTATAAGGATATACACAACAAGGTACACGGTAACTGGTAATATTGTTCTAGGACAGGGTAGATTATGATAGCACCTATGAAACATCTGTTTTCTGTTTTATCTTATGACCTTTATATTTTGTATGTTGCAATGTAAAGGATGTCTCAAATATAAGAGCGTGAGATGCTAAATCGAAGAATGTTTAGAGGCCCAAGAAGACCAGTGTTAGTGTTTTGAATAAGCTTATCCAACTGTAATATAATAATAGGCTTATCAAATTCAATTGACATGAGATTAGCGCACGGGCATTCCAATGTAAGACACTGTATACACTTGAGTTATTTCCGTTCAAAATCATGAACTGTGTCATGATACTGCTATACTGTAAAGACCCAATTAATTCTAACCCAAAAACACCTCTTTTTTTTTTTTTGTGTTGATGTACTCATTTACAAGTATACTTGGGAACTTCTATCCATACGGGATAGGTATAGCATCTGTTCTTACGGAACAGGAATTCACCTCATCTATTCATATGGAATAGGAATACAACATTTCATATATTCGGAATAGGCATCCACCTAAATGAGGCAGGCATCTATCATACAATAGGTATGTGCTTTCGCCAGAGTCTTGGACTCATCGGGATCATCCAAATCCTGAGTCGCTTCCTTGGTGACCACATTTTCTACTAGAAGTGTACCGAGGTCGTCGTCCTTAGGGGTATGTAAATTGTAATTCTAAGCTTGAAACCTGCCTCGGAATTTGGCCTAAGGGCCTCGGAGAATCAAGCAATCCATGCGGGATTTGTAAAGAACCGGACCAATTTTTTCAATTTTTGATTACAATAAGCAATGCAACACACATCCGTTAGGGTTAGCACTTAAACCAAAACGATGCGGAATACAACTCTAACCAAGGATGTACACCAGGAACCCGAGTTGGGCAAGGTGTGAGCATATGGTCAGAGGATCTCAATGCACTGCTGAACTGAGTAACTCTAACCAAGAATGCGTTGAGAGACGGCGAGTATATGGTCAGAGGATCCCTACAAGCTACCAACCGAAAGTAACTCTAACCAAGAATGCGCCGAGAGATGGCGAGCATATGGTCAGAGGATCCATGTAATGCAGTGACGGCTCAGCCGATCAACAACATGATATTACAATGCAAGTTCAGAATGTAAATAGGTGGCAAGCCAGCCTCTTCCACTTATTTAGCGGGTATTACAATGAGTAAAGTGGAAAATAGATGAGAATGCTGACAGTACTACTGTTTAGCTTACAATGAATTGGATTGCCTGCCAAGAACATAAGATTAGGAGTTAAATAATGTTGCAACAAATAAGAAGACTCTCCTTTGCTTGATAAGAAAGAGTAGACCAGAAACTAGACTCAAAGGATCAATGTATAGTCTGATTTTTGACAGTCCAGCACTTAAAATGCATAATCAGCAACTCAGAACCTCCACTAAAATGCTTACTACTCTCTCAATACCCACCCAAATCCCATGAAACAGAATGCAAACTGCCCTTAAGAAGATGGCGCCCAAAACCTGACCTCAAAACCACTCAATACCAGCTTTATTTATTTCTTGCACAAAATCCAACGAGCTCAAATGGTGCGGCCCTTCAAGGAGGGCGATTTGGCTGCAATAAATTCAAAGTTTGATAATAAAATCTGAAAGTTAGCTCAAATGGTCGCCCAACAAAGAGAAGCAGATATAAGCAATACCTAGAATGAAGACATTTTTAGTTTTTGATTTATGAGTAAAAACAACATTCAGCTACTTGAAGTCAGCAACAACAAAAATGCACTAACATACCCAAACTGGACTACAAATGCATAATAACTTCAACAATGCAACTTCTCACTACAAAAACTCACTCAAACACAAACTAACTCTCCACTAGTTGCTTTCTTTCAAGCAAGAAGTCGAGCCAAGGCTAGGAGGCATTCATTCCTCGAAGCAATCCTGATACCATTTCGGCAGCATAACTTTACTGAAGACATAAGATGAGAAAATGAAGAGAAGAGGTCTCCATATATAGGCTCAGCAAGGAATCTCCAGAAACTTCTAGAAAGGGCGCCCTAATTTTCAAATTTGAAATAATCCAATTTCCCTCCAAGGATGGTGTCCTTTTTCTTCAAGGCAACATTTGACTTTTATTTAAAAATAATCTCTCCATCAAAGTAGGCGTCCCCCCTCAAGCATGATTTAAAAACCTTTTAAAATGTTAAATTACCTCCTATGAGGCGTCCACCCTTGAAGACCCCTTTTTAAAAACAACCTGAAGTGATGCAACTAGGCCAAGGGGGGTTCAACAATAAAATATAACATTATTTAAATCAACTGAACTTATCACTCCAAAATGCATCCCAAGGCCAAAAATGATCAAACCAACTGAACTGGCTGAAGAAGAGAGCCAACCACACTGAAAACCACAGGACCACTGCCAGAAATAGAATTTACTAAAAATAGTAAATTCTTGAAGGTGCTCGGATCACATTGCAAGTCATACCACTGCGAAGCTCTCTGAAAACCCAGAAAGAATCCGCACTTCAATCTCCAAACTTCGAGCAACAACAACCTCCAAAACGGGAAACCCTAATTTTACCCTTCGAGTAGCCTACGGGTCTCCGGAATAGGTCAACGGTCAACAAAAATGATCACGCTCGAGAAGGGGACATTACAGGATTCTTCCGAGTATAGTTGTATATACGTTAGTTTATTATCTTTTATAACTGGTTATGTGATCTCTCTAACCCTAAATCCCATTCCTGAACGCCTGAGTACTGGGAGCATTCTTCGTTTCCCAGACTGCCTACATACCCCGCTTCCAAAACGGGATCAAGGCGTAAAATATGTAGTTTTGTTTTCTAGACTATGTTTATGTGAATTGATATAAAGCGGGTACGCAACCCTTTCTAGGGCTTTTATTTCCCCCAGACAATTCCTCTGCGGTTGCTACCCACAAAGGGAAGCATTAATAAATGATCGTCTTGACTATTGATGGTTTATCTAATAACATTCATCTAACTTATTTCCAATCAACATTCGTCACCCTTGTCCCGTTTGACAATTTCATAATTAACATGCATTGATAAAAGTAATTCGAATCCGAATTATGTTGCGCCATAGAAAATTCGTACTTTGGGTTTTCTAGGTTGTTACTATCGGATTTAGTTCATTTTCATTATTATTTTGTTAGGTTATCATTCCAAAGGGGATTTCCCTCCCTTTGGAATTAATTAACCAATGTTCCTTATTTCTACCCGACGATTTATAGGGACGATGCCACATATGCTGTTATTGCAACTGTGTTAGGCTATAGATGCAGTAGCTCAAACGTGACGACATTACCCGTAAACGTGAGCCAGAAGCACCGTAAATACTGAACGCTGCTGGTTTTGTTTTGCTTCTTTGGTTAGTTTTCAAATTTATATCTAGCATGCTTAATCTTAATAAGGAAAAGAAAAATCATAATGCATGGTAACTTTATCAACATTCGTTAGAAAATAAACCCATGATGGTTAAATAAATCAACGAGTATTGGTTAATAATCTAAGTACCATAGATATTAAAGGAATTATTTAATCATTTATTTAATAATTAAACAATATTCACTCATAAAAGAAATCCCATACAACATAATTGAGGACTTAAATTATATGCATTATTCTGGGAAATTTTCATGACATATATCATCCTCTACTTCTTTTACCAAATTTATACAAAATATCTTTAAGAATTATAGCGGGGTTTATTGTCCTTTCTTTTCAAAACTCATATCTCTATTGTCTAGATAATTTATGTAGCATTAGGAAATGAAAATTACAATGGCTATATTATGAAATGTAATAAAATATCTATGTCACTCTAACTAGGGAGATTTGGGCTGAAATAGTCCAATATTGGTGAAGGCTGAAGCTATACCTTATAGATAAGTAAGTTGAAGACAACAAACTTGCACAAATGGTTTTCATAAACTATATCACTCAACTTAAATGTAGCCATCTAATATCCTTTTTGGTATCATTTTTATAGTCAAAATTTAGGTCAATCTTGGAGCTATATTTTAGACATGATATCAGGCTATGTTGTTGTTTATGATGTAACAATATTATGTTAGCAGGTTTAAATGGTAACTTACAATGCAAGTTACAACTATTAATGTGGCTTTCTCATTCAACAACTAATACAATCCACTCATTGAATTTAGGATCCTTCCAAACTGAATGCATTTATTCGTCCAACACTTAGGTGACATGGTTAATTTATTTATGAGAAGACCTTACAATTTGAATTGGGTTCTGTTGAGAGGCTAATATATCTATGTGTGTGAGGCTAATATATATATCTATGAGAGTGTGTGTAAAAAAATACTGAATTAAATTTTGATGTAAAATTCTTCCATAATAAAATAATGACTTGTTAAACACAAATCAATATTATGTCAATAAAATCCTTATTCTAATGTAAATTTTAGTAGGAGGAATCAACTTATTGGTTTTAAACCCTGTTTGTGTATGACTATCATTAAATCTTATAAAACTAATAAAACTGCTTATAAAGAAAACACATAAATGAACAGTATTTAAAAATACCACTAATGTCTTACTCTGTCTTCCATATCCAAAAAAATTTAGCATTATTTTATGATTAAAAAGAATGGTGTATTTATTGTTAGCAGTAGCATTATAATCACCCTCATTATGGATTGACAGAGATATATATATACATTGGTGGCCGTATTTGTGGGGAAAGAATTTTGAACAGTCTGGTATAACCAGTGGAGTGAGAGAAATTACATCGATCTATGAAAATGAGTATCCATCCATCTGTAAGAGAAAATATTATTTACCGAAGTATAATAAAGAAAGTCAAATGAGGGCTTGGTAGAAGACAGGCGATGGAAATCAATTATCACGTTCTGGGAAGATACAGTCAACTAATTCCTTTTACCTGAGATTTTCTTGTCTCCCTATTTCAATATTTTCAAATTTGTCAACTAACTAATTCGAAAACAAAACTCTTCAAATTTTGCACTAAACAATATTTCCTGATCTAGTGGTCTTCCTGTGACTGGATCGCTCCAAAACAGTCTTGTTGCTATTTTTATATGTGGATATTTCTAGAGATTATTTGGTGGTGTTAACAGGTTGAGGAGTTAGATTTGAAATGGAGGAAATTGTGACTATTCTGGCAGAAGCATTTAGATATGAAAGATTTTAGATTACATCTAAATATATATTGAGTTCTTTGGATGATGACAATAGATGACTGGTTAAATCTACAAATTTCAGATTTGCTATGCATATCTATTGCAGCCCCAAGATTCATCGTGGAGAAGAAAACATATTCCCTTGCTTATTCCAATCGAATCCTACCAGTATTATCAGCAATTACTACTTCTAATATGGACTGCACAGGTTTGTTCTGCATAATATTTATGACAGGGGTGAATAGAAGTTCAAAATGGTGTGACCAAGTGAATGGATTTGTCACCTACCTGATGGTGCCTTTCTTTGATGGAGAACAAGTCGCTTGAGATGCCTCGCCTTGCCCTTGAAATGCTCAGTGCATCCTTGCAGACGTGAACCAAATCTCACACTAAGTCCCCACAACAATCTGTGATTTAGTTCTCTAGAATTCTCTTCTGAGAATGATATCCGCCTTTGATCAAAGATGATGCGGAAAAACCAAACATCGAGCTTAGGTCTGACCATTCGATTTATAGATAAGGCTATATTAAATTCGTTCCAAACTGTAGTTGGAGTTAGGTCCAAAATTTATTATGGCAGTTGAATTGGACAATCCACGTGAATAATATGGAGTGAGTGGAGTCGGTGTTGGGTGGCTCATGAACGGCACATTGCAGCTTGGTCAGCAGATTTTTTCAGATTTTCAATTAATAATCAATACCCCATTCTAGCTGGCAGAGACTTTGGAGACGTGATAAGTCATTTCAATTTATGATCATTAATTTATGAGCATGCACATGCCTGTAAGTTAAATAACATGTGAAATAAACGTTGGAGTAAGAGGAGTCATGTGTTAATCTAGCATTTAACTCACATAAATAATTAGATTAGCAACATAGTTAACACAACAGAGAGAGGTCATGACATCCTCCCCCCCTTAATTGTGCATCGTCTCGATACACTTATAAGTTTTTAAGAGTAAGGAGATAGTGTCCAAAAGTTCCTTTTAAAACAAGAAAAGAAATATAGTATCTATTTAGTGCTTAAAACAAGAAGGGAAATGATTGTTGTAGATCAATTGTATCTTCCCAAGTAGCATTGTCCTCATTATATTGATCCCACTATACTTTGCTTTGATCAACCACCCTATTGCGCAATTGGTACTGGCGCCTCTCCAAGATTTTGTATGGCTCTATCATTATTCTGCCGAGGGCTTGGACCTGTAATGCATTCCAACTCAAAACATGTTTCTCATTAGGCACATACTTCTTAAGAAGCGATATATCGAAAACATCATGGATACAACTTAGCTAGGGAGGTAGGGCCAATCTGTAGGCAACCGGGTTGATCTTTTCTATGATTTCAAAGGGTCCCACATAACGGGGTGCCAACTTTGCCTTCTTACCAAAACTTATGGAACTTTTGTATGGCCTAACCCTTAAGAAAACTTTTTCTCCCACAACAAATTCCCTTTGTGTTCTGTTCTTATCTGCATAATTCTTTTGTCTGTCTGTTGCTTCCTTTAACCTCTGTCTAATTGACTTGATTTGATTTTCCATTTCCTTCAACATATCCGGTCCAATTATCGCTCTATCCTCGAGGTTATCCCAACTCAAAGGTGTTCGACAAGCCCTACCATAAAGTGCTTCAAATGGAGCCATCCCTAAGGAGGTTTGAAAAGAGTTATTGTATGCAAATTCTACTAGTGGAAGGTATTCTTTCCACTTAGATTGTTGGTCCATACAGTACATTCGTAGAAGGTCTTCCACAATCTGATTTGTTCTTTCAGTTTGACCATCTGTTTCAGGGTGATATGCTGTACTAAAATTTAATTGTGTTCCCAAAGCTGATTGAAGAGTTGTCCAAAACCTTGAAGTGAAACTAGCATCCCAATCGGATATGATCTTTTCTGGAACTCCATGTAATCTAAAAATTTCCTTCACAAAACGTTTAGCCAAAGTTGGGGCATCATCTATTATATTTCCTGCTATGAAGTGAGCAACCTTGGTAAGTTTGTCAATTACCACCATTATTGTGTTGTGCCTATAAGGTGTTGTAGGCAATCCTTGTATAAAATCCATACTAATGACCTGCCACTTATGATGTGGTATATCATGGGGGTACAATAGTCCTGCTGGGTGGCAATGTTCTGCCTTCACTCTTCGACACTCAAGACATTTAGCTACATATAGTACTATGTCTTTTTTCATTCCTTGCCAAAAATACAACTTCTTAAGATCTGAATAGAGTTTGTTTACCCCAGGATTCCCTGAATAAGGGGTATTATGGGTTTCACTTAAAACCAACTCCTTTAACCATTTAGAGTTTGGAACATACATCCTATTGTTGTATCGAAGCAACTTGTCACCATCTAGATAATACCCCTTTATTCTAGAATTGACTAAGGACTTGAAGAAAATCACCCCTCCAAAATTTGATGGGAAACAACTTGGAGAAGGGGCAAAAAACTGGCCTAATGAAAATGGAAAAGTATTTTGAGTTAAGGGACTTCAACCAAACTACTAAATCCTTATGGGGGTTTGTTGATGCGTGTTTTATGACTCACCAAGCACTCTAGAATAAAGAATCCAAAGACACTCTATCCTCTCTTGAAAAACTAACTCGTATGCTAAGATTGCCAAAAAGATCATACAACAATTCCAATGTTTCGTAAGTTGGGTGTGGATAAGCTCTGTGGATGATGTGATTTTGCCGGTAACACAAAGGGCTTTACTCTAGCAAGTCACTTAGAAAGCAAGGACCTAGATGCAGTGTCATTCTTTTTTTTTTGGATTTTCGGATTTTAGATAAAAAAGTGAAAAAGGGAGTAAGGGTTGAGGAATCCTATACTATTCCTACGAACTCAAGAGACAGTAAGGATTGAGTGAAACCAAAGAACAATACTTTGTTTTGCCATGGTATACAACAACTACACAAAGCAAGTGCAATCTTCTGGGAATTTGTGCTTAAAATTTCCTTACTACGAACAACACCATCAATAGAACAATATTATTTGAAGTAATACAATGAAGCATCCACATTAAAAGCTCAGTCTAACTTTACGCATTGAATAGAAATCATCTATCCAAAGAAAGTATGAGCAAAGTTTCACTAATCTTTACGATCAATCTATCATTCCCTTAACATACATTCAAAAGAAATTTTAACTTAAATCTATTCAATGAGGAAGAGAAGTATGTAACCATGCAACCATTTGACAATGAAAGAATTCAAAGCATCTCATGCGTCATGAACTTTATTATCAAAAATAGTCTTTTGCAACAATTTCATAAACTCTTTCTCTCTTATTATCTATGCTCTACATCATGCTATCCATCTATTCATCTATGAAAATGAGAGAATGAGAGGGGGGTATTTATAGAGTTTCTGAAGTACAATGAACAACCAAGATTAATCTGGAATCAATGGCAGAGATTGAAAATAAACAACCCTAATTAGGGTTTCCTAAAACACAGTCAGTAATCAATGAGCTAACAGGGAGTTAACTGAAGTGAAGAGCTATTCTTGAGGAGGCGCATCCCTATCCTCTTTGGTAGCATTATACTGGATGAATTTGGAAACTATCATGTCAACCTCCTCGATCGTGACAGGTGGCAGCGCATTGACCTTGAATTCTAGCAGATCTAAATCATTCAAGCATTCAACAAAAGTATCTTCTCATTCTGATTCCTGTCGCTGGAAATTGCGAAAGATGAACAAGAAGTCAGCTACCTTAGTCAAATTTTGCTTGAGGATAGGCCCAATAGTGAAGAAGATTTCCTGAATTTTGTGCTTTAGGTTTTCAAATTGTAGATTATTTGCTCGTACAATGTCCTCCAGCGCATCTGCAGCCACAACCAGAATGTTCTCCCGAATTTCTTTTGTCCTTTCCTCAATTCGGATAGTATCTGCCTTTATCTTTTCTAGGATCTTGCTTTGTGTGATCAATGTCATATACCAGTTGCTGAAATCATAAGCTGCACCTGGTGCAATTACTTTTCCGTTGACCAGCTCTTGCTTCGACACTCCTTTAAGCACTTTGAGACATGGAATAATTTTGTCTCGAACATCCTGAGCATTATCCCATGCTTTTGCCAATGTTGCAATTCTCAAGAGCAAAGAAGAAGTTTGCCAGTACGCCAATGCCAGTCTTTCTGCAAATACAACCACCTCTTGTCTATTGCTGATTAACCATTCTTTAGTCTCCTTGGCTATATTCTTCTCTTCGAGAGATTCTTGAGAAGTATTCATTAGTGGAGGAGCTGCTGAGCTAGTCTGATCGAGAGGCTTAGTTAGATGTTGAATATACTCCTTGAGTCGTTCAACCTCTCGTTTATACTCTTGTTTCTTTGCTACCTCCTTCTCTAGCCTTGCTTTGATAGTGGCAACATAACTATCCAATTCTTCCATCTCCTGTCCTTTTGTGGTAGGGCCTAAATCGACAGTGGTAATGGCATATTCCTGGGGAGTAATTTCTTCCCTCGACTTGTCAACTGTCGGTACAACAACTTGGACTGTACGATGCCCAACTTCATCTCTCTGAATGGTGGGGAAGGTTTTGGCAGGCTTTCTTGCACTGACTGCTTCTAATATGGCTAGGAAATCGGCCATGTTATCTTCTTCTTCTAGAACTTTTTCTGGTTCCTTCATCTTCAATCTCTCTTTTAGCCAATCAAGAATAGTTGGCTGCTAGATATCTTGTTCTTCTTGAATGTCCTGTGTGCCCGGGATTTCTTGAATTCCTCTTAGGGCTGAAATCATTCCTTCCTCAAACTCGTTGTCCAAAATGTCAACCTCATTGTTTGATTTTAAAATCTCGGTGCTTGTGGGTGATGGAGGCTCATCATCCTCTGGCTGAACAGGGATAGGAGAGGGAATCCTTATATCTCCCAGAGATTCATCAATGTCTAAAATTTCATTCACATTCGCAGAGATAGCAGAATGAAGAAGCTCCAGTCTTTGCTGCTTCCTGGCAGGTTCCTCATTTGCAATTTCTTTTCCCTTTGTCTCTTTCCTTTTCTTAGGATTAGAGCTCTCAATTGGCTCGTCTCCTTGGGATGCTCCAGCGTTCGAAGAGTAAGACTCTGATTTTCCCATCAGAGTGTATGTCAAAGGCACACCCTTCCACTATAGTTCCTTAATCTGCTGGTCTGCCCACCATTGTGAGTACTTGATGGCAGGCCTCATGAAGGTGTCCAAGTCAGAGATTTCCGGTTCTGACCAGCACACGGGAGGAAGAGGTTGACTTTCATCAAAATCTGGCTGTGTAAATTCGCCATCATCTTCAAGTTGGTTTGGCACATGAAAGAGTTCTGTCGTTCTAATTAAGCTGACAGGCAGTTTGGACCACAATCTTTTCCTAACATCAAATTCATCTATGGCATTGGCCCAGTAATCTTCCAGGTCCACTTGGTGTTTATATTTCTTTCCGTTCACGATTCCGATGTGGTGGCGAGGATCAAAATTGGCTCTAGATTGGTATGGTGTGAACGGATACCACTACATTTCTAGTCTAGCACCTTCAGCTGCCTGTGCAAACGAGCAATATTCTTCCATGTTCCCGATAAAGAATGGGAAAGTGACGGTTGCTTTCTGCGTCGGCCTTTGGTTGTTTTGATAAGTCTCCAATTGCCTAAGAACCTCCAGTAGAATCATCCCATGGGTGGGGTAAATGGGAAGCTTGAATGGATTCCCAATGAATCCCTGGATTTAAATATAAGAATTTTGGAAACTGGATGTACCATCCATATTTACTGATAAGATAGCCTCTGATGGGTCCCCCCTTGTAGTATCCTCATGATGAACATGAATGCATCGTGTGCATGGGAAGACAACTGCAATTGAGGATAACATTCATACACTTTGAATTGATTTTCTCCATTTCCGACAACACCTTTGCATATCAATCCAGGATATCTATAGGCTCTGTCCAATAGATAAATGACGTAGGAACTCATATGAAATGACTTAGTCCTTTCAAGGTTGATTAATTGCTCATGGATGTTATCACTGATCATTCTTGACCAATTAAACATTCTGACTCCAGAGGTGATTTCCTCAATAAAGAAGTACATCCATGTTTCAAAATAGGCACCTTGAGGATTGCCCATTATTCTGTTCAGGAGCAAAACAATATCACTGTAGTCTTCCTTAAAGTCTGTTCGGCGCAGTTTCTTAGGCATTTTCTTAACGAAAGCTCTTGGCTTTTCCAACCATGTTTTATTGATATGAGTTGCACATTGATTTGCCCAGTCCTCAAAGATTCTTTTGGCTTCCTCCTTCGTTTTATACGAAGTTTGATTATGATCGGGTATGCCAAATGCCTCTTGGATAGCTGGTTTTCCAAGGTGCGCCAAAATTCTTCCATCAAGAGCTATAATCTGTCTTTCCTGTGGGCTGTAATGTCTTGCACATTTGACCATCAATTCGACACACTGGATTGTTGGAGGAAATCCGGCAGCTTGGACAATTCCATTTCGCATCATTCAGCGGGCAATCACTGTGGGCATAAGTCTGTATAATCCATACATCCTTTTTTGAATTCTTCAAAGTCCACATGTCCGAGGTCTGTATCTATGACATTCTTCCATTTGGAAGTGATCTTTGACTCCTGTTGGACTCCCTTGCTTGCGAACTTCATTTGTGCTTTCTTTGACGATCCTTCGGGGGTGGTCATCAACCTGCGAAAAAAAGGGAATACAATAAACGTTCAATTATGATTTCTTTAAAATTTTCTTGTGAAAATTCTAACTTTCAGCTTGTTGAAAGTTAAATTCGATGAAAAAGCAAGCTGAGTAATAACACTTAGTGAATTTTTTGAAGATAAAATGAAGACAAAGGTGTAATGTCCCCAAAATTTGGATGAAATGACTCAATTATTTAATATTGCCTAAGTCTTAAATTACATTTAAGTGGGGGATATTAAATAATTAATAAATCAAGTTATAAAGTGACTTCATGAGATGTTCCTAAAGTAACTTGTGAAATATTTGGAATATTACTTTGTAAAAGTCACTAATGTTTTGATTATGGAAAATTAAAAAAGTGACTTATGAAATAATTGAAATATTATTTTATAAAGTTAAAGGAGTCACTTATGTTTTGAAGGGAAAAATACAAAAGGGAGAAAAAAGAAGGATTCGAGACATTCTCATTGTTATGATTTTCATCCTTCACGGGAAAAGCTCGAGAGCTTCTTTGATGGCGGGTTTCAAGCCATGGGTTACCAGTTTCATCAGTGAAATCATCTGACCTAGCTGAGTGGATTTACATCAGATTTTGTGATTTTCTTAGACTGAGATTTTGCTTCTTCAAAGGGTCGAATCTAAAGCTCATTTCAGACTTGTTGAAGGCGTGGTTGCATCAAGAAACTCTAAGCGCCTAATATTCAAGCAAAATACATTGATGGGGGTCGAGATTTGAAGAAGTTTGGGCGTTTTTGGAAAAGGATGTGATTTCTGGGCAAAGGCGACCTCTGGAACTGAAATAGACTAGGTCGTAGGAATTATTTCTGGCTTATTTGAAGATGTCTTGCTGCTAGGAGGAGGGGCGCACCAGAAATAAGAGGAGAGATTGGTATGTGAAGCTGCTTGGAGTTGGCAGTATTTGGAGCAGTTCTAAGTTTAGCAAACTCGTCCCAGGTCTGAGCACGTTTTGTTTATTATCATCCTTGCATTTGAGCTGTAGATACTCCTAAATGCTTGAGTAAGAAACTAGTATCTGGCACTATGAACTGGGAGCTGTAGAATGTCATCACCCGTCATTATAAGAGCAGAAAGTTGTATTTAATGACTGCTGTTAAAGTCTGAAATCATTGTATTCAAGTCTGATATCTGCTGTAAGTTGTTCTGAGCACATTTACTTATATATTCTACTGGTAACTGGGTCTGTGACATTGTACCGTGCTGGGATTGGGTTCTAATACCTGTTATAGCATTCGGTATCTTCTGTGCATGGTTTCCAGTCCTATAGTACTCAGAAAAGGCCATTAAACTACTGTTACAGCCTTGTGTAGTTTCTGTGCATTAGGCAGCAAGTCTTTTGAGCATTGGAAATAGAATAACTTCTTATTTGCTGCAATCTGACATTGTATGAGTCCTTCAGTCCTTTATCAGCTCTGCATCTTTTGGACTCCGTTCTAGTATTGGGTGAGCTTGTGAAATCATATGTCAACCTGAGAATGAAATATTGTAACAGTGATGTTCAAAATACGATATGTATTGCATTGCCCAAATGACCAATAGTCTGCTACAGCATTAGATGTTCCTTGGTTGATTGCTGCTCCAACATTGTAATGATTATTGCACTCAGAAATCACATTACAGTCTGCTGTAGTCAGTTTCCAATCACTTTTGTGTACTGTCAATGCCTATGTGTGGAGCCATGAATGTAGTTGAAGTCTTGTCTATGTGGATCTGCACTGGACCATTTTATTGTGGACACCTACAAGTATTTTGAATTAGATGAAATAGCATTTGAATGCATTTAGCATTGTCCTTGCTCAACTATACACTCTATTGTTTGTTAGATTTGCATATATTGAATCATATTAATTGGTTAAACGGAAATCACTCAAACAAAGACAAACTCAAAAATTTCTCAGACTACAAGTCAGGGACTTTACAAAGGTAAAAATAATTCATCAAACTTCGGGATTATGTAATGTCCTCACTTTCACACTGACAGTTGGAGTTGTGTGCTAGCTCATTCACCATTCACGTGAGCTAGTCATTTTGGTGAGGGAATGTATTTTTTGTTCATAAGTACAAAATCAAAAGGGTAATATTAAATAAATATATTAATGGGTTATAAAGTGATTTAAGTGAAAATTAAAATAGGGTCACATCAAGGTGTCACATCAAGGAGTCATATTAAGGGATCACATCAAGATGTCACATCAAGGAGTCATATCAAAGGGTCATATCAAGGGATCACATCAAGATGTCATATAAAGGAGTCATATCAAAGGGTCACATCGAGGAGTCATATCAAGGGATCACATCAAGATGTCACATCAAGGAGTCATATCAAAGGGTTACATCAAGGTGTCACATCAAGGGAGTCATATCAAGGGATCACATCAAGATGTCACATCAAGAGTCATATCAAAGGGTCACATCAAGGAGTCACATTGACAAGAAAAGTGAGTGGGCTTCCTTTGAAAAAAGTATAAATAGAAGTTTGGGCTTGGCTTTTATCATCTTATGTTGGTATTATCTTTGCATATTGAGAATTTTCTCTTGGCTGGAACTAAGTTATAGCTTGATCAAGGTGATGCTCCCTTGGTTAGTAGGGTTTGGTGATGACCCCATTCCCAAATTGAGAGGTGGATGCAATCAGTATTCATCATAGAGCCACATTGAGGAATTTTGGAGAGTTTTGTGTGAAGAAAGGAGGTCTGCAATTTTGTTTTAGTTTGCAGGTCTGCCATGAAAGGAAGTGCATTTTGATTCATAGCTCTTTATTGAAGGATCAGATTTTTGTGGGTACTTGAGGGATCAATTGCTAGTACCTTAACAATCATTTTAGGAGCAGATTGGAGAAGTTTGTAGCTGGTAATTATTTTATATTTTCATCTTCTTCAAGCAGTAGAAGTGGCCCTCTTAGGTTGGGGCGATTTTGCTCAAGAAGGCTCCAAAAATTCGAAAATAAATTGCAAAGGGGGCGTCTTGGTTGGTGGAAGATAGTTGCAAAGTTTGGTGGCCAAATTCCCAGTAATTAAGAAAATTCGAATATTTTGTGGTGGTTGCTATTTCATACCAGGTTCTTCCAAAATTTTGTTTCAGTTATTTAGTTGCATTTTAGTCATCAAAATTTGCATATTTGTAAGCCAAGAGTCTTGGCATTATCATTGCATTTCATTGGCACAAGATAATAGCATTATTTCCAGCTTGTAGAATTTATTATCATTGCAATATATTGACGGGAGACATAAGGAGTTTGCTGCCATTTATTTGACAAAATGTCTCTTAATGTAAATGCCTTATTCTTAAGTTATTTTTCATGCAAAGTAATTGTCCTTATGTCATTCATGTTTGTAAGCACACATTTGGATTAGTTTGCATGCCAAATGTTTATTAAAATGTACCTTGGCTGTAGGTATGCATTTCATATCAGCAATTCATCTATATGCATTTGAAAAAATACAAAAGAGTTTGCATTTCATATTAGTTATTTGTTTACTTGCATTGGCAACAATTCCAAGCATTCTAAACATCTTCTACTTCAAAACAATCAAAGCAAACAAACTGAAACAACAAAACCAGCAAGCTGGAAGGTTGCCAGTAAAGTGTTTGACAGAATTCTTAAGGCACAAAATAAAAATTTTTGGATCAGATTTGGCAAGGGCCATTATAGATTATACTCTGTGGCTGGCAATTTAATTGTAAACTTCGAAAATCTGATCTTTATTGCCGAAAAAGCAAGCAATCCTCTGCAAATTTCGACCTTCAGTGTAAAATTCTACCTCTTTCTTCGTTCTTTCACCTCAAAAAATAAATCAATCACTCAACTCTCAAAATTTCTATCTTTCAAAAAAAATCTCTCTTGAAAAATTTACCAACTCTTGAATAATTCTCTATCTCTAGAAATGGAGAGAGAGCTAAACCTCTTCTCAAATCGAAATTGTGAGTTGATAATGACTCGAGAATGCCTTATAAGGTTGAAAAATTCTATCCATTTAGCAATTCTTTCAAGTCCATTGAATGTGGACTCTTGTTTATCAAGGAAAGTTTCTAAATTTTTAGTTCATCTTTATCTTCATTGGAATTTTGAAGTCTATCTCTTGGAGCTCAATTTTTTCTAAGTGTTATAAATAATTAAAGGTTTATCATGTGATTTTTTTTTTGATTTTCTCAACCTTTAATTTTTTAATTTTTAATTTTATCCATGTATTATACTTGTCTTGGAAAATTTTGTCCAACTACATGGATTTTTGATTTCTTTCTCCATCATGGTTGATTTTCTCATGTCCTTGCCATTTTACAACTTCCCTCTAGGCGTTTCATGCCTTAGACAAAATTTTATTCATGTCCTTTTAGCAAAGTCAGACTTTCAAGCTTTTATTTCCATTATGCTTATCACCCCATGGCGGACTTGAAGTGTTTCCTTCCATTTGCTTGAGCAAGGTGGACTTTCCATGTGTTTTTCCATTCATCTTCTAGGTAGGGTGGACTTGGAAGAATTCTTTCCATCTTCTCTTTTCCAAAGTCGGACTTGGCAAACCTTTTTCCATTTCCATTCAAGGTCTAGGCATACTTTCTTAAGGTTTCTCCACATTTTATCTTATACTTAGTCAAAATTCTAACTTTTCTCCCTTACTAAGCTTGGGTGGACTTTGAATCTATCTTTCCACTTGTCCATACTTAGCCAAAATTCCAAGAAGTCTCTCTTATCCCAAGCTGGGTGGACTTTGTGGTTGCCTTTCCATTCTCCATCAACTTGGGCGGACTTTCAAGAAAGTTTTCCAAGCCTCTTTCCTTCATGGCAGACTTTAGGAAGGCTTTTCCATATGCATCTTGAGCATGGCGGACTTTCCTTAGTCTTTTCCATTCCATTCAAGAGCTGGGCGGACTTGGAAGAATTCTTGCCACTTAGGCTGGGCGGACTTTATGAATATGTTTCCATGTGTTTCAAGAGTGATGGGCGGACTTTCAAGGCCTTGTGCCACATCTACCAAGGGCGGACTTTACCTTAGGCTGTACTATCTTCCTTCAAGGGGGCGGACTTTGGAGAAGTCTTGCCATTCTACCAAGGGCGGACTTCATAGAAACTTTGCCATTCCTCCATCTTGGCATAGGCGGACTTTCCTTGGTCTTTTCCATTCCTCTTCTTGGCATAGGCGGACTTTCCATCATCCTTTCCAAGTGCAAGTCGGACTTTCAAGAGGTCCTTCCATTCTCCATTCAAGAGTAAGTTGGACTTTCCTTAGTATTTTCCATTCCATTCAAGAGCTGGGCGGACTTCCAAGAAACTTTTCCAAGTGCAGGTTGGACTTCTGAAACCTTTTGCCATTTCTCCTTCCACTGCTGGGTGGACTTGATCAACTTCAGTCCATTTCCCATGTTCTTGCCATGATCCTGGGCGAATTTCTTCAGACTTTTATCATCTCAGCCAAGAATCTTATGCTTTTTATTCACCTTTTGTCTGATTTTTCATGATTTTTGCATTGATTTTTTGATCTGTTTTCATTCTTTTCCAGATTTTACCTGTTTTCATCAGATTTTTTGATTGATTTTGCATTGCTTTTCATGCTTTTTATCTGATTTTTCCAGATTTTTGATCTAAAAGGCCTGCTTTTTTGGTTGATTTTCTGATTTTTCTCAGATTTTACATGCTTTTTATTTGATTTTTTTAGATTTTTTAGTGATTTTTGCATGCTTTTTCATTCTAAAGATGGGAACTTTGACTCCTTGATTGGTGGGACCTTGGCACTTACCGAAAATAGAAAGTTTTTAAAAATAGGAAAAGCGAAAAAGCAACTTTCTAAAAATAGTAAATTCCAGAATGGTTCAAAAGTGCCAAAAATGAAAAAAGCAAAAAGCAAAAAAGCAAAATCCCTAAAAAGTAGGAAGTGTCAGAATTGGGCAAAAGCACAGGTGATCCTCGTTTGCAGGGTCTTCTGAACACTTCTACGACGTTTACGCGCAATTTCAGGCTTGAAATTTCAACTTGGCTCGATTGATGACTCCAGACTTTGACTTGAAACCCATGGAGCGAAAGTGCTTATGAAATTGCAACTCAAAACTAAATCCTAAAAACAAACCATTGAGGGTCCCCATTTGCAATGGGGCGATGTGTGAAATAGGTCACAATAGGGTCCTACCAACTTGTTGGTGAAGCAGCTAGTTGGACTAATGTGAAGGAGCAAAATAAGTACACCAAGGAAAATATAACATGGGAACAATTTATTGAACACTTTCGTAAAAGGTGGCTACCACAATTGTTTTTCGATGAGAAGATGACTGAGTTCCACAACCTTCGACAAGGATCTCTGACAGTTCAACAATACTGGAATAGGTTTGCCAAACTACTAAAATATGTGCCAATATATCAACAAGATGAAAAGAGCCAAACTAGGAAATTCATTTTGGGATTAAATACCAACATAGGGCCAGAGGTTGACATGCATGGACCAGAAGGTATGAATGAAGTGCTAGAGAAATCCTTGAAGCAAGAAAGGAAGTTACAAGCTTTAATTTCAGCAAGACAATCTTTCAAGAGTAATAACTTCAAGAGGAAACATGAGTTCAAAAGAAACCAAAACTTCAACAAGAACCTAAGGAACAATTCATCAGAAAGAAAACCACCAAATCAGAATCAAAGGTACAATGGGAATAACGCTAACAAAAACAACTTCAACAAAAATGAACCAAGGAACCATAACTGGCCAACAAATCAACCAAGGCTCAATGAAGCAAGCAATAACCAACCTAAAAATCCACCTCCCAACGAGGGCCACCAGGAGGATGTTTCATGTGTGGAGGGAATCACTTTGCTTGAGAATGTCCATGGATGCAAAGTCAGATGAGATCAAATCAACCTCAGAGGGGACCTACACAAAGGATTCATGCAGCAGTAAGAGATCGGCACACTCTGTAATGTCCCCTTCCAGCTAGGCCTCTTTGCGCGCCTCGTTGCCTTTTTAACTCCCGCAGGCAATTGACGGAAATAGGGAGTCATTTATTTAATTACTTAATTATTGCCTAAGTCAAATTATTCCCTATGGTAATATTAAGTGATTAATTAAATAATTTTATAAAGTGACTGGGATAAATTATTTAAAGGGACAAAATGAAATATTATTCAAATGACTTTAGAATGTCACTTTATGTTTTGATTTTGTAATATTAAAACCTTTTGCTTGGCCTAAAAGTCGGGCTCCATTTTGAATGAAATAATACAAAAAGGAAGTTAGAGGAATTCATTCGCACCATTATTTTTTGAAAACTTCACTTCTCTCCTGTCGCATGAAGAGCACCGGCTCCTTGCTAGGGTTTTAAGACCCATCTCAGCCAGTTTCGGATGTGTGAGACCATCCTGTTAAATTTAGTGATCAGATAAGTGCACAAAAAATTAATTCAAAAACAGACACAGTAACACAGCATATACCCTGGGAAAACCCTCCTCTTGAGGGAGAAAAACCCAGCAACAAAGATCTCTCTTTTATATATAAGTAATGACAATAATTCTCTTTACAATGAGCCCAATACAAGGCCAATATCCAGCATCAACTCTAGATGCAATAACAGATGATAATCTGCTCTTCCTTGTGATCTGGATCTGCACTTAGAGAAATTCGCAATCTGCCCTTAGATAAATTCGCAAACTGCTCTTGAAGGAATTCGCAATCTGAATGAAGGAATAATTCGAACTTGCTTAATAAAATCTATGTCTCAAATGAATAACAGTGATCTCCTTTTATAGATGACAATAGGGAAAATCTCCAATGGATGTGACCTTTCAAAATGCAATGTCGGCTTCATATGCAAAGACGTCTTCTTTAAAAAATCGCGCCTTTTTAAAGAAGTCGGCTAATGAATAAATACGTCTCTTTAACAAATAAAATGATTATGCCATTTACTGTTTATCTTCTTTATAGCAAAACGAAATGACTCTTAATTCGTGCCTTTAGAGATCTTATAAATCAGATAGCCTTTGGCTATTATCTGATTTCTTCAAGGAATGAATGCGCTGGAAGATGCTACGATGCTGCTTAAACATTAACACTCCCTCTCAGCTAAGGAGCACACTTCCAGCTGCTCAAGACATATCACCTCATCGTGATGTCAAATATTGCTTCAATATGATATCAACCATAATGGCTACAACCATGCTATGGTGAACAAAGGAATATCACCTCAACGTGATATTGGATATCGCCTCAACACGATATCTACCATAATGGCTACAACCATACTATGGTAAAGGATAAATATCACCTCAACGTGATATTGGATATCGCCTCAACACGATATCTACCATAATGGCTACAACCATACTATGGTAAAAGATATATATCACCTCAACGTGATATTGGATATCGCCTCAACACGATATCTACCATAATGGCTACAACCATACTATGGTAAAAGATAGAAAGGCTCACTGATACTGAGACTCTTTCTCAGTCAAGGCTGGATTCTCCACCATACCAAGCTTATCTCGAAAGTATACAAAATTTATCCTGGAGAGAGGCTTGGTGAGAATATCTGCCGTCTGCTCATCAGTGCTGATGTACTTCAACTGAACAGCCTTTCGTAGTACCATATCTCTGATGTAGTGGTACTTGATCTCAACATGCTTCGTTCTGTCATGAAACACAGGATTGACAGAAAGCTTCACGCAACTCTGATTATCACAATGGATGATGGTAGGCTCCATTGATTGTCCAAACAATCCTGAAAGGAGCTTACGAAGCCACACTGCTTCCCGAGTTGCCATACAAGCTGCAATGTACTCGGCCTCGGCTGTGCTCAATGCTACAGATGACTGCTTCCTGCTGCACCAGGAAATCATAGCAGAACCCAAACTGAAGCAACAACCAGAGGTACTCTTCCGATCTGTGACACACCCTGCCCAATCAGAATCTGTAAAACCATGTAACTTCAAGTCTGCATCTGAAGTATACCTCAACCCATATCCAACTGTGCCACGCAAGTATCTCAGGATATGTTTAGCTGCAACAAGATGTATCTGTCTCGGATCACACATAAACTGGCTAAGTGCACTCACTGCATAGCAAATATCAGGTCTAGTGTTAACCAGATACATCAAAGACCCAATCAACTGTCTATACAATGTAGGATCCACCAAGTCTGAATTAGCTGCAGCCTCCTTCAACTTATGAAGGTTGGTCTCCATTGGTGTAGACATGGATTTGCAATCCATCATGCCAAATCTCTTAAGTATATCAATGGTGTACTTTCCTTGACTTAGAATTATCTCATCTGGTTTCTGCCAGACTTCTAGACCAAGGAAGTAATGCATGAGCCCAAGGTCCTTCATCTCAAATTCTGAAGTCAACTCCTTCTTGCATTCGAGAATCAGGTGATCTTCTCCAGTAAGGATCAAATCATCAACATATAAAACCAATATTAGTGCATCACCATTGATTACCTTGAAATAGAGATTCGAATCAGCATCATTCTTCAGGAAGCCCAAACTAGATAGGTACCGATCAATCCTTTCGTACCAAGCACGAGGAGCCTGCTTAAGACCATACAAGGCCTTCTTCAACTTACACACATGTGACTCCTTCTCATGAACTTCAAAACCATCAGGTTGCTCAATGTAAACTTCTTCCTCAATTACGCCATTGAGAAATGCTGTCTTCACATCCATCTGATGAATCTTCCATCCTTTCGATGCAGCAATGGCAATGATGGTTCTGACAGAAGTGTAACGGGCAACAGGAGCAAATGTTTCTTCGTAATCAACTCCCTCTTTCTGAGAAAACCCTCGAGCTACAAATCTTGCCTTGTACTTCTCAATGCTCCCATCTGCAGCATGCTTGATTTTGAAGAGCCATTTCGAAGATACCACTGATTTGCTCTTAGGTCTAGGAACAATATCCCAAACATCATTCTTCAGAATTGATTGATACTCCTCTGCCATTGCATCTCTCCAAACCTGATGACTGAATGCTTCTTCAACACATGAAGGTTCTGAATCAATAATCTGACTCATTAAGGCAACATAATTGAAGAACTTATGAGGCCTTTTACTTTCTCTAAATGTGCCTCTAGGGGCTGCAAAACTTTCTGCCTCTTGCATAGTACGCCTAGCCCATAGAGGTCTCTTTCTTCCAATGACAATGTCAGTAGGCCCATCAGTAGGCTCCAAGGGTTCAATAGGATCAGCATCTTCTTTTGGTTCAACAGTCTCCCTCTGAAACTCAGGAGCATGGTCAACTTCCATATCCTGAGGAGACTCTTCGTTACTGATCTCCAAGTGAGTGCCCTTGGATCTCCTAAATGCAATGTCTTCCTCAAAAGTAACATCCCTACTGATCTCAATCAACTTTTGTCCTGGAATGTAGATTCTGTAGGCTTTAGATGTCTCGCTGTAGCCCACAAAGATGCCCTTCTTGCCAGAGGGCTCCAACTTAGTTCTCTTCTCCTTCGGAACATGGATATAGACAGGACATCCAAAGATTCTTAAGTGACTAACTTCAGGCTTCTTCCCTGTGAAGGCCTCTTCCGGAGTTATATTCTCCAAGACCTTGTGAGGACTTCTGTTCTGCACATATACAGCTGTCCTGGAGGCTTCTGCCCATAAGAAAGTCTGCAAATCTTGATCATGAATCATGGCCTTTGCTGCTTCCATGATTGTCCTGTTCTTTCTTTCTGCAACACCATTCTGCTGAGGATTATAGGGAACACAGAACTCCCTCTTAATCCCTGCATCCGTACAAAAGTCTAGAAAACTACCAGAGGTGTATTCACCACCATTGTCAGATCTAAGGACCTTAATTCTTTTACCAGAAAGGTTTTCTACTAAGGCTTTAAACTCCTTAAATCTAGCTAATACTTCCTCAGACTCTTTAGACCTCAAGAAATAAATCCAAGTTTTCCTAGAGTGATCATCAATAAACAGTACATAATACAAAAATCCACTTGAAGATGGAACAGACATAGGACCACATAAATCTGAATGGATGAGATCTAAAATACTCTTAGATCTACTTTCACTACTATGAAAAGTGGCTTTTACATTCTTACCTAGAGCGCAACCCTTGCAAGTGCCTTCATGCTCCTTGTCGAACTTAGGTAGACCTGTCACCATCTTCTCCATAATAGGCAAAGCACGAAAGTGTAGATGCGCCAATCTTCGATGCCAAAGATCACATAGAGAAGAAGTATCATGAACCAATGCTTGAAGAGGACGAGTGCAAACCCTGTAGAGACTTTCATGTCTCACTCCAATAACTTGAGCATCTTTGAAACTAGAGTTCTCCATCCATACAAGAACTTTGCCTTTTGAGAAGGCAATTTGATATCCTTTATCTTCTAGGGCTGAAATAGAGATGAGATTGCGCTTGATCCCCGGAACATAAAGAACATTGCTCAACTGAAGTGTGATACCTGAATCCAAATGGAGAGTAGAGGTCCCAATCCCTTTCACGGTGTAGCTAGCATCATCTCCAATGATAACTTGTTCCAAAGAGTCTTTCTTCGCCAAATTTGATAAGTGCTCCTTGAATCCGGTGATGTGACGAGAAGCACCACTGTCAATCAACCATGTGTTGGTGTCAGTGGCAACATTGCTTGACAAGGCTGAACAAAACAAATATTCATCCTTCTGAGGAGAAACATTCTCTACATCTGCAACGGAGGCTTGATGCTTAGGTCTGTCAGGGCAATGTTTGGCAAAGTGACCAAACTTGTCACACCTAAAGCATTGAATTTTAGACAAATCTCGCTTCTTCTTGGAAGGGGAAGCATTATCATTTCCTTTATCACGATTCCTCTTGAAGTGTCCCTTCTTTCCACCTTTTCCTTTCTTCTTCGAAGCTTGGGCTGCAAGAACATGAATTTCCTGATTAGAAGAACTTGGGCCAACACCTCTAGCCATCAACCTTGATTCCTCTTGGATGCAGTCAGCCCTCAAACGATCAAACTTCGGAAGTTTAGACCTTGCACTAATTCCTTGAATATAGGACTCCCAAGATAATGGCAAACCGTTGAGTGCAAGCTTTGTCAAATCTTTATCTTCAACCATATGACCAATAATGGAGAGCTGATCTCTCAAATCTGCAATCCTCATGAAGTAGGCGATCACGGTCTCTCTTTTGACATCTTCACATGATGGAGTTGTTGCTTCAGCGCAAGAGCCCGGCTGGTGTTGTTAATTTCATACATTTCTTCCAAAGACTTGAACATCTCCCTTGCAGTCTTCATCTTAGAGATGATAGGGACAATGTGGTCTTTAACGGAGTCAACTAATAACTTCTTTGCTTTGATATCTTTCTTCCTCCATTGCAGCTTTTCTTGTTCCTCTTCAGGTTCGGGAACCTTGGTCTCCGCAAATTCAACCAAATCATTCTCCTCCAATGTAAGCATGATTCGGAATCTCCATGAGGTGTAGTTTGAAGCTCCATCGAGTCTATCCTCGATCTTCAATCCGTTCACCATTTTGAATGTTGTGAAGATAGATAAAAAAAAAACTTTCAACAAAGAATATAATAAAGCTGTGAAAGCACAAATCTAATCACGATCTTTCTTCACACCCGCTCTGATACCATGTTAAATTTAGTGATTAGATAAGTGCACAGAAAATTAATTCAAAAACAGACACAGTAACACAGCATATACCCTGGGAAAACCCTCCTCTTGAGGGAGAAAAACCCAGCAACAAAGATCTCTCTTTTATATATAAGTAATGACAATAATTCTCTTTACAATGAGCCCAATACAAGGCCAATATCCAGCATCAACTCTAGATGCAATAACAGATGATAATCTGCTCTTCCTTGTGATCTGGATCTGCACTTAGAGAAATTCGCAATCTGCCCTTAGATAAATTCGCAAACTGCTCTTGAAGGAATTCGCAATCTGAATGAAGGAATAATTCGAACTTGCTTAATAAAATCTATGTCTCAAATGAATAACAGTGATCTCCTTTTATAGATGACAATAGGGAAAATCTCCAATGGATGTGACCTTTCAAAATGCAATGTCGGCTTCATATGCAAAGACGTCTTCTTTAAAAAATCGCGCCTTTTTAAAGAAGTCGGCTAATGAATAAATACGTCTCTTTAACAAATAAAATGATTATGCCATTTAATGTTTATCTTCTTTATAGCAAAACGAAATGACTCTTAATTCGTGCCTTTAGAGATCTTATAAATCAGATAGCCTTTGGCTATTATCTGATTTCTTCAAGGAATGAATGCGCTGGAAGATGCTACGATGCTGCTTAAACATTAACACATCCCTAGCTGGAACAGATTCGAAGATTTTGGCCAGAACCAGGACACACCAGACTTTCGCGTTTTCTCTTGGAGCGGTTTTGTTACCTACGTGGATCAGATTTGGGCTTTGTATCGGAGTTTACAATGCGTCTCTCCATGTGAGACCTTTAGGTGCGGCCATTTCCACACACAGGGACCTCCTTTGAAGGATTTTGGACGGGTTTGTGAAGAGACGTGGGAAAAAACGCGAATCACTGGTCTGGACGGGGTTGCAGTTTGATCAGCTGTTTGTGAATATTTTTGGTGAGCCATTAGCCAAGAAGAAATGCACCTACAAGGAGAACACACAGGTCTATTCTGGATGTCCCTGTTGCAGCCACACACCATTTTGTTGACTCAGTACTGCGTAGCAACCAGGTCTATTTTGGACGTCCCTGTTGCAGCCACACATCATTTTGTTGACTCAGGATTGCGTAGCAACCAGGTCTGAATGCTCTTGTTTGTAATCTCAATTCATGGGTTTTAATCTATGTTCCACCGGCGTCGGGGACGGGGGGACAGGTTTCCGGGACGGGGGGACAAAGGGGCCTCAATTTCGGGACGGCAGGGGGACGGTGGGGGGACGGCGGCGGGGGAGCGGGAGGGGGGACGGGGTGTATATACTATATACTATACATATGGTACTTAAAATGCTAGTTATGAAAAGATGTATAAGACTATTAAGAAGTAAAATAGCAAAATTGAAATACTAAATTAGTACTTGAACATTGAACATCGAATATTGAAGCTTTCAATATCAAATTACTAATTAGAAATTAGAATAGTAATACTCAATACTACAATGTAACAATTGTTGAATTGGCAAATGGAAGATTTCTATTATATTATATCAAAAATATTTGATTATAAAGATGATTACAATGAGTAGCATGATTATATGATATCAAAACAAGTACAAAATCAAAATGTCAAAATGACAAAACGTAGTGAAGGAGGCAGAGGCCTCTAATCAGCCCTCAGGAGGTCGGAAAACTCCTCATCACTGGAACCACTGGACTCCTCAAGGTCAAGATCTGCCAAAGGAACACCAACCAACCCTATATCTGAAGCATCCTCATCCTCATCAATCTGTGATGGCTCCTCTGGCTCTATCGTTGTGCATCGGCCACCTGGGTATCCTTCTCTATCAATTGACCCAATACTCTGTCCCTCTCTGCCAACTTCTCCTCAAGAGCTGCCACTCTCGTTTGCTCAGCTGCCAACTGCTCTTGTAACTGTACTATGATGGTTGATTGTATTGCAATTTGGCAATTCCAATAAATTTGATGGGGGTCTGGGGGCAACGCCCCCAGCGGGGTCGAGGGGCAGCGCCCCTCGCGGGGGTTTGGGGGCAGCGCCCCTTGCGGGGGTCTGGGGGCAGCACCCCCAGCGGGGTCGAGGGGCAGCGCCCCTCGCGGGGTCCGGGGGCAGCGCCAAGACCAATTTAACACTTTTGAAACCACTCGAAACTACATCACGCACCTCATTTTCATGATTTTTCCACAGGTTCTGAATAGTGCTAACGAAGCCGAAAAATACATATTTTGCATTGTTTCTCTTAGACTTTACTTTCTCCTGGTCGATGCTTGGTACGACAATGGATGGGCCCCACATGCCCTTAGGGTTCGAATAGAACCAATAAAATATTAAAAAAATGTTTTAAATTTTTTTTTTTGTTTGCTTTTTGGCTGTCTGTCGCGGGAGACGCCTGACGCCGAGGGACGCCAGCGTCCCTCGGCGTCTTGAGACGCTTGGGCCAGTCTTGGGACCCCGGGTCTCCGAGCGAACGGTGGCGCCGCCGGGACGGAACGCGCGTCCCCCGTCGGACGCGCCTTGAGACGCTAGGGGAGGGGGGGACGCGTCCCCGGTTTTTTAATGCAAGAACTGCTATCCCTTTATGGTTCAAAATGTCATATAATATTGTTGCTTCAGACTTAATACTGCTCCTGTGAATACAAGATACTAACCAGGAAAACCTTGCTGTAGTGTTGAAACTTTAATGTTTTCTCAGTCTATGTGAATGGATAAATGCTTTGTAGAGATGATATTTAAAGCTGTCTTAGTCCTTGTAAATGGTCAAGCGTTCTTATGTACTGCTGATAGGGAAATGTCAGTAATATAACTTTGTGGAGCTTTGGAATTTATCAGCAAACTGTTGTCCAAAGGTCTAAACTGCTGTAGGTGCATATTTGCCAGTTTATTCAACTATATGTCGTGGAAAATACAAATATTACCTTTCAGTTGTATCTTCATTTCAACCCTGTCATTGAATGCTCTCTTTAGTGTCATTTGGTAAATGCAATCCTTTTATGCTAACAAAATACCAGTACTATCAAGCAAACGCCTGGAACAGAAATGAAAGGTTCAAATGTTGACAAAACTCCGAAACAGCAAAACAGAAATTTAAAGGCAGAAATCTTGAGGTATTTCACAATGAAATCAGGGCAACTTTCATAGCACCTTTGTCGGCATATAAACGAGCTCCCTTCAAATCAAACAACCAACAGAAAATTATAACAGCATATAATCAGCACTTACTTTTGGAGATTACCAGATTCCAAAAGAGTCAAAACGGAAATTTTAAAGCAGAAAATTTACAAGGCATTTTACACACTCGATCCCAGAATGTGCCCGTAGAGGCTACAGGTACACTTTTTGGAAAACTAGTCTCAATTCTAATAGATACTGGATCATCTGAATGTTTTATTTCTCCATAATTAGTAAGGAAAAATTCATTTAACGTTAATCATATGGAATCATCATGGACAGTCCAGTATGGGGATAAGGCAATTAAAGAGGTAACCCACTGCCTATCTAATGCAGAAATACAATTTCCTAACTTTAATGCAAAGGTAGACATTTATGTGGCACCTTTAGGATCATATGATGTGATCATTGGAATGAGTTGGTTGACAGACCATCAAGCAAATGTAGACTGTTACAAGAAATGGGTAGAATGTTTAGATGATGTAGGAAAAAGGGTTGTGATTGAAGGGAAACATAGACCTATAAGTATGGAAATCATATCAGCTATGCAAATGAAAAGAGAGGAGAGAAAGGGAGCTCTAGTATACATGGTTACCATGGATGAAAAGGAAGAAGGGGATATTCCGACACTCCAAAATTCTCCTTACCTTCAAGATTTTAGTGATGCAAATCATATCAGCTATGCAAATGAAAAGAGAGGAGAGAAAGGGAGCTCTAGTATACATGGTTACCATGGATGAAAAGGAAGAAGGGGATATTCCGACCCTCCAAAATTTTCCTTACATGTAAAGACCCAATTAATTCTAACCCAAAACCACCTCTATTTTTTTTTGTGTTCATGTACTCATTTATAAGTATACTCAGGAACTTCTATCCATACGAGATAGGTATAGCATCTGTTCTTATGGAACAGGAATTCACCTCATCTATTCATATGGGAATAGGAATACATCTATTCATATATTTGGAATAGGCATCCGCCTAAACAAGGCAGGCATCTATCATACGATAGGTATGTGCTCTGGCCAGAGTCTTGGACTCATCGGGATCATCCAGATCCTGAGTCGCTTCCCTGATGACCACACTTTCCACTAAAAGTGTACTGAGGTCGTTGTCCTCAAGGGTATGTAAATTGTAATTCTAAGCTTGAAACCCGCCTCGGAATTTGGCCTAAGGGCCTCGGGGAATCAAGCAATCCATGCGGGATTCTTCCGAGTATAGTTGTATATATTTTAGTTGATTATCTTTTATAACTGGTTATGTGATCTCTCTAACCCTAAACCCCGTTCCCAAACGCCTGAGTACTGGGAGCATTCTTCGTTTCCCAGATTGCCTACATACCCTACTTCCAAACGAGATCAAGGTGTAAAATATGTAGTTCTGTTTTCTAGACTATGTTTATGTGAACTGATATAAAGCGGGTACACAACCCTTTCTAGGGCTTTTATTTCCCCCAGACAGTTCCTCTGTGGTTGCTACCCACGAAGGGAAGCATTAAAAAATGATCATCTTGACCATTGATGGTTTATCTAATAACATTCATCTAACTTATTTCCTATCAACATTCGTCACCCTTGTCCCGTTTGACAATTTCATAATTAACATGCATTGATAAAAGTAATTCAAATTCGAATTATGTTGCGCCATAGAAAATTTGTACTTTGGCTTTTCTAGGTTGTTACTAGCAGATTCGGTTCATTTTCATTATTATCTTGCTAGGTTATCGTTCCAAAGTGGATTTCCCTCCCTTTGGAATTAATTAACCAATGTTCCTTATTTCTCCCTGATGATTTATAGGGACGATGCCATAGACACCGTTATTCCAACTGTGTTAGGCTATAGATGCAGTAGCTCAAACGCGACAGCATTACCCGTAAACGTGAGCCAGAGGCACTGTAAATACCGAACGTTGCTGGTTTTGTTTGCTTCTTTCGTTAGTTTTCAAATTTATATCTAACATGCTTAATCTTAATAAGGAAAAGAAAAATCATAATGCATGGTAACTTTAACAACGTTCATTAGAAAATAAACCCATGATGGTTAAATAAATCAACAAGTATTGGTTAATAATCTAAGTACCATAGATAGTAAAGGAATTATTTAATCATTTATTTAGTAACTAAACCATATTCACTCATAAAAGAAATCCCATACAACATAATTGAGTACTTAAATTATATGCATTATTTTGGGAAATTTTCATGACATATATCATCCTCTACTTCTTTTACCAAATTTATACAAAATATCTTCAAGAATTATAGCGGGGTTTATTGTCCTTTCTTTTCAAAACTCATATCTCTATTGTCTAGATAATTTATGTAGCATCAGGAAATGAAAATTACAATGGCTATATTATGAAATGTAATAAAATATCTATGTCACTCTAACTAGGGAGATTTGGGCTGAAATAGTCCAATATTGGTGAAGGCTGAAGCTATACCTTATAGATAAGTAAGTTGAAGACAACAAACTTGCACAAATGGTTTTCATAAACTATATCACTCAACTTAAATGTAGCCATCTAATATCCTTTTTGGTATCATTTTTATAGTCAAAATTTAGGTCAATCTTGGAGCTATATTTTAGACATGATATCAGGCTATGTTGTTGTTTATGATGTAACAATATTATGTTAGCAGGTTTAAATGGTAACTTACAATGCAAATTACAACTATTAATGTGGCTTTCTCATTCAACAACTAATACAATCCACTCATTGAATTTAGGATCCTTCCAAACTGAATGTATTTATTCGTCCAACACTTAGGTGACATGGTTAATATATTTATGAGAAGACCTTACAATTTGAATTGGGTTCTGTTGAGAGGCTAATATATCTATGTGTGTGAGGCTAATATATATATCTATGAGAGTGTGTGTAAAAAAATACTGAATTAAATTTTGATGTAAAATTCTTCCATAATAAAATAATGACTTGTTAAACACAAATCAATATTATGTCATTAAAATCCTTATTCTAATGTAAATTTTACAAGGAGGAATCAACTTATTGGTTTTAAACCCTGTTTGTGTATGACTATGATTAAATCTTATAAAACTAATAAAACTGCTTATAAAGAAAACACCTAAATGAACAGTATTTAAAAATACCACTAATGTCTTACTCTGTCTTCCACATCCAAAAAAATTTAGCATTATTTTATGATTAAAAAGAATGGTGTATTTATTGTTAGCAGTAGCATTATAATCACCCTCATTATGGATTGACAGAGATATATATATACATTGGTGGCCGTATTTGTGGGGAAAGAATTTTGAACAGTCTGGTATAACCAGTGGAGTGAGAGAAATTACATCGATCTATGAAAATGAGTATCCATCCATCTGTAAGAGAAAATATTATTTACCGAAGTATAATAAAGAAAGTCAAATGAGGGCTTGGTAGAAGACAGGCGATGGAAATCAATTATCACGTTCTGGGAAGATACAGTCAACTAATTCCTTTTACCTGAGATTTTCTTGTCTCCCTATTTCAATATTTTCAAATTTGTCAACTAACTAATTCGAAAACAAAACTCTTCAAATTTTGCACTAAACAATATTTCCTGATCTTGTGGTCTTCCTGTGACTGGATTGCTCCAAAACAGTCTTGTTGCTATTTTTATATGTATGTGGATATTTCTAGATATTATTTGGTGGTGTTAACAGGTTGAGGAGTTAGATTTGAAATGGAGGAAATTGTGACTATTCTGGCAGAAGCATTTAGATATGAAATTTTTTAGAATACATCTAAATATATATTGAGTTCTTTGGATGATGACAATAGATTACTGGTTAAATCTACAAATTTCAGATTTGCTATGCATATCTATTGCAGCCCCAAGATTCATCGTGGAGAATAAAACATATTCCCTTGCCTATTCCAATCGAATCCTACCAGTATTATTAGCAATTACTACTTGTAATATGGATTGCGCAGGTTTGTTCTACTAATATTTATGACACGAGTGAATAGAAGTTCAAAATGGTGTGACCAAGTGAATGGATTTGTCACCTACCTGATGGTGCCTTTCTTTGATGGAGAACAAGTTGCCTGAGATGCCTTGCCTTGCTCTTGAAATGCTCAGTGCATCCTTGCAGACGTGAACCAAATCTCACACTAAGTCCCCACAACAATCTGTGATTTAGTTCTCTAGAATTCTCTTCTGAGAATGATATCCGCCTTTGATCAAAGATGATGCGGAAAAACCGGACATCGAGCTTAGGCCTGACCATTCGATTTAACTAAGTCCCCACAACAATCTGTGATTTAGTTCTCTAGAATTCTCTTCTGAGAATGATATCCGCCTTTGATCAAAGATGATGCGGAAAAACCAGACATCGAGCTTAGGCCCGACCATTTGATTTATAGATAAGGCTATATTAAATTCGTTCCAAACTGTAGTTGGAGTTAGGTCCAAAATTTATTATGGCAGTTGAATTGATCCACGTGAATAATATGGAGTGAGTGGAGTCGGCATTGGGTGGCTCATGAACAGCGCATTGCAGCTAGGTCGGCAGATTTTTTCAGATTTTCAATTAATAATCAATACCCCATTCTAGCTGGCAGAGACATTGGAGACGTGATAAGTCATTTCAATTTATGATCATTAATTTATGAGCATGCACATGCCTGTAAGTTAAATAACATGTGAAATAAGCGTTGGAGTAAGAGGAGTCGTGTTAATCTAGCATTTAACTCATATAGATAATTAGATTAGCAACATAGTTAACGCAACAGAGAGAGGTCATGACATATACCTGAACATTTTTTAACTCCTCATAATGGAGTACCTACTGAATTTTACAATTGTCATCGTATGCTTCCAAATTGCAAGATTACTTAGCTGTCTTTACATTGCCTGCATACCAAAGGTTCAGACTCTCTGTCCATTTGGAAGAAGTCTTTATTTTTAAGCTTGGATTAGGGAATGGAGTTTCTGTAGATTCTCCTATCCATGATTTTTGCACATGAAACTTTCTTCACCAAGTTTCCTAACCTTACAAATTAACAGTTTGAAATAAGAAAACTAGTGGCTTAATGTTATTGTCTACAATTTGTGGACATTACAGAGTAGGTAATATGTTAATGTAATTTTGTTAAAAGATCTTAAAGCCAAACTGTTAAATGGGAAGTTAGGAAGAATCCAAATAAATATTACAGATTTTCTCTTACAATCCCACTTGGGAAAGTCTATTTCCGTTAGAATGCATGCATGTTTAGAATTTAGCAATCTAGATCAAATATTTAACTGTCTCATTTTAATAGTTTTCTAGAAGTGGGGCTATTCTATAATCTGTTTGAAATTTTACTGCTGACCAACCTGTTTGGACCTAAAACTGTCAGAAGATGACTGGTGCATTAAATTTGGTTTTTTTCTAACATCCTCATGGCTATTAATTGTTGATTTTATGGTCTTGTAGACACTTTTATTGAAGATTGTCTGTGCTGAAATACTTATAGGTTTGGTTGGATGGAATTTTGTGGTTCAGCTTGGTGTTTTTCCACTGTTTGTTGTGGATGGTGATGCTCCAGCTTTGAAGTCTCCGACACGGTTGGATCGTTTTAATAAAATGACAGGGATCAATTACTCTTCCCTTAAAAATGTTGAAAGCTCCATCATTGCACGCAATCCTGTCTTTAATCGATACATTGAAGAATGTGTGGTAAGTCATGTGTTGCTTCTCAGAATGTTTCACTTACTCTTTCAGAATTGATTTATGGTTATGTTTGAGATTTTCTTTATAACAACTTAGCTTGCAATACATGTAGGATTTTATGCTTATAAAATTGCTGGGTGAATAGTGTAACAACCTACTCCATCTTCAGCTAAAACTACCAAAATTTCTTACTGAGTAAAGCTAATTTGTTTTCTTTCAAGAGTTTCCAAATCGTTTTCAACCGAATCAATTTAAAATTTCAACTAACTTCTTACAGTTGTCGGAATAACAGTTAATTTGCCAACTTCAGCTGAAAGGCAACTAAATAACTAACAATCTAGGGTTTCCAGTTAAATCAAAATAAACCACCAACTACTGAGTTTATAGATTTCAACTGAAATGAAAACTTTTAACTGTTCCCAAAGAATCATAATGAAATAACTAAAATAAAACACAAAATTACTTTATCATTCCAGAACTACTTACAAGCAAACATCATTTTAACTGAATGAAAATAACTGTTAAACAACAATGTTGATTCTCTTGCAAACATATTCATATTGAAAATACATATTGCTTAATTGTAAACAACTTAATTTGATAAAGCAAATACCTGAATATAAGTAGGAGAGATTTTGATATAGGACATCATCTTCAAGTTGAAACTCTAGAGTTACTTTATCAATGGGGAAAAAGGATTATCATCAGGGGCTTTGCTGCCCAACCAAGACCTACTGGTCCCCCGTGTTCTTCGATTGAAGTAACCTGGCCCTTCTCGAGGGCAATCAACAAGGATCGAATGTCATCATGTCTCTGAGCCTGGTGTCCATGATTCCTATACCACTGGTCGATCCTTCCTCTGTAGGTTTCCCCTAACTAGAAGAATCATTCTGACCAGAGTATATCTGGAACATGAAAGCTGACTTTGCCTAACTGGCATCTACCTTGGCCAAGGATTTTCATTGTTTTTGGTATCACTGTGTCGATTTCTTTGACACTACTGTGTCGATGTCTCTAGCACCCTTGTGCCGACATCTCTGGCACTATTGTGCCATCAACATTCACCCTTGCTCGACATGACTATTCTCAGATTAAGTTTTCGTATTTCTTGCAACATTGTTGAATTATAATCTTCTCTTGGGTTCTTAACTTTAGGGTTTATTGGTTTATTTTGCGACTTGAATCTTTTCTTAAAGTAAGAATAGTTGAGAACTTAATAAAAAGAGAGAAAAATAGTACGCTGGTTTGTTATAGTTCCCTTCCTATCTCTTGTTGTTTATACATCAGATACAAGATCACGGTATAAAAGAAAATATTTTTAAACCAGGTCAGACAATGTAGAGTGGGGTGGACTTGAGTAAGGTAGAGAGGATAAATGCACACAAGAATCCCATGATGACTTGGCTATTCACATATTCAAGTAGCCGGTATTTTAGTATAAGGAACTTTTCAGATTAGAACAAGAGACTCTTGCCGTATAAGGTCCAGAAGGAAAGATGAAGGCCATTACAACTTTATACTTTTGTAGCGATGTACGAGAAATAAAAAGAGCATAGCTCGCTGCAGGGAACCACAATTATATTCGGTTTCCAAAGCCTAGAGATTCAGATTGGAGGTAGTGGCTACACATTTCAAATAAGCTATATTAGAGATTAAGTTTCACCAAATAATAAAAACTATAAAGTCTGTAATTATAGGAAAGAATCAAATTAGTGAAACGGGTAATCATTGGAAGAATGGAAGTAATGGTAGCTGGGTGTCTTAGACGGAATCTTGATCCAGATTCAAGGAAGTTAAAAGATTTAATTACACAAACACAGAGCTCTACGTTCCACAGAAGATGAAGATATTACTGGCAATTCAAAAGTTGAAATAAGTCTTTACCGATTCTTTATTATACCATTAAGATTTCATTTATTCAGACTCAAACAGTCTTGGACATTTTTAACTCTTACTATTAGAAGATTTTAATAAAAGCTCAGGATAATTATATCGAACGGATACCACTCACACAAACAGGAATAACTAGCTAGAAAATATTAAAATAATATTCCTTATTTATTTATTAATGCTCAACTATGTAAAATATTGTAAAATATCTAGATAAGATTGTCTTTGTTGTACGAGATCTTATCTGAAGTTTCTTTTAGAAACTTCCTGCTTTTTCTTGAGATAAGATCGTGTTCGATCGTATCCTGTAACATCTTTTAAATTATTTATTGAGCACTTTGCTCATTGTTAATACATCGAATGTTTTACCAATTACCTGTGTAATATGGTATTAGAGCCAAATTGCTCAAGATCGAATTTTTAATTCATAAAAATCATTCAAGATTTTTTCAGTATTTTTTGAATTAAAAATTTGATAAAATCTTCTCTGAATTTTTTTGAAGAGTTAAAATTTCAAAATTTTTTTTGGAATTTTTTCATGGCTCTTGAAGAATTCGTGGGTTTGTAACTGTCATTCGAAATTCCTCCTGAGTTTTTTTTTTTAGGACACGATTTCTGTGAGCCGCGACCTTCTGTCCAGGGTATACATGTTTTCAGAAACTTCTTGAATGCGTTTTTTTTAGCCGCGAATTTCTTCTCTGTTTGGCGCGATTCAAACCTCTAAGGGAGTCGCGGTTTGTGTGGAATCTTCTTCTGCACACGACCTGCAGCTGGTGATCTGTCTCCTTCAGCTCGCGTGGCTTGGGCGTTCGAGGGACTTGTTTCGTGCTCTTCTTGTTTGACTTTCAGAACTTTTGAAGGTTGTTTCTGCTCACAGCTGCGACGACTAGGGTATTGCCTTATATTTCCTGTGATTTCGTGGAGTTTCCAGTTATTTTCTGAAATTTTTCTGCTCTTCAATGGCGGCCAAAGTTTTCTGAACTGTTGTCTAGGGTTTTGACCCGTTTTTCGAAAGCAGAAATTTTTTTCGATTCTAGATTCTTGGTGGGTTTTTCGAAAGCTCAACTAGGTTGGTCTCCGAATTTTCTGGGTGCATCGTTTTCCGTGCCTCAAATTTTGTGCCATCTGTACACTGTACTTTCTACAGTTTGTACCTGTATCTGCCTCTATTTTTTTTGCATTGGAATTCGTGCCTCGAGTTTCGTGCATCAGCCTCTTCTCAGTACCTCGTTTTTTCGTGCCTCGAAAAGCATGAAGATGGCTAGTTTAAGTAATTTAATGCTGGAGGGCAGTCAGAGATTTAATGGCAAAAATTACAACACCTGGAAGCAGCGGATGCTGACAATTTTTGAATACCGCTGCCTTGATCAGATGATCCTTGGCAAAGCTACTCGTCCCGAAACGGCGGGTAAGGATCAAGAGAAGTTTGATGAGCAGAATCGTGAAGCCGTAATGCTTATTAAGCTTTCGGTTACTGATGATCAGCTCTCTCAGATTCCACTTGGCAAATCAGCTACGGAGATCTGGGATCACTTGAAGGGTTTGCATGAGACTTCTGACAAAAGCCGTGCATTTTTCTTGAAGAATATGTTGTTTTCTATCATGATGGATGAGAAGACGACTCTGCAAGCGCACCTGAATAAAATCCAGGAGATCAGAGATCAGTTGGATGCGATTGGTCGGAAAATGGAGGAGGAAGACATGGTCGTGATCACCTTGAAGAGTCTACCGAAGTCCTATGAACACTTCATAGAGACTCTCAACATTACGTCTGTTAATGTTGATCTTAAGTTTCCAAATCTGTGCACTATCCTGTTGCAGCAGGATCGCTGGAGACAACAGTTCGGTAGCAGTGAATCATCATCCTCCACGGAGCAGGCCTTTGCAGCTAAAACTCAGCCGAAGCATCAAGGGAAAGGTCAGCCTTCACAGCAGAAAGGCTCAAGTCAGACTTCCACCAGCCCAAAGAAGAAAAATGTTTAGTGTAACTACTGTCATAAATTTGGCCACATCAAGAAAGATTGTCGTGCTCGTTTGGCTTCTGAGCAAAAGAAGCAGGGAGGGTTTCAGCAGAAAGTGAATGTCGCCGAGCACTTTGAGCAGAAGGAATCCGCTTTTTATGCACTCATGGCAAAGAGGCCCGCAGACCATGTCAAATCCTCTGCTTGGTACATAGATTCTGGTGCCTCGCGTCATTTCTCACATAGGTGTGACTGGTTCACAGACTTTTCCCCTTGCACTGACTCAATGATTTTTGGAGGAGGCGAGGAATACACAGTTGTCGGCACAGGCACTGTTCAGGTTCAGTCTGGCGGGAGGGATCTCATATTCCTCAACGTGTATTATGTACCTGATATAGAGCTCAACCTTCTCTCAGTCAGTCAGATAATGCGACATTCTCCCCAGATGGATGTGGTGTTTAGCTCGCACAAATGTTTGATTGTAGATCATGACACTCGCACAACGGTGGCCGTTGGGATAGAGGATCATGGCCTTTATAGGCTTGTGGACACTGGTGATTCTCCGGAGTTAGCCTTGGCAGCCAGAAATTCAGCTGTCACCAGTCTTTGGCACCAGCGGTACGGGCACTTGAACGTGCACTATCTCTCTCAGCTTGCTCGGGAGGGACTTGGAGATGGCTTACCTGACATTCAGACTCAACATCAGGGCGTTTGTGGTGCTTGTCAGGCCGGGAAGCAGCATCGCACACCGTTCAAGGATGGCGACTCTTGGCGAACTTCTAAGGTACTTCAATTAGTTCATGTTGATATTTGTGGCCCTATGTCTACTTCTTCTGTAACTGGTTGCAAGTACTTTCTACTTTTTGTTGATGATTATAGTAGGAAAATGTGGGTGTACTTTCTTAAACAGAAATCAGAGGTTTTTAATGTATTTCAGAAGTTTAAGGCCTTGGTTGAAAAAGAGTCCAGTTCTTGTATTATAACTCTTAGGTCAGATAATGGGGGGGAATTCTGTTCTAGTGCATTCTCCAACTTCTGTGATACTCATGGGATAAAACATCAGTTGACCACACCCTACACTCCTCAGCAAAACGGTGTTGTAGAGCGACGCAATCGTACGATTGTTGAGATGGCTCGCTCTATGTTGCAACACAGGAGTGTTCCTACCAAGTTTTGGGCAGAAGCAGTCAATACTTCAGTCTATCTCCTTAATAGGTCACCCACTCATGCTGTTAAGGGGAGGACTCCTGAGGAAGTTTGGTCTGGTCGCAAACCCGTGATCAGTCATTTGAAGGTTTTCGCCTCTCTTGTGTATGTTTGGATTCCAGAGGCCAAGCGCACTAAGTTGGACTCCAAGAGCCAGAAACTCATGTTCACAGGGTACAGTGACAACCACAAGGCATATAGGCTGATTGATATAGACACTGATCGTCTTATCTTCAGTCAAGATGTTGTTTTTGATGAGGAACGAGGTCCATTTCACTCTTCTTCACCTGTTCAGCATTCAGAGGATCAACCTCTACAGGCTTCTGATGTGGGTGTCCGACTTTCGTTAGGTTCACCTGATGGGAGGGATGACGAAGGCCTAGTCTTTGATGATGCTCAACCTGAGTTTCCTCCAGATGGTAATGACAATCTCCCTGCTGAACCTGTTCCAGATCCACAACCAGATCCAGCTCCTCCTGTTGCATCTGATGTTGGCACATCTACTCTCCGACCAAAATGGTGGGCTAAGACTATCACTGATCTTTGCGCTGATGAGCTCATTGAGGGTAGATCATCCAGAAACAAGAGCAAACAGCAGTCTACAGTGAATTTTGCTCTCATGGCCAACATTCATAGTGTTTATGAGCCTCAGACATATTCAGAGGCAAAAGGGATACCTGAGTGGGAAAAGGCGATGGAATCAGAATACCAGAGTCTTCAAAAGAATCACACTTGGGCCCTTTCTAATCTTCCTCCAGGGAAGAAGCCCATTAGCTGCAAATGGGTGTACAAGGTGAAGTACAAAGCTGATGGAACCCTTGACAAGTACAAAGCTCGTCTGGTTGCACGGGGGTTCTCACAGAAAGAAGGCATTGACTACGAGGAGACCTTTGCTCCTACAGCCAAAATGAGTACCATACGGCTCGTGCTTGCCTTAGCAGCCCAATTTGGTTGGAAGGTCCATCAGATGGATGTGAAGAGTGCTTTCCTCAACGGTGAGTTGAAGGAGGAAGTATACATGACGCAGCCTCCAGGTTTCAAAGTTGCTGGTCAAGAACAAAAGGTGTGCAGATTGGTCAAAGCACTCTATGGCCTGAAACAGGCTCCTCGGGCTTGGTACATAAAAATTGACACGTACCTCACAGATCATGGCTTTCAGAGGAGTCCATCTGACTCGAACCTGTATGTCAAGAATACTGGTAATGAGATTTTGCTTGTTGTTGTCTACGTGGATGACTTGATCATTACTGGCAGTTCGGCACATTTGATCACTAAGATCAAACAAGACTTGTGCAAAACTTTTGACATGACAGACTTGGGCCTCCTGCATTATTGTTTAGGTGTTGAGGTTTGGCAGACAGAGAGCAGCATTTTCATCTCCCAGTCCAAGTATGCTCGAAGTCTTCTGGATAAGTTCCGAATGCAGGATTGCAAACCTGCCTCTACACCCATGGAAAAAGGGCTTAAATTGTCAGCTAAGTCCGATTCACCTGTGGTAGATGAAACATTGTTCAGGCAACTAGTAGGCAGCCTCATCTATCTTGCTACTACTAGA
Source organism: Sequoia sempervirens (assembly GCA_007258455.2). Classification (NCBI taxonomy): domain Eukaryota; kingdom Viridiplantae; phylum Streptophyta; class Pinopsida; order Cupressales; family Cupressaceae; genus Sequoia; species Sequoia sempervirens. The sequence continues at coordinate 229,054,403 of VDFB02000007.1, forward strand.
CCTGACTTGAGTTTTGCAGTGAGCTACATATCACGCTTCATGACAGCCCCCAAGGCTGATCATTGGGTAGCAGCGAAGCGTGTGCTGCGTTATGTGAAGGGCACTACTGATTTTGGACTCTTGTACACTCGGAGTCACGATCCTCAACTCAGTGGGTTCACAGATTCAGATTGGGCAAGTTCAGTTGATGACAGGAAATCAACATCTGGGTATGTGTTTAGTTTGGGATCCAGTGCAGTCACATGGACTAGTAAGAAGCAGCAGGCAGTGGCTCTCTCCTCGACAAAAGCAGAGTATCGGGGAGCAGTAAAAGCAGCATGTGAGGTAGTTTGGCTTCGTCGGATGCTTGTGGATATGCAAATATCTCAAGCAGGTCCGACTCCCTTGTTCTGTGATAATCAGGGAGTTCTCAAACTTTCCAAGAATCCGGTCTTCCATGAGTGAACCAAGCATGTGGAAACTCACTATCATTTCATTCGGAAGCTGGTTGAAGACGGATCAGTTCAGTTGCTGTATGTTCCGACAGAGGATCAGACAGCAGACATTCTCACCAAGTCGCTCAGTACAGATAAGTTTGTAAAATTCAGGGGGCATCTTGGTGTAGTTGATAGATTGAGCATTAAGGGAGGGTATTAAAATAATATTCTTTATTTATTTATTAATGCTCAACTATGTAAAATATTGTAAAATATCTAGATAAGATCATCTTTGTTGTACGAGATCTTATCTGAAGTTTCTTTTAGAAACTTCCTGCTTTTTCTTGAGATAAGATCGTGTTCGATCTTATCCTGTAACATCTTGTAAATTATTTATTGAGCACTTTGCTCATTGTTAATACATTGAATGTTTTACCAATTACCTGTGTAATAGAAAATGCTTTACATGCCTAATAATGCGTTTGAAGGTTGGCAAAAGTTGAGATTTTCTTCCAAACGGTTGAGCAATGGCTTCCTACAGTACAGTCAATAGAGACGCCAGATGTATCTCCTCAACAGAGAGATGAATTCCAATCTCCCTCAGGCCCCGACTCTAATTAAAGAGTTCCGCACTTCCGCAAATCATGGTCTGTCGAAGATGAACTTAGGAAGCTTCGAATACAGGGAAAATTAAAAATGAAACTCTTTGAGAGGAGTGTTTGTGGAAAACGAGTATTAGAAACCCTAACTATGGCGGAAGAAAATCGCTCAGAGAAATTCTGACGAAAAATAGAGTAATGTTTGAGTGGCAATGAAAGAGGAATGAAAAAAAAATGATTGAATTCCCCCAAAAGAGATCGACACTAAAAGAGGTTACCCTTCCGAATTCCATTCGGATACCACCGTGACTTCTAGCATTCCAGGCATTTCTACTGGAGCACGATGGGGTTGGCGGAGTGCTCTGCCTCCATCATTCCGTCGGGCCATCTCCCGCACGAGCTCAAGAAATAATAAAACGTTTATTATGTTTTTCTTTTAATTTTCTTTTATTAATATTTAAACACTTTTTATAATATATTTGAAATGCTCAAGATAAGTATTTGTATATATAATATATATATATTTTTTAATTTTCAACTTAAGAAATCAATACTTATATTATTTTAGCCAAGGCCAAGGGTTTATCGTTGCATTTGTCATACACCGACTCAAAGTTAGATGACAAATAGATCCTTGTCAACTACGTCCTCTCCCTGATGATAGTCCCTTTTCCTTCGTGCGAAAACGATTCTGCAACCACTTGACCTAAGAAAACTAGAGTTGGACCATTCTTTAGGCATAAATTCATATTTACATAAAATATCATCATCATTATCAACAAATGCATTCACATAATAAAATAATCTTTCACATTCACATTTATAGTTGCAACAATAAAACGATTATTTAATCCATTTTTTTCAAGTTCACATGAAAGGTAGTTATTGGCAACTATATTAACGACCATGGTTCTATCATCAATAACATATTAAGTCATGGGGGATGTAACAAATAGATACTTGATTATTACCAATGAAGTTCCATTGTGTATAGTTTATCGATGTGTAGTTAAAAGGGTGTATTCTTTTTAATTTTCTAAGTAAATGAGGGATTCTCCGTTCATACAACTGAAAAAGTGATGAAACATAAAAGCAAAGGATGTCTGGATTATGAAATACCAAGGCAAATAGACAATTCCACACCACTGTAGAATCATGCACAATATTAAAAAACGAACGTGATGAAACTACTCAGCTATCCACTACCAGCTATCTGGCTGCATTCTAAAAGCAAAGTAATGCATTGGCACAAACCATGGGAATCAGCCTAGGCCAGCTTATGTGGTAAATGTGCTGCATCTTGATTCAGTCCTTCCACATCCAACTCTGTATCCCATTTCTTGAGTTCCATTATATCTTTCTCTATACATGGAATGAAGCCCTCCAAGGCATTGGGGGTTGCGTTTGCAGCTCCAACAGTTTCCAGGGGCTTCACCTAGTGGGGATGGACACAAGAGTTTTAACAAGGCCCAGGTTGGAAGAAGCTTCCACATCATGCTCTGTTGTGAAGGCCTAAGAGATCAGGGGTTGTGGTGGACTTTCATAAGAATACTCTCAGGGATAGGCACTGGGAACACGTGATCTTTAATGATTAATCAACTGTTAAGTGATCCCATTTTTTTTAACCTCTGCTACTCCTAGAAATTCATACACCATATATTCAAGATGTTGGACAAGTTCCATGTCATGTGCTAAGGCTCTAATTCATTTGTTGAGAGCTGCTACCTCCTAGTTAGGGGCTGGGGCTGGGGTTGGGGTTGGAGCTTGGGTGATGGAGTTGACCCCTCAACCCCACTGTTCCCGAAGATCACTTGTAATCAAGCACTTGCCACACATGAGAAAAAAACAAAAGCTATGGGGGCCACAGGTGGATTGATCCAGAAAGATGAATCATGATTATTGTGCAAACCTCACAATAATGAATAATGATACAAAGAATCCTAATAAAGGAAAGAAAAAAGCTAAAAGAGCAACCCTAAGGAAGCCCTAGGTGAGGATTGAACTACATCATGACATGTGTCTTCATCATATGACTTGAGACACCAAAAGGAACATGATGTAAGTAAGCTTAAGTCCTAGAGTACTAAATTATTCCAACACTCCACCATAAGTGCAACTTAGGGAGAAGCTAAAATCTCTAAATGTGAATGCATGAAATGCAAAAGGATGGGTCTCGACAACTAAGGCTTGATGAGGTACCCATGTACATACAATCTCTTAAAAACGAAGATAAGGAGAAAATCCTAGTGGGAGAAAACTCCTCTCCAAAAGAGTGAAAGACAAGATGAAGGACTAAGAAGCCTCCAAAACAATGTCCCAAAAAAGAACAGGAACATGAAGAATATCATTGAAGCATGAAGAAGTTGTAGACAACTGTCAAATGATGATTGCTATAGCGCTGAAATGAAGAATCTCCTTTGAAATAGATGATGATTAGGATCAAGAAGACAAGAATCTGCATGAGTGCCCCCAACGACACTACCCGAACAATAATCAGATGGCAAACAAAGGAAAACATCTGATTGTCGAAGATACAAATGCCAATAGTCTGAAGAAATTAATCAAGTGAAAATGGAAGATCACCTCCACAAAATAGGAATGCAAGAGTGTCTACATGGTAAGTGCTCCATGTCACCGAAATGCATGGGTAACCACTTGTCATTTGCCTAGTACATAGGAACAAAAACTAGATATATAATTCACTCCAACGTGAAACCAAGGAAGCATTAACAGTTGAATTTTTCTTCCATAGAACTGTACGACAATATAGTGTATGGATCTGTATGGCTGTACGGATTATGAGGTCTTCAAATCTATTAACCAACAAAAAAATCTCAAAATTTTAAGTTCCAAATTTGATAAAAACAATCAATTTGTAGGTTTTTGAGTGTTCCAAACTCAACAATGAGGTCCGTTTAGCTCCACGAGGCACCAAAAGTTCACCTATGACCAGATCTCTCAAAAATGAACATGGAATTGCAAATATGGAGCTCTGATACCATGATGGAGTTGACCCCTCAACCCCACAAATCCTGAAGATCACCTGCAATCAAAACACTTGTCACATGAGATAAAATCAAAAGCTATGGACTCCAAAGGCGAATTGAATTAGAAACATGAATCATGATTAATGTGTAGACTTCACAATAATGAATAATGATACAAATAATCCTAATAAAGGAACACAATAAGCTAAAAGAGCAACTCTAAGGAAACCGTAGGTGAGGATTGAACTAGATCATGACTTGTGTCTTCATCATATGACTTGAGACACCAAAAGGAACATGACCTAAGTAAGCTTAAGTCCTAGAGTACTAAATTACTCTGACATTGGCCAGCAACGTGGGGTTTGGAAAATGGCTTTTGGTAGTGATATAGTGTTAGTGTTTTATAGCTTCGGGAGGTATTTTCTCTCAAATAAAATCAACTCAAGGCAGGTCGGCCTTTGTTTTATAAATAAAGTTTGTATTTTTCTAGGTCAGCCCTAGAAAGGAGGTCAACTAGCTTGGTATTTAAAGAGGATAGAGTCCTCTCATTTGAGCATCAATCAATTCACTCTCCAAGTTCGAATTCCATTAGCAGCAGGTCGAATTTTCTAAGCAGCTGATTTGATTCAAGAAGAAGTATCATAATTTTGTGCATTCAAGATTCGCTTCAAGGAGAAGTGACATTATTTATTGTATGAGATTCAGCCTATGCTAGGGCCTGACTTTGTATGCAATTTCTGCACTTATTATTTTGATTTATAAGAGAATATTTTTGTTGGGTTTTTCTCCCTCGAGTAGGAGGGTTTTCCCAAGGTAAAATACTGTGTTCTTTGTTCTATGTGTTGAGTTTTCTGCTTATTGCATTTCTGATCATAAAACCAACATGGTATCAGAGTGGGTTCATGAAATCCAATCAGATTTGTGTAAGCAAACATTGCAGGTTGACAATTTTAGAAATTTGTTAAGTCTTCATGGAAGACAAATTTCTGAATTTTTAAGAGGATTAAAAGCCATTGATGCCTTGGTCTGAATTTTACATAAACTAGGTGAAGGATTTAATGAGATTTTTTCAGGTCGTGGTTGAATCTTTTGTTTGAGGGCGGCAGTGGTGAAAGTCTATCGATATCTTTAGCATATGTGTGTATAAGGAAGACTTGATGAATTTTAAATGCTCTCTTGACTATTAAAATATTGCATTCGATGCCTTTATTATTTGCATGGCGAGAGTTATCTGATGCTGGAAATAGAGTCGAATATGCAGTCGTGGTCTGAGATAATGGCTATGTGTGCAGAAGTCGTCTCTCTTCAATGAGTTTGTAGAAGATATATGCAATTAATAAAAAGTCTATTACTACTAGAACTATGAGTGAGTCTAAAGGAGAAGCCGTCGATTTATTTGTGGTGATTTGAGCCCGATGAAGTTTCCGAAGGAGTCATTTATTTTTCTTATAGTGGAGGCCGATAGCATTACAGATTTCGTGCTTTTGTGATTGCATGACCTGCATGTTAATGTGTGTGCCTCTTATGTGCCTTTGGTGAGGAGTTGAATGTATAGTTTGTTGTTGCAACTTCATGTTTAGGTTATTCAGTGATGGCTGTGTGTGAAGAGAATACATCGGATCTGAAGTAGATTTTAGATGCAGATTTAAAGTGAATGTTGAGCAAATTGAAGGAGAAATAATGCTACATATGAGCAGATCTAAAGGAAAGCTAAGAGCAGACCTGAAAAGGGTTTAAGTGCAACACTTAAGGAGATTTTGATTTCAACAAGATAAGTTCTATTGTTCCTTTAATTGATCTATCTAATGATATGTGCTATATGACTACATGCTTCATTTGTATCTTGATTTTATGAACTATTATTAATCTCTTTAAAATGCAGGATGGATCGAGGAGCAAAAGGATGTTGGATTATTTGAAGTTATATTGAAGACCTCATTATTTGAGGTGACGATTCTTGGAGATTAGTCAGTGAGGAGCAGGAGGCTCTTATGGATATGGATTCATCCTTCGATTACACTCCTACCATTCAAAGGGAGTTAAATTCTGAGAATTCAAGACACGAGTTGAGATCATGTCCAGGAAGAGGACTAAGGTTCTGAGATCCATCAATGGAGGGGAGTTCACTTCCAAAGGATTTTTGTAATCTCCGTGTTGAGGCAGGGATCAAGAAGGAGTTCTGTGACTCACTGAGAAGAAGTGAAGGTGTCAGCTAAGTGTGTTGCAATGTTGCAAGGCCAGGTGCTAAAGTCCTTGGAAGACCTCTTCAGCTGCAGAGAACAAAATTGCACAAGATAGTCAATCTGGATTTGACATTGGTATCTCTGCAAACCTATTCAGAATAGGGTGATCTGGGATGAGGTTGAGAAGGACAGTCCTGAACTCTCGCAAGTCAATAGTGTCGGAGGTGTGTGTTGGAAACCATTCCTCTAAGACAAGCATTGCAGGCAATCTTGGACGAGGAGGTCAGGAGGTTGATGCAAGTACTTGGAGCTTCAGAGGGAGTCACATCATCATGAAGATTTGTTGTAATGTATATTTCTTTGAGACGGAGAAATATGAGGTGAAAGCCCTTGTAGTGTATATTTCTTTGAGATGGAGAAATATGAGGTGAAAGCCCTAGTAGTGTATATTTCTCTGAGACAGAGAAATATGTCTCAGAGAAATATGAGGTGCAAGCCCTTGTACATCTCTGAGACTGAGATGAGATGTCATGTTGAGAGACTCTATGACGAGGATATTTTACATCTCTGAGACTGAGATGAGACGTCATGTTGAGAGACTCCATGACGAGGATATTTTACATCTCTGAGATTGAGATGAGACGTCATGTTGAGAGACTTCACGGCGAGGATATTTTTTTTACATCTATGAGACTAAGATGTGTTTTTTCCACAAATGGGTGTAGCCATTGTGGGCGTCATGTTGAGAGACTCCATGACGAGGATATTTGAAAATACCTCCCTAGCTAAGAGGGAGTGTTAGTGTTTTATAGCTTCGGGAAATATTTTCTCTCAAATAAAATCAACTCAATGCAGGTCGGCCTTTGTTTTATAAATAAAGTTTGTATTTTTCTAGGTCGGCCCTAGAAAGGAGGTCACCTAGCTTGGTATTTAAATAGGATAGAGTTCTCTCATTTGAGCATCAATCAATTCACTCTCCAAGTTCAAATTCCATCAGCAGTAGGTCAAACTTTCTAAGCAGCAGATTTGATTCAAGAAGAAGTGTTGTAATTTTGTGCATTCAAGATTCGCTTCAAGGAGAAGTGACATTATTTATTGTATGAGACTTGGCCTATGCTAGGGCCTGACTTTGTATGCAATTTCTGCACTTATTATTCTGATTTATAAGAGAATATTTTTGCTGGGTTTTTCTCCCTTGAGTAGGAGGGTTTTCCCAGGGTAAAATACTGTGTTCTTTGTTCTATGTGTTGAGTTTTCTGCTTATTGCATTTCTGATCATAAAACTAACATATAGAACAACGTCTAGTTCCTCAGCTTTTCATTCTGCACTTTCTTTGTCACTATGTGTTTAAATTTCTCTTGGATGAAGAAGTCATAATGCTTAACCCCTAGGTTTTCCACTAGTCCAACCCCTCCCAACACATATTTGATCATCCTCATTGATTCCTTATGTTTGCATTGGAAATTTGAGCTAAGAAGATAGTTTGCAACTGCCAATTTGCTACCAAATTTAGGGTGCTAACAACTTAAAATTGTCATTGACCTTGTCCACTCATTCAAAAGCAGGAAACAAGATTAGATAAGACACAATCTAGATGTTATTGACTCCCAAATAATAGTGAGAATAAAAAATATGCTATCCATAACAATCCTTCCTTAAAAGGAAGCTCACACAAGTAGAATGCTGCCACCCTAGCAAAGAAAGATGTGAAGGTCACCACAAGAGCCTTGGTGGATTTTCCAAGGGGTTATAAGTGATGCAAAAATGATGACAAAAGGAGGGTTTAGATTTTAGCCAAAGGTCTAAGATTGATTTTGGTCCCATTTCTCATCGAGGACCATAGCCCTTAAGTTGCAGCAAGGATTCATTACACAACTAGTATTAGTGCCTTGGATATCTTGGAGAGCACTACTATTAGCTAGATAGATAGCCTCTCTAAGGCATTGAGAAAATGACATATCATCAAAGCATGATATGAGAAGTTGGGATTCTTGGAGTAGATTGTTTAATCTCCAAATTGGCATGGCTTTTTTCTGCAATGCTTGGATGAGGATCTGCAAATCCCTTTTTATAGATAGATTCTAGATGTTAACTGAGAGGGCTAGCTAAGCCTTTGAGGAGTTTAAGGGCTTCCTTTTCATTATAATTGTTAATTTCAATCTTCACTGAGAAAGCCCCTTCAAAACCACAATGTTCATTTCTTATGGTATCACCAACCTTGGCAAGGCCCAAATTACCTTTTGGAGCATTGCCAAAGTTAACACTAGTTTTGAAGATGGGAAACCCACAAAGCGTTTTGTCTATTGTCCTTATCCTTGCTAGCTCCTCTTTTAGGGGAAATGATGTATTCTTGCTGGTAGCAAGTTTGGTTGGCATATTTCCCAAGAATACACATTTAGATTATAGTTACATGGCTGACTTATGTACCAAGAATACAAATTTTGATTATAGTCATATGGCTGGGAGTTGGTGAGGAAAGAAATGATTTTGGCCTTTGTTGGAGAATGTCCCCTTGACATACCTTGTTAACATTTTAATTTGCTCCTTTTGTTAGGAAGGTGTCTCGACCTTGCTTCTAATGTTAAGTATATAAAGAATGCAGTTTTCAGACAAGCGGAAGGAATATATTATTTGAAGCTTGTGAACTCATCTTGGAATTTGGGTGTTGGTTTTCTAACTAGGTATTTGGGCACCGTATTTTTTGGGTGGTTTTAGCTCATGGTTTTGTAATTATTATTTGATGGTTTTGTGTATTACATCTCTTATTTATAGGGTGCTTGAGATGGAGGCATTGATAGCAAGTTTGCAGGTATTGTTATGTTGGTAGAATTACTTCAGATCTTTGGTTGGTGATACTCTTGTAAAGGCTTGCTGAGCAAGTGTATTTTAATTGTATTTAGATTACTAAATAATACATTGGGCTACTTTGGAGTTGGGTTTTTCTCTTGAAAGGGTCTTGCTCACGTACACTTTTTTTGTGGTATGATTTTGTATATGTTTTATATGTATTTCTCCTTTTTAGAATTGTAAAACTAAAATTTGCACAATTACTCTCCTCTAAGATTAGTTTAGGAAGTTTTTTCGCATACATTGCTTCCTTTCATTTGGTATTAGATCCTAATCACTTTAGATTCTAGTTGTTGGGCGTGGGTTATTTGTACTAATTTTTGTTTGGGTGAGTTTGTGCAGAAGGGTTTGATCTTATTATAAGAAGACATGGTAGGAACATCCATAATAGAAATGGAGAAATCCTTGGGCACAAACTTTGAGCTTGGAAGCTCAAGATGGAGGATATGCTCATGGATAGAGATATATGGGCTGTAGTATCCAGATCCAAACCTATTGCTATTTCACAAGAAGACTAAGCCTATATGGATAGAAAACCTGGGTTGTATTTGACTGATTCAATATTGTTCAATGCACATGAAGAGACCACTGCAACACTTATTTGGGAGAAATTGGGAGATTTGTATCAAGCTAAATCTTTGGTTAACAAACTCTTTATGATAAATAAGTTGTATTCCCTTAAGATGGAGAATGGTGGCTTTACATCTGAACACTTGAATGTGTGAAACATGATTGTTACCTAGTTGCACTTCGTTAGAATAAAAATAGAGGAGGAAGGTTGCATGACTTTGTTTTGTTCTTTGCTAGATTCATGGGACCACTTTGTTATGGCAATTGGGAGCATTGCCACCAAGTTAAAAATGGATGAGGTGGTGGCATTGTTGCTTTATAAAAAGATGCAAAGAAAGACTTCTAAATTTGCTAAGGAGGCCCTAGCTTTTCATGGTAGACAAAGAAAAAGGCAAGGATAAGAAGCAAGATAAGTTTAGATCTAAATCTTGTGAGAGATCCAAATCTCTTGATAAGTTATGGTGATGCCTTTGTTGTAGCTTTGGCTATGCATGCATCAGAAGGTGTGTGGCTGATTGATTTTGGTGCATCTTTTCACATGACCTCACATCAGATTTGGTTTACAAAATATGAAGAATATGATGGTGAAAAGTTGAACCTTGGAGATAATTCTTATTTGAAGATTGCTGGTTATGAAAGTGTCCTTATTTGATTCCTTGATGGATGAGTGAAGGGGATTAATGGTGTATTGCATATCCATGGTTTGGCACGAAACCTAATTTCTATAAATAAATTGAATGATTCAAGTGCGTAAGTTGTTTTCTTGAGTGGAGGGTGCAAGATGGTTAGAGGGGCTATTGTGCTTGTTAAAGGTGTTCAAATGGGCACTCTACTTCAGCTAGATGCATGCATGGTCTAATGCAATAGTTCTTTTGTTCCTACATTGAAGAGATCTACAAAATTTTCACCTTCATTGTTGGAACCATCAACCAAGGGAAGTGTTGCATCTATTTCTGATGGTCATGCTTTCTAAGCACCTAAGGGTTCTCGTGCTTTGGAGACTAAGCTTTCTATAGAGAAAACTATGTTATGGCACTGGAGGATGGGTTGCATAGATGAGAAGGGTCTAAGGACCTTGAAAAACAAAGTCTTGTTGAGGGGCTAAATGATTGTAACTTTGAGTTTGATTTTTACATTGTGTATTAGTTTATTCTAGTTCTCATAATTCTTTTGGGGTATTTGACTTGATACATTCTGATGTTATTAGTCCTGTTAATGTTCTTTTGATTTCAAAATCTATTTATTATGCTTTGTTCATCAATGACTATAGGAGGACATAGGTATATTTACTTAGGAGTAAAATTGAAGTCTTCAATCGATTTAAAGAGTTTAAGGCTCTTGTCGAAAATCAAACTAGTAAAAAGATTGCAATTTTGAGGGATAATAATGGTGGTGAGTTTTGTTCAGTAGATTTTGATAGGTTCTACAAAGATCATGGAATAGAAAGACATAAGACAACTCCATATACCCCTAAGTAGAATGGAGTAGCAAAAAGAATGAATGTGACATTGATAGAGAGGACTAGGATATGCTTAGTGGGGTTAACTTAAAACACAAGTTTTGGGTAGAAGTGGTTGTTATGACTTGTTACTAGGTAAACAAGTATGCTACATCAGTTGATAAGATACCATGGAGGTGTGGTTAATCAAAATTCCTTCATTGAGACGTCTTAGAGTTTTTTGGCTGTGATTCATATACTCATGTGTCTAGAGAGAAGAGGTCAAAGTTGGAGAACAAAGTTGTAATATGATCTTTATCAGGTTTGGTCTTGGTATGAAATGGAACAAGCTTTGGGATCTTGTGGTTGAGAGAGTTTGTATAGAAAAAGTGTTATCTTTAGAGAAGTTAAGCTTTCTTCCACTATATTGTAGGTAGAAAAAGATGAAAAGAAAGATGTGGTTCAACTACCCCCAAAGATTGTGTTGGCGTTTCAATTCGCACCTCTGGAATGTGAATTAGGAATGGACAACTATGCATAGTAAAACTGCTCTTCGAATTAGGAGGGGAAGCTCCCTATTTGCTGATGGTGTTCAAGAAAGTAAATTAAAATTAATTTGCCTATCTTTTTGGTTCAGCTAAGAGCACAAGGTTTATAAAACTCAAGCACCGTAGCTGAGATTTTCTGTTTGAGGAATTTCAACTACAACTAGCCTACTCCAATGACGTTTTTAATTTCTCAAGTAAACGCAGAGCAAGAGAATTAGAAATGGACAAAGTTTGATTCTCTGACAAAACACTTAGATAAACTCTTCTTCCAACAAACATCTACTTAATTTCAATATAAGCTGAAATCGAGATCATATAAGCATAACATAATAAATGGAAATTTGAGACATTATATCAGGGCAAAATAGGCACAAGACTTTATTTCTCAAATCTCAGGAACAAAAGATTACAAAGACACATGCACTGAACAAGAACTTGCAGCTAAAAGACACTTGCAAACTTGTTCTTACACAAAGTGAACAACAACTACACAACAACTTGTAGGCAAAAGAGGCTCAGCAATTTGTTATCACAAGTACAGTTAAGAATAAATGAGCAAGGTTGCTCTTATTTATAGACAAGTAGAGGAGTAGGGAACCCTAAAATCTCCTTGCTTTTACAACTAAGGCTTGCTCAACATGCAAGCTTTATTTCTAAAACTAAAAGAAGATAAACATTTAACCATCTAAGAAAGCAGGAAAAACATGAAATGCCAACTATTACATTTTATCTTCTTTCTTTTGTTGAAAGAGTAGATAAGAATTGAGACGAGAATAGAAAGAAAGTGGAAAGAAAGCTTCTAGATGAAGGCTGCTTAAAATCTTGATCACATCTGCCAAAAAGCTGGAAATTGTGTCTCTAGAAGGTGCATCAATATTATCAATAGCAAAGTTTCACTTTTCTCTTATTTCTTCACCATTTGCAATCGATCTCAAAAAATCTTCAACCTCATTGGCTTCTTTCTCGAACCTCGTTGACATCATGGAAATGTGACTCATCCTTCCACCAACCAAATTACTGCCATCACTGCTACGAACAACTTTTTGAAACTGGGCTTGTACTTCGTCAAGTCCAACATAGGAACCATCATCATGACTATCGAGAAGGAATCTCTGCAACAAACTCGCTTATGAATAAGAGAGCCTCAATCACCCTTTGTCTGCATGCAACAAACTCCTCAGATATCCTCTCATAGGTTCTCACTTTGAAGATGTGACGTTCTTTCCATGCAAGGATTTTTCTCTATTGTTCTCTGGAAACCGTTGATCCATAAGTTGTATTCAAATCTGCAATGATGATTTTGTGCCTAGGTTTCACTTCTGCCATTGACTGCTCAATTCCTTGAATCCCTTGGCGTAAGTCATGAGCATTATTCCTTAGCTGAAACATCTGTGCCAAGATTTCTTTTCCTTTGATGATGAAACCCTCAATCCATTCTTGAGTTTGCTTCCCACATATTATCAACTGCCTCAACTGGTGTCTCTAGAACCTGGGGCAGCAACTAAGTAGCTTGTGAAGTGCCATGAACAAGGTTAGAAATGTATAGCCTGAGCTGCCAGATTTCAGCCTTGAGGGCTGCCTTATCTTCTCCATCTCTCAACACTCTTTCTTGAAGAGTTTCAGATGCAACTTTGAGCAAACTAACATCCACATGCCTAGTGTTCTTGCCAAGATTGGCCTTAACCATTATGAAATCATCCACATCCACTTCATCTCTGTTTCTATCTTCAAGAGGTGTAGCAGTCTCCATGATCATCTCACCATCATGATTTCTCTCAAAGTGAATTTGTCTCTTTGCTTTCTTTTTAGGTGCTTCCTGATAGACATTGTCAAGATCATCAAAATTCAACTGATATGAAGGCCTTCTCTTCCTTCACAGGGAGCTCTCAAGCCAAGATGTGGTAGTATCTCTACTAACTTCCCTAGGAGGTTTAGTTGCAACTTCTTTATCTTCTTCAATCTCTAGATCAATGTGAATTGGTGAAGACCTTGGCATTGGTGGAGAATCATGTGTCTAGGGCACATCTTCTGTTTCCTTCTGAGGTACAGACTCTTCTGGAGGAGCTTCTTCTATTTCAATTGTTGGCTGCTCCTATATGACTATACTCGAGAAGTCCAACCTTCTTCTTACATTCTTCATTGATTTGCTGCCCTTTACACCACCTTGAGATTGGCTTATACCCTTCATCTTTGGCTATGCTTTGGAAGAAGAGGGAAGTGATGACTATATTCTTGGCGGCTTTTCCGTTGGAATGGATTTATTTCTCTTGAGGACCAAGAAAGTCTTGTTGTACTCAATGACTTGACGTGTCCTTTCTTCCACTGAGATGTTTTCTTTGTTTGCCCATTTGACCTATGGAAGAGGCTGTTCCTCGATTTGTTTTTGAGTGTACATTGGGAGAAGTACATCTCCATCATCATTTGAAAGTCCCTCGATATCCTCTGACAAACAATCTTTCATTTGATGGAGAGCTAGTCTGCTGTAACTACGCCTCCGTACCTCGAATTCATCTTTGCAGTTGGCCCAAAAATCTTCAAGTGCTGGTATATGAGCATAGTTCTTCTCAAGCTGGGCTGTGAAGACGCCATGAGGGTCATATGATTCTCTCTTGCTGTAAGGCTTGAGACCAAGTTTAGCCAACTCATCACCCATGGTCTTGGCATCTGCTGCTGATCTGCATGTGTAAATTCCCAACCCAAATGGAAAACTGAAGGCGGGCTTCTTTCTATTCTGCAAGACTATGTGAACATTGTATGCTTGCCTTAGGAATTCCATGAAAACAACTTCATCTGATGGGTACCTCGGCAACATGAATGGAGCACTGGAGAAACTGTAGACTCGGATGTAGGTGGAGGTGGGAAATTGTATAAACCAATCTGCCCACTCCGCCATTGCTGCCCTGGCAGTTGATGAAATACGGACGTGCAACTCATTATCTAGGTCTCGCACTGTATACATCAGGAAAGCCTCGTTTACCCTCTTGTAATGATGTGATGACTCTATGAACTCTAGCTGAGGGTAGTAATTGTAGACATGTTGCACATTTAGAGACCCCACAGTGTTCAATCCTCTGAATTTGCCTTGGAAGGACACTAGGTAGACAAGGTAGGAGACCATGTGGAACTCGTGAATCTGGAAGTATTTAGTTATCTGTTGATGGAGGCTATCACTGATTAAGGTTGACCAATCATAGAATTTTGTCTTCTTCATCAGATGAGGTATAGCATAGAACATCCAGGGTTGAAACTTTGTAGCATCCTCTTGATCAGTGATCCTATTGAGTGAGGTGATTATTATGGCAATTTCATCTTTGAATTCCCCTCACCTGACATTCTTTGGCAGAGTCTTATGTTTTTCTTTCATCCACTTTAGTGCAATCTTCTTGTTGTATTTCTCCTTATGCATGTCCCATATTCTTTCACATTCTTCCTTGGAGATAGTCACACTTTCAGGCCAAGGTGGAATTAAGAAGCATTTTTCAATCACATCTGGCTTCAGGCTAGAAATCATTCTTCCGTCTACCGACTGAATCTCCCGAGTTGTTGGATTGTAATGCTTGATGCAAGCAATTACAAATTCCAGACTCTGCACTAAAATAGGAATGGATGCTGTTGCAAGTAGTCTGGAGTGACCAAGGTGCCTGATTGCAATGTTGCCTGCATTTTCCAATGCTTGCAAGTTGAATATTGGTTTGATGTGGTGCAAGTCAATCTCAATTGTTTTGATGAAATCATGATATAGTGCTGACTTGGTCTTAAACTCGAGGGGAGTGTACTCTATTTTGAAAACCTTGAAAAATGACTGTAAACACGCCTATATTCAAACAAGTTTTGCACAACTTTCTAAATTTAGCTTGCTGGTTTTTCTTCTTCAAACAGAGGAATTTTTAAATTTTTTTCTGAGATATAGGTTTTGTTCAGAATTTCGTTACAAGAAGACCCAGATCGCCTGTTTTTGAAAAGCAACAAACCCTAATTTCTTCAAATTTTCAAGAAAAAGCTGGCACTTGGGTTTTGTTTAGAAGAATGTTTTAAAAGGACCCAGATGATCAAATCTTGAAAATTTTGATGATTCCTTTGACATGCATGAAAAAAGCAGCTGCTGCAACTTGAAAAATTTCTTCAAAAATCGTTCAAAATGATGAGCTAAGATGACCTAGATCGCTGAAAATTGAAAACCTTGACCTTCTTCAAAAATTTGATGTTCTAGATGAAAAAAGCATGAAAAAGAAAGCTCCTTTGTTGCTGGTCTGAAAATTGATCAAGAACTTTGAAATCAGCAAGCTATGGCTGTTGAATCTTGAAAAGTAAAACTTTTGTTTGCTGCCCCTCTCCAACTTGGACGCCACCTACAAGAAAATATGAAGAAATGGAAGGCAAAGGCATCTTAAATAAGCTTAGGCTTGAGAAAATCTGTTTTCTTTTGCTTTAAATCCATGCAAACCCTAGCCTGAGCTTGTGCATTGAATGTAGATGTTTTATTTCCTCTTGAAATTTTGAAAATTTTGGCTAAGGCATGGCATTTTGGGCGCCCTTCTTGGCTAGAGGCGCCTATCTCTTCCAGACTTAGTCATTTTTTTGAGAACTTCAACTTTTTCTTGTTTCAGACCCCAGTTTGAATTTGATTTCCGGCTTCCAGATTGATCCTATCGACGAGCTAAATGATTCATCACGGAGCTTGATCGAATCTGGTGAGATTGTTCTAGAGGCAACTTTGACTAAAAACTTTGTTTGGACCTTCAAAATCATAGGCGCTCTTCTCCTTTTGGGGCGCCCAACTTTCCTAGTGTTAGCCATTTTCATGCTCACCAAGTTCTTGCTTGTTTCTCTTTGATCTTCTAATGAATTCTTGATTCCGAGAGTTAGATTAATCCGATCGGCTGACTGTCAGATTCACTGGATAGCCTGACTGATTCTGAAGGGGGTCTCCTAGGAGTGATGTCTTCTGAAAGTTGAATCTTAGGGGTCAAAAGCTTGGGCACCCCTGGCTAGTTGGGGCGCCCAACTTCACCAGAGTTAGAATTTATTTAGTGTTCTTCACCTTGCTTTTGACTTTTGATGTTTTGCTCATGTTTTCCCCCCTGTTTAGCCTTCGATATTTGATGACTACCTACTCTGATCGACGTGCTGATGGTTACGTTGGAAAGCTTGATCAACTTTGAGGAAGTCATGCTAGAGGCTTCATCTACAAATTCATTAGTTTAGGCCCTCAAAAGTTTGGGCGCCTATCTCCTCTAGGGGCGCCTATTTCCTCCAGATTTAGCTTTTTTTGCTAAATTTTCATTCTTCAAAGTTGAACCTTCATGTTATACCTTCAGCTTGATCTGGATTTGTCGGTGATTGACAAGGCTAATGATTTGACGAAGACATCTGCTGTGAAGCTGACAAAATCTTGAAGAGATTGAACCCATTTGCAAACCCTAATTGCTGGATTAGGTCTTCCAAAAGGCCTGGGGCGCCTAGAGTTCCCAGACTTAGAATATTTTCTATTATTTTCAATTGTTTGCATTCCGCCACTTGGTTGAAACATCTGTGTTTGATCTCGAATTTAGAGTGACTGGTTGATCTGATGACTGCGTTGCTGGACTCACTGTGGAGTTGAGAAGAATCTGAACAACATTGCCTGGGAGCACATACCTTGATTTCACCATATGATGCCCTGAAAATCTGGGTGCCTATCTCCTTTTGGGGCACCCATGGCTTCCAGACTTAGTTTTTATTCTACAATTTTCACCTCTCTTTTGTTCCACGTGCTTGCCTTTGCCTTGCTCGTCGATGATGAAATTTTTTCTAAGGCATGAAGGTTTAGGCGCTTAGACTGAGTTGGGGCGCCTGGAGTCTCCAGTGTTAGCCAAAATTTTACAGTTTTCAACTTTGATAGCTACCTTTCTCCATTCTTCGATTTGCGTGCACGTCCAGTGTTTGAATGTTTGAATTTGACACCTGGCAGTTGATTGACCTCCATTAATGGCTTTGGAGCTCCTGAAATGCTTTCTAAAATTGAAAAAGCAGAATAGACTCACTAGGGCAAAACTAATCTTTTTGTGATTTTGACTGCACCAGCCTGATGAGGAAGTATTTTCGACCAATCAAAATCAGTTTGAACCCTAACAGCCAAATTTTCTATTTTTAGAAAATTTTGCCAGCATCCGTTTCCAAAGAAACCCAAAAAAACCCAGAAAAGTTTCTATTTTTAGAAAGTTTCTAAAAATAGCAATTTTCCTAAAAAGTAGGGTTGAAAAACCGAGATCTGGGTTTCGTAGATTTGGTCGCTCTGAGCAGAACCAGATCTTCAAATTTTGAAAAATTCTAGTTGTTGACCCTCATGCAAGACATGCAAACCCCAATTTTGACCTTTTTTGACAAATTTGACAAGACTTTTACTCATTTCTTCAAAATGCCCAAGTGTAGCAAAATTTTTAATTTGGGGTACAACAGATTGAAAAAGTTGAACTAGACAAACATGAAAGATCTAAAGAGGAGAGCTTAGATAGTTTAGAGAGTTTTGAAGATGAGATAGAACCTCTACCTCAACGCTTGAGGAGATCCACTTGGCATAGACAACAACTAGACATGTATAGTTGAAATATTCCGAGCCAAATTTTTTCAACTTTTTCAATTGCAAGTTACAACCAATGCTCACACCTTGCCCTCATCGGGATCCTGGTGTACATTCTGGTTAGAGTTGCTTCAACATCGTTTTGGTTTAGCTGCTAACCTTAACGGGTGCATTGGTTGTAACTTGCAATTGAAAAAGTTGAAAAAATTTGGCTCGGAATATTTCAGTGGTATCAGAGCCAAGATCCTGCCATCCTGTGCCCAACAAAGTTCATTTGACAGATGAGTGACAGAGATACCAGACACTACGTACAGAAAGAGATGACTACAGAGAAGGCACTACTTGAGTTAATGCATGAACTGTTTGCGCTAATGAAGGATCCTGACATAAAGTGGGGAATCAGAAAGATTTATGCTAAGTCTGAAAGTCGGGATAGAAAGGTGCACATGCCACATCAGAATGATTGTGAGCTTGATGAAGATACCGTGGCAAGTGAAGAGTTAAGGGTAGAGACCCTTATACTTCCCTTGACTTGCATGTAATAGGAAGTGATGAAGATCAGCTTGGTGAAAAGAACAGAACGACATTCTTGAATCCTAATAAGGATTCAACCTATGAAGGTCTTGAAGCTAAGGGCTTCACTGAAGATTTTAGTAGTACTGTTGTATGGGATGAGTTTGCTGAAGAAAAGCAAGTAGGAGGAAATACTGATGGTCCCGTTGAATCAGCCTATAAGCATTGCCAAAGTGATGAAATTGGCAACGATTCCAACATGACTGTACCACCTCGTGTTGAAGAATTGGTGGTGGATAGTTTTACTTTTGTTGCTGTCTCAACTCCCCAAGAAGTTCCACATGAAGAAATCAGCGACATACTTTCTCATGATGGTTCCATAAAAGATAATGAAGGTGAGGTTTTCGAAACAAGTAGCATCAAAGAATCTTCACTTCATTTTGGTGGTGACATTGTTGGACTTGGGTTTGACCAGCAAACCAAACCATTGGAAGAAAATGTTTTTGAAGATATCAGCTTAAGAGATTCAGGATCTGACTTATTCCTTGAGTCAATACTTCCAGTGAAGCATGAAAAACCTCTTCCTGTTGCTCATCTCAATCAACCCCTTGGCATTTGGGATCCAGGTGTGTTGGCACCAAGGTATGATAAAGAACCTTTGTGGGATGAATTCCCCTTTGATCCAGATGAAGATCAAAAATCAGATTGCATGGAAAACTATGAGGTGGCCATTGAAGAGGAAGTTGTCTTTGAAGAAGAAGAGTGTTCAAAGAAGCTCCATAATGATCTCTTTGAAATGGTTGCAGCCACTCAAGAAGAAAATGTTTCTACGGAAACCTTCCGAACAGCGGATGATTTTGATCCTTTGAGCAAGATGGATGCTGCTATAATGTTTGATCAAGAAGACAGTGATGAAGAAGAAGAGCTAGAAGACCATATGGCTCTTGAAGGGGAAAGAGTTAAAGAGGTTTACAAACACAAGTCTGATTTTTCCATTCATGAAGCGGATTGCAAACATAGAGTCGAAGAAATCATGGAGAATGATCATCTCCATGGCATTGAGCATTATCCGAATGTGGGTGGTAAAGTACAAGGATGTTGGAGCGGCATTGAGGGCAGCAAAGACAAGGGGCAAGGTTCTGATTTTCATTAGGATTCTCAACTTGGCTTGATAAAGCTTATTACATTTGGAAAGGGCTATTGGAGGAATAAGGATCAAATTTCCAAATTTGTTGATGTTGTTCCTTTCTTTGTCCGCCACTTGATGGGTTTATTTGTTCATCAACAAATGGGTTGGAGAAATAAACGATTGGTTGCTCTTGAGAGTGATTCTCGGCTAAGACCAGGACAGATTTTGAGACTCGAGCTTGTTGGTTTGAGGCAGACCAGCCACCTTACATGTTGCGTTTCTCTCATTCAGGAGAGTTGGTTCATTACTCCTGATCAAAGAAGAGGTAGTTTTCTCATGGAGATGGATCTAGCGCGTTTTCCAACCACTTTGGAGGTGTCACCTTGCAGCTCGATGGTCATCTCAAACTTTGCCTAATGAACATAAACTTGTTGGATGTAAATGGTAAAAGAAATTGGTTTAGATGGTAGTGTTGAGAAGTACAAGGCAAGATTGGTTGCAAAGGGATATCCCAAGTTGAAGGAATGATCATGGTGAGATTTTATCCCTAGTTGCTGAGTTGACATCCATTTAGTTTCTATTATCTATTGCAACAACATTTGGTCTTGAGGTTGAGTAGATGGATGTGAAGACAACTTTCTTTCATGGTGGTTTAGAGGAAGAGATTTATATTTCACAAGAGCACTACATTGAAAAAGGTTAAGAAAATTTGGTTTGTAAGTTGAAAAAATCTTTGTATGGTCTCAAACAATCTTCTAGGATGTGGTGCCAAAAGTTTGATATATTTGTGTTGGGATTGGGATTTTTGAGGTTCAAATCATATCATTGCATCTATTATAAGATGGATGGTGATTGCTTCTTTATTATTGCATTATATGTTGATGATATATTTTTTAGTAATGGAAAGAATATGATTTGTAAATTGAAGTCTCAACTTTCAACATAGTTTGAGATAAAGGACTTAGGGGCAGCTAGGTTCTTCTTGGGAATGGATATCAAAAGGGATATAGCTAACAAAATATTTGGTTGGGTCAGAGTAAGTAGGTGAACTTAGCGTTGGAGAGATTCAACATGTCAACTTGTAGACCTTTGTGTGTTCCTATTTTGGTGGGGTCTAAGTTATTAGTTGAATAGTGTTTGACTTCTCCCAGTGAAATGGAAGATACAGGTAAAGTACTTTTTGCTAGTGTAGTTGGGAGCTTAATGTATGCTATGGTCTATAGAAGACTAGACATTGCCCAAGTAGTGGGAGTCCTTAGTCATTTCATGGCTAATCTTGGACGAGTACATTGGGATACAATGAAGAGGGCCTTTAGATATTTACACGGTACCTTTGAGTATGCCATTGGTTATCGTGGTAATTTTATAGAGGACCAATATTTAGTGATTATTCGTGGATATGTGGATTTATATTGAGTTGGGGATGTTGATAGTAGGATATCCACTAGTGGATATGTTATCACTATGTTTGGTGTGCTATTAGTTTGATGAGCAAGTGACAAGCTATGGTCACTTTGTCCATAATAGAACTAGAGTACATGGTAGTTACTCATGCTTGTGAGGAAGCCATCTGGCTTGAGCAATTGTGTTTAGATGTGGGGTTGGGTTCTTGCACTTATAGTTCTATATGACAGTTAGAGTGCCATGTGTTTGGCAAAAAACCCAACCTTTCGTGTGAGGAAAAAGCATATTGATGCTGAATAAAGTTGACACTTTGTAGAATGTTGTAGATGTATTGACCAAGCCAATGAGCACATAAAAGTTTAGGTGGTGCTATATGGGCCTTTCTTCCTCTAGCAATTAGTTTATAAGTGTTGGTACTCCTATGCTCTTGCAAGGTGTTTAACTAGTGGGAGAATGTCAGGAAGAGTGTCTCAACCTTGCTCTTAATTTTAAATATGTAAAGAATGTAGTATATGGATAGATGGAAGGAATATACTATTTTTGGCTTGTGAACTTGTCTTGGGATTTAGGTGTTGGTTTTTAAATTAGTTATTTGGGCGCAACATTTTTTGGGTGGTTTTAACTCAGTTTTGTAATTACCATTTGATGGTTTTGTGTACTACTTTTACTTATAGGGTGTTTGAGATGGAGGTATTGATGGTGAGTTTGTAGGTACTATTATGTTGTTGGAATTACTTTAGATCTTTGGTTGGTGATACTCCTATAAAGGCTTGCTTTGCGAATGTATTTTAACAATATTTAGATTATTGAATAATACATTGGGCTGCTTTGGAGTGGGGTTTTTCCCATGTACACCTATGTTGTGGTATGATTTTGTTTTTGTTTTATACGTGTTTCTTCTTTTGTAATTGTAAAATTCTAAAATTTGCACAATACACTCCTCTAAATTTAGTTTAGGAAGTGGTTCCACATATCTTGCTTCCTTTCACCTTTTAAGATAACACAAAATAAAACATCATAAAAGGTAAAGCCTTTCCTCGAATTTGAAAGGGAAACTCCCTTTGAAGAATGAAGGAAATGATAATATCCACATAAACGGAAAATTAAAATAAACCTAGAACGAATGGGGTTTCTTTGGGTATGCAATGCAGAAAAACAAAGTAAAACTTATATTTTTGTTCTTAGGCTAGGGCACAAGGCTACTCAACACTTTTGCACAAGATAAGGATTTATGACTTTTTGCCTAATATGGAAAATCTAAAGAATTAGCAAATACTTAATCTTTTTAGCGAAAAAAATAAACTGAAAAAGCATGAGTACAACACAAAGATGTAATTAGATTAAACACACACAAGATATTATGAATAAAACTAAGAGATTTGCATACAAAGATCGAAAACCCAAATTAGTAACTAGTGCAATACAAAGCAATAACTATTAAACAATATTCAACTCTCAAGATCACAAATTACAAAATCACACAAATAAGCTTTGGACAACAATTTAATAGCAATGGGCATTCCAATTACCATGAAAATCTAAGTGCCAATAGCACTTATTTATAATTCTTTCCAAGTTTTTTTGCATGCAATTTATTCAAGATATATAAAAAGCATACTGCAGTTTCTACAATAAAAATAATTTTCTTGCATGCAAAACAAGCCATAAATACAAATTTGCCCTCAAGTACAGATTTAAAGCTAGAAACCTTGAAATAAATTTCTACCAAATGTGTAAAGTTTCCACACATAAACCTTTAAGAAGGTCATCTAAAAATAACTGATCCATAATAGATGCAATACAAAATAGAGATGGTCCAAAAATAGAGATAATTAAAAATAGTTACTTTGGAACCCCACTTAACTGTTAAAAAACAACAGTAGAAGCATCCTGTGTCCTATGCTCTTTGAAATTTGTCAAATGAATTTTTGATCTTGTGATCTATCAAGTGTTGACATGGAATGCATGTGAAGAACTTGATCATCTAAGATGAAGCAGCTCTTTGTTATCAATGTCTCAATCTGTCACCTTTTTCTCTCCCTCTTGGACATTTCTGGCAATGGTGGACAATTATTCTATATTCTTGACATGCTGAGCCCCTCTAAGTGTGTCTTTAATCAATCTTGTAATGTCCCCAATTAGACAACTCTAGGAAATGGATGATTTGTCAAACATATGCAAGCTGAAGCCCGAAACCATAGTCAAATGACCAATGTAGATGCCAAATGCTAGTTGATTAGCAAGAATGCAATATTGCAAAACCTTGTAAATCTAACTTACACTTCCAAACAAGAAATTCAAACTCTCATAATGCTGTGTACACCCTCAAATGCAACATAAACAGCAAATCTGAATTGTATGTGTCAAATATATCAAGTATGATTACTGATTTATGATTGATTTCTTATGGATGGCAATGCTATCATTCACCAATATTCATATGAAACCATTATATACTGAAATTAACCAAATATGAAAGTAGAATTGGATTACAACAACAACAATAAACATGAAAACACCAACATAGAAACCTCAGATCTGATTTTTATTTAATTCTAATAGCTGAAACAAATATCAATACTGATATGCTGAGCTGGAAAATTGTTTTCCTGAATTTCAAAGTGACAAATATCCACTCACAAGATGACATACAACATATTTGAATAATTCATTAATTGCATGACTGAAAAAGACAATCAAATGTTGGTGTTACAGCTGATCAAACCCCTGAAAATGTACGAAGGTCTGTCCAAGGCATCGATCAGACCTACAGCACGGTACGGATGGCTAAAAACATTAGTAGGGTGGCTGGAAACAATAATAATTAATACTGTGCACCAGCATGGAACCTTGAAACACGTCCACAACAGCATATGAAAGTGTCCTGGAAAGATACCGTATGATTTGCTTGAAAGTACTAAATGATCCAAGCCAAAATCTTCAATAAATCACTAGTGACACTGTAGCAGCAATGTGTAAACTAGAAAACATCGCCAAAAATGCTGATTTGATGATGTGGTACAATTTGTTTGCAAATATGAATCGAACAACCACAATCAATAAGCCAAATGCAATTTTTGAGTAGAATTGCCTCAAAGGATATGAGTGTTTTCGTTCCCAAATCCAATTATGAAAAACTAAGAGGGTTTTCGTCTTTGGGATCTTCAACACCAAGACTTTTCCTCCTTGAATACTTCAAATTCCAAATTGGAAGGAATAATTAAAACTGATCAAATCAGGTATGATAAATTAGAATGATTTGATGTGAGCTTTGACTTTTCTTTTATAGATGCCTACTTTGGGTCCTCTATTTTATTTTGTTTTTCCATCCAAGTATTTAAAGTACTTATAGATTACATTCGAAGGCCTCTTTTTGAACTATATTTTGAATAAAGTATTAAAAACACTTTTTAAATATTACATAAAGCCTAAAATAATTTTTAAGTTGCCCTCTTGAAAATAAAGTGATTGGGCCCACTTAAAAAATTATTATTTTTATTTCTCTTGCTTTATCCTTTATGGGAAATGGGGATAGGTTAGAGGTCTTTTCCATGAATCTAATCCTTCAAAAGGGACACAACAAATCTTTAAAACTTAGTTTGCACTTCCTCATGTTCAACGCCTATGCCGTTCTTGTCAATAAAAGTGCATGAAATAGATCTCACAAAAGAAGTAGCTTGTGTCTAATTTCATCCAACCTAGCCTTTTGTGTAAGAGCCCACTTAATTTTTTTTTCCTCAAAAACTTCACAACTTATTAGCTTTAGCCAATAATCAAAGATAACCAATTGGAGTAAACTCCCTTCCACTTCTTGATAACCCAACTCTCGATGTGGGCAAGGTGAGAGCATATGGTGGTAGCTAATGAAAAAGAATCACTTGTTTAGTGGGGTGGAGTATGAAAACTCAAGAGCATGAAATAAAATCCTCCGCTTATTCAGGGGAAACTACAACTAGCAAGAAAGCCCTTGGCGGCAAGCCGACCAAGAAAAAGAAATATTCTCCGCTTATTTAGTGGGCATAACATGAAAAGTAAAGAAAGCTCAACCGCTTATTCAATGAGAGTGCCACTTATTCAGTGGGGTTAGAAATGATATGAAAAGTAAAGAAAGCTCAACCGCTTATTCAACGAGAGCACCACTTATTTAGTTGGGTAAATAACAATAATCAAAAGAGCTGATTCACCGATGGTACTACCAAATGGTGTTACAAAGAAGCTCATTACAAATTGTTCCAGAATGTCATAAACTGCTGTTATACTATGAAAATGATGATAACTTGTAGCACAACTCCCCAAAATGATGCCCCAACATGAATATAAGTATTTCCCAACCAAATACAACAATGATACCTCAATGGAAAGACCCCCAAAGGACTGTAGAAGGTCTGAAATGCTGCTGCTACAGGTCTGATATGAATTTGCAGGTTTGATAATGATGTTGCAGCAAAATCTAAAAACTCCAACCAGCAAGCTATCAATGGTCACAACTCAAACCAAACACCATAGAACTCCTCAAGGATGCCTGCAAGGTAGTGAAAAGGCCTAGGTGCCTCCAAAACAGCAGGAACAACAAAGGGAAAATAGCAGATTTGAACACAACTCTTAATGCATACATAACCCAAGATGGTGTGGCTGGTAGAGAGGGGCGACCAGCTCCTAAAAATTCAGTTCTTTGCTAAAAATTCTAGAAAATTGCAAGATGGGGCACCTCAATCTGCTAGAAAGGAATAACCAATGCCCACAAAAAAGTTCCCCAAACCTCCAAATAGTGTGAGCACAAAGGTGATACAAGTGGGCTAGGAAAGTATGGACCAGCAACAATGAAAAGTTTGATATATCATTCCAAAAGGCTCCCACAACACTGCAAATCATCACATACACCAAAATGCATATCTAGAAAACATCATAACAACTCAAAACTAAGAATGAAAGGAAAGCCATCACCAAATAAGTCGAATGGTTACCCATGCAATGGAGTCACACCCACGTCCGGCTAGGGAGTATCTTTTGTAAATTTTAATAATCAGATTGTATGCACAGAAATTAATTCAAATCAGACACAATAACACAGCAGATACCCTGGGAAAACCCTCCTCTTGAGGGAGAAAAACCCAGCAACAATATATCACTTATATATTGAATTATCACTAGAATGATCTTCTTTACAAGAGGGCAAGATACAGGCCCAATTACAAGCACCAAGAGATGATGCACACAGCAATAAGAGAACACAGTTCGCTGAAGAATAACTCAGGCTTTCAAACAATACAGAACTGCCTTGATGAAATTCACACTTTAGACTTGAATCGAATATGATAAACTTTTCTTCTAACTTGATATCCATAATGAGAAGGCGAAGTCATATTTATACATGTTGAAAGGTCGCCTCCTTATTTAAGCAAGTCGGCTAATAATAAAGATATGTCTCCATTCAAATAGACGCATCCATTCACATGTAAGTCGCGCCAAAAGAGAGAGGTCGGCCTTGACACAAAAGACGTGTCACTTCATTTAATAATTATCTTCTTTAACAAATCGAAGTGACTTTAGAAATCGTGCCCCTTGACTCATAATAAATTAAATAGCTTTATAGCTATCATTTAATTTATTCATAATAATAGGATCGCTGGAAGTTACTTCTGACGCTGCATGTTATCATCAACACTCCCTCTCAGCTAGGGAGTAGACTTCCAGCTGCACAGGACATATCATCTCAACATTATGCCCATCACATTGGCTACAACCAAATGTGAAAAGAAGAATATCACCTCAACGTGATATTAGATATCGCCTCAACACAATATCAACCATAATGGCTACAACCATACTATGCTAAGTACAAGTGTTCATCATTTGCGTGATGTTGTCACCTCAACGTGACTTTCACCATGACTCTCTCAGAGGGTGAAACACAAGTACAACATATGTCATGGAGTCACACACATGACATCCACCGTGACTCAGCTCAGAGGGTGTAAACAAGGGCTTTCACCTCAAATCTCAAAGAGAAATGCATTAACAAGGGCTTGCACCTCAAATTTCTCCGTCTCAGAGGAAAATGCATTAACAAGGGATTTCACCTCGAACTTCTCTCACAAAGAACTCATTAAACAGGCTCACTGATACTGAGACTCTTTCTCAGTCAAGGCTAGATTCTCCACCATACCAAGCTTATCTCGAAAGTACACAAACTTTATTCGGAGAGAGGCTTGGTGAGAATATCTGCCGTTTGCTCATCATGCTGATGTACCTCAACTGTACCCCTTCCGCAATACCATATCTCTAATATAGTGGTACTTGATCTCAACGTGCTTGGTTCTGTCATGAAACATAGGATTGATAGAAAGCGTCACACAACTCTGATTATCACAATGAATGATAGTAGGCTCCATTGATTGTCCAAACAATCCAAGAGCTTACGAAGCCACTTCCTTCGAGTTGCCATACAAGTGCAATATACTCTGCCTCTCCTGTACTCAATGCTACAGATGACTGCTTCCTGCTGCACCAAGAAATCATAGCAGAACCCAAGCTGAAGCAACAACTAGAGGTGCTCTTCCGATCTGTGACACACCCTGCCCAATCAGAATCTGTATAGCCATGTAACTCCAAGTCTGCATCTGAAGAATACCTCAACCCATATCCAACTGTGCCACGCAAGTATCTTAGGATATGTTTAGTTGCAACAAAATGTATCTGTCTCGGATCACACATAAACTGGCTAAGTGCACTCACTGCATAACAAATATCAGGTCTAGTGTTAACTAGATACATCAATGATCCAATTAGCTGTCTGTACAATGTAGGATCCACCAAGTCTGAACTAGCTGCAGCCTCCTTCAACTTATGTAGATTGGTCTCCATGGGTGTAGACATGGATTTGCAATCCATCATACCAAATCTCTTGAGTATATCGATGGTGTACTTCCCTTGACTTAGAATCATCTCATTTGGTTTCTGCCAGACTTCTAAGCCAAGGAAGTAATGCATGAGCCCAAGGTCCTTCATCTCAAATTCAGAAGTCAACTCCTTCTTACACTCAAGAATCGGTGATCTTCTCCAGTAAGGATCAAATCGTCAACATATAAAACCAAAATTAATGCATCACCATTGATTACCTTGAAGTAGAGATTTGAATCAGCATCATTCTTCAGGAAGCCCAAACTTGATAGGTAACGATCAATCCTTTCGTACCAAGCACGAGGAGCCTGCTTAAGACCATACAAGGCCTTCTTCAGCTTGCAAACATGTGACTCCTTCCCATGAACCTCAAATCCATCAGGTTGCTCTATATAAACCTCTTCCTCGATCACTCCATTGAGAAAGGCTGTCTTTACGTCCATCTGGTGAATCTTGCATCCTCTAGATGCAGCAATAGCAATGATGGTTCTGACAGAGGTATAGCGAGCAACAAGAGCAAATGTTTCTTCGTAATCAACTCCCTCTTTCTGAGAAAACCCACGAGCCACAAATCTTGCTTTGTACTTCTCAATGCTTCCATCTGCAGCATGCTTAATCTTGAATAGCCATTTAGAAGATACCATAGACTTGCCCTTGGGTCTAGGAACAATGTCCCAAACATCATTCTTAAGAATTGACTGATACTCCTCTGCCATAGCATCTCTCCAAACCTGATGACTAGATGCTTCCTCAACACAGGTAGGCTCGATTCTATAATCTGACTCATTAAAGCAACATAGCTGGAGAACTTATGTGGCCTTTTACTTTCTCTGAATGTGCCTCTAGGGGCTGCAAAGCTTTCAGCCTCTTGCATAGTACGCCTGGCCCATAGAGGTCTCTTTCTCCCAATAACCATGTCAGTAGGCCCACCAGTAGGTTCCAAGGGTTCAATAGGATCTATGTCTTCTTTTGATTATGAAATCTCCCTCTGAATCTCAGGTGTATGGTCAACTTCCATATCCTGAGGAGACTCTTCATTATCGATCTCCATATGAATGCCCCTGGATCTCATGAATGCAACATCTTCCTCGAATGTGACATCCCTACTGATCTCGATCAACTTCTGTCCTAGAATGTATATTCTGTAGGCTTTTGATGTCTCACTGTAGACCACAAATATTCCCTTCTTGCCAAAAGGCTCCAACTTAGTTCTCTTTTCCTTTGGAACATGAACATAGACAAGACATCCAAAGATCCTCAAATGACTGACTTCAAGCTTCTTCCCTGTTAAGGCTTCCTCCGGAGTCATATTCTCCATGATCTTATGAGGACTTCTGTTCTGAACATATACAGCCATCCTGGAAGCTTCTGCCCATAAGAAGGTTTGCAAATCTTGATCATGGATCATGGCCTTCGCTGCTTCCACGATTGTCCTGTTCTTTCTTTCCGCAACACCATTCTGTTGAGGATTATAGGGGACACAAAACTCCCTCTTAATCCCTGCATCAATACAAAAATCCCGAAAACTGCCAGAGGTGTATTCTCCACCATTATCAAATCTGAGGACCTTAATTCTTTTACCAGAAAGATTTTCTACCAAGGCTTTAAATTCCTTAAACCTATCTAACACTTCCTCAGACTCTTTAGTTTTCAAAAAATAAATCCAAGTCTTCCTAGAGTGGTCATCAATAAAAAGAACATAATAGAAGAATCCACTTGAAGACGGAACAGACATAGGACCACATAAATCAGAATGAATAAGGTCTAAAATACACTTAGATCTACTTTCTCTACTATGAAAAGGGGCTTTTATATTCTTACCCAAAGCGCAGCCCTTGCAAGTACCTTCGTGCTCTTGGTTGAACTTAGGAAGGCCCGATACCATCTTCTCCATGATAGGTAAGGCTCGGAAGTGTGGGTGAGCCAATCTCCGATGCCAAAGATCACATAGACTTGAAGAATCATGAACCAACACTTGTAAAGGACGTGTGCAGACCCTGTAAAGACTTTCATGTCTAACTCCAATTACTTGAGCATCCTTGAAGCTAGAGTTCTCCATCCATACTAGAACTTTGCCTTTGGAGAAGGCAACATGATATCCTTTATCTTCCAAGGCTGAAATAGAAATAAGATTGCGCTTGATTCCAGGAACATAAAGAACATTACTCAACTGAAGTGTGATGCCGAAATCCAAATGAAGTGAAGAGGTCCCAAATCCTTTCACGGAGTAGCTAGCATCATCTCCAATAATGACTTGCTCAGAAGACTCCTTCTCCACCAAACTTGATAAGTGCTCCTTAAAACTAGTGATATGTCGTGAAGCACCACTGTCGATCAGCCAAGTGTTGGTGTTGTTAGGTACACTGCTTGCCAATGCCGAGTAGCACAAATATTCACTTGAATCCTTTTGCGGAGAAGCATCATCAACATCCGCAACGGTAACTTGTTGCTTAGGTCTAATTGGACAATACTTGGCGAAGTGCCCAAACTTATCACACCTAAAGCATTGAATCTTGGACATATCCCTGTTCTTCTTGAATGGAGGTGCATCATCATTTCCCTTGTCCCGATTCCTTTTGAAGAATCCTTTCCTTCCATCTTTTCCTTTCTTCTTTGAAGCATGGGAGGCGAGAACATGAATGTCTTCATTCTTTGAACTTTGACCAACGCCTCTTGCCACCAACCTTGATTCCTCTTGAATGCAATCTGATCTTAGGCGATCAAACTTAGGCAATTTCGATCTTGCATTGATTCCCTAAATGTAAGATTCCCAAGACAAAGGTAGACCATTGAGAGCAAGCATAGTCAGGTCTTTGTCATCAACCATATGCCTTATTGTCGAGAGCTGATCTCTCAAATCTGCAATCCTCATAAAGTATGCAATCACTGATTCACCTTTCGCCATCTTCACATGATGAAGTTGTTGCCTCAGTGCAAGCGCTCGGTTGGTATTGTTGATTTCGTACATCTCTTCCAATGTTTTGAACATGTCTCTCGCTGTCTTCAACTTAGAGACAATAGGCACAATATGATCCTTGACGGAATGAACCAATATCTTCATTGCTTTAATATCTTTCTTCACCCACTGCAACTTCTCTTCTTCCTCCTCAGGTTCAGGAACACTAGACTCCACGAACTCACTCAAGTCATTTTCACGCAAGGTAAGCATGATCCTAAATCTCCATGAAGTGAAGTTAGATGCTCCCTCAAGTCTATCCTCAATCTTCAAACCGTTCACCATCTTGACTAATGTAGACAAATGAACAAGAAGGGTATGCTGATTAGCAAAAATCTGATCACAATCCTCTCAAACCCGCTTTGATACCATGTAAGTTTTAATGATCAGATTGTATGCACAGAAATTAATTCAAATCAGACACAATAACACAGCAGATACCCTGGGAAAACCCTCCTCTTGAGGGAGAAAAACCCAGCAACAATATATCACTTATATATTGAATTATCACTAGAATGATCTTCTTTACAAGAGGGCAAGATACAGGCCCAATTACAAGCACCAATAGAGGATGCACACAGCAATAAGAGAACACAGTTCGCTGAAGAATAACTCAGGCTTTCAAACAATATAGAACTGCCTTGATGAAATTCGCACTTTAGACTTGAATCGAATATGATAAACCTTTCTTCTAACTTGATATCCATAATGAGAAGGCGAAGTCATATTTATACATGTTGAAAGGTCGCCTCCTTATTTAAGCAAGTCGGCTAATAATAAAGATATGTCTCCTTTCAAATAGACGCATCCATTCAAATGTAAGTCGCGCCAAAAGAGAGAGGTCGGCCTTGACACAAAAGACGTGTCACTTCATTTAATAATTATCTTCTTTAACAAATCGAAGTGACTTTAGAAATCGTGCCCCTTGACTCATAATAAATTAAATAGCTTTAGAGCTATCATTTAATTTATTCATAATAATAGGATCGTTGGAAGTTACTTCTGACGCTACATGTTATCATCAACATCTTTCAACCCCAAAATAGGAAGCAACTTTGAAGGTTTCGTCTCCAAAGCCCTTGAAGGATTCAGTCCTAACTCTGACAACACTTCATTATCATAAGATTGCATAATCAAAATGAGAGCAAGAGGGGGCTATAAATAGGAATTAGGGCCCTAGAAATTTGAATTGCTTTTCCCTCCAATTGGGACATCCAACTTGAGAAAAGAATATTAATTTAATTTAATTTCTTTTTTCCCTCTCATCTAGGAGTCCAACTTGAGCAAGCACTTGAACACCTTTTAAAGACAACTTAAGTTACCAATTTGGGGCGTGGAGGTGCAAGGGGGCCTTTTTGAACTTTATAACTTTATAACTTTAGTTGCAATATTTGTCTTTTTTGAACTCCAAGGATGGTGGATGCATTGAACTGCCAAAAATGACAACAACTGAAACTACCACCACTGCCAAAACTAGAAACCCAACACTGAACTGCTGCCAAGACCATTGCCAAAAATAACACTTACTAAAAATAGCATATTTCTAAAAATAGTAAGTGTGTCCAATAGCCAAATTAGCCCAAACTAAGATGCAATTGTGACTTACTCAAAATAGTAGTTACTACCCTCCAAGGATCTCAGAAAACCCAAAAAACACTCTGGCAACCCTTTGCAAATGCACCCTAAAAGTGCTAGCAAGAAACATCCTAGAATCTTGGAATCCCCCGAAAAGCCTTTGTATAGCCTACGAGACTCTCAAAATAGGCTAACAATGACTGAAAAGCTTAGGGCAAAAAAGGGGACATTATATTTTGGTTTCTCAATATGGTGACAACCTCATCAAGAAGCTGAACTAAAAACTTATAATCCTTTGCCCAAGTGAATGTGTGATTTTCTCTAGCACTTGCCACCATACCCATCTCAATTAATTTCAAAGTTCCAAGGGTATGCATAGGTTTAGATTTTCTTACAAAGCCATAATAGGTAGAAAGCCTTCCCATCATGCCATGCTCCATGTAATGTCCCCTTCCGTGGAGTAGCCGGAGATGACCTATTTAGCCTATTTTGTTCTTGTAGGCTAATTTTGGGCAACATTAGGGAATAAATTTGATTAAATAAAGTTGTTCAATCAAGCAAATTTTATGGATGACTTTACTTTAATTAATTTTATAAAGTGACTAAGAGAATTAAAAAGGGGAAATATTAAAAATCAGTTTATAAAGGTACTTTAATGAAATATTTTAAGCGGGAAATTAAAAAGTCCCTTCAGGGAAGTTCCATAGGAAAATATAAAAAGAGGAATTTAGAGCTCATTTGCTTATGCTTTGATTATTTTTCTATTGTGGAGTTTTGAGCTTCTAGCTTGAGCAAACCCTAGGACGCAAACCCTAAGGGAATTGGTTTTGGTGGTGAGATGTCTACTCTAGGCGATTTGTAGGTGGAATCACACAGGTTTCATACAAGTGCTGAACAATTGAAGATTAAATAATTTAAAGGAGGTTTTGCAGGCAAACAATAAATTATTAATACTCTTTGAAGTTACAGGTGAAGGATTAATTCTTGGGTTCTTCCATTCCAGGCACCACTTGTAGGAACTAAATGGAGGTTTCAAGGGATGCAATATCTACAAAAGTAGTGTAAAGGTATTATCTTTGCAGGTGTGGGACTTTGACACACAGCTGCAGGAGAATAGGCATTGGAAAACACTAGTCTTCTGGCCACCACACTTGGAATGCTAGGTTTCTGTTTCTAGGAAGGGGTTGTGAGTCTTTGGAGACCATTTTGCTGGCCGCCAACCATCTACAAGAGGTGCGAGGGAGTTATATGTGATAAGTGCAGGATGAAAGGGGGTTGTGAGAGTCTGAAACCCCTAGGCGCAGCTATAAAGTGTAGTTTGCAAGCTGAGCAAGGTGTCACATGGGTTCAAGGAAGAATTACCAAGCTTGTGGGAGAAGTGCGATTTCAGCCAGTCACCTTGAATATTTAAATCTGCTTTTTAAAAGGTTAGGATTGTGGTGTTTGAACTTTGAATCTTGTATATGACAGCAAGTTATTTGATATTATGCCATTATATATAATGTTGAATGAATGCTATGAAAAGTCTCTATCTTTGTGAATGTTTCAATGAGTTTGTAAGCAATTAAATGTTCCAATATCACAAGAAAAATGGTCACAAACAATTTCAGTCCAAAAGCTTCTTCAAAATGAATGCATACAAATTGTTTGACAAATTGCTCGAATAACAAACATCAGTGAAAGGTGCAGATTTGGTTAAATATTCCAGGACAGGTTATTACACTCCAATTCTGAAATCTCATACCTATCTTTGCTTCAGCCAACAATTATCAATGACATTTGACTTTTGTTGACAAATTTTATCAATCCACTTCTCCATAATCTTTTTGTGTGACTAGCAGGTCTAATCGCTTTTGCTGATCCGTAGAATGTAAATCTGTGGTACAAAACCCATGTAGCTTAGTATGGCCTAATAAATACGAGCAATGAATTCTTTAAGCTGTTTGTTTTTAGCATTTAGGGCAGCCTTATCCTCACCATTCTTGAGGACTCTTTTCTCTTAAGATCTTTTGAAGCTATTACAAAAAGATTGACATCACCTTATCATGATCCTGTCCCAAAATCAGTCTTGACCACTCAGATATCTGAAGGCTCAACATTTTACTCTGCTTTTCCTTCAAGAGGAATATAACTGTCTCAATTATCAAATGATCATCTGTGCTCTTCTTCATCTAAGACAACTTCTTCAGCATCTTTGGTTTGATTTAGAAAGAATAGAAGTAAGCATTGTAAAATCATTCCGATGTGAAAAAACAAGCTTCATCTTACTAGTTACTTTAGATCTTATCTATTCTGATGCTTCTCTTTCTAGCTCTTGTCTTCTAGGAGGACTAGGAGAACGAATAGTGATGCTAGGGGATGACTGGGGAAAATGCACAATGAGGATGTGAATAACAGGTGGAAGATTATGTAGATGGGGTGAAGAAGGAACAAGTTGTAGAATGGAAGGTGTCTCTGGCTTGGATGTTGAGTCAACATCCATAGGCATGAGTGAAGGGGAATGAAGGGAAAAAAACCTAGAAGAAAGAGAAGTAGGAGAAGCAAAAGTTGGAATAGAGGAAATGATTTGAGGCTCTGGATGTAACTGAGGACAAAGAGGAGATTCTGTACTTTTCCTAGCAACCAACTTCAACTTGGGGTTTTTTGAAATTCCTTAGAAACACTTATATTTTGAAGACCTTAGCTTTCTTCTTCTTCTTTAGCCTTGCTGTATTCAATGACTTCTGAATTCAGCATTGTGTATGAGAAAAAGGAAGAAGGCAATACTCTCACTTGAAAAGGTTGTGAAGAGCTACCTGAAATGTGTCCCTTTTCTGCAACCTAGTCACCTGTAGGAACATTCTACTTCTATCCATCACTGATTTGGTCCTGTTGAGAATAGAAGTACTGTCTTTTGTAGACCAATTGTTCATTTGCAAAGGCCACTGATCAATATTTGCTAGTACAAAACATGGAGACAAAAGCTCGGATTTTGAATCTGAAATATCTTTAGGCAACTACTTAGAAGTGAAGCTAACCATTTGTTTTATAGTCATCCAACTATATTCTTTTATTCTCACCTCATACTCATTGTTGCAACTAGCCTAAAAATTTCTATTGTTGTTATGTGCTGAAATCTGCTTTGTAATCTTTTGAACAGTCCCTATGACCGTGAGTGCACTTTTCATATCATAGAAAAGGTTGAGGTGAAATTTAGCCATTTCATCATCTATGTCCTTAGAATCAGTGGCATTCTTACATTTGTAAATACCCAACTGGATAGGGAAACCAATTGCTTCCTTGTGTCTATCTCTCAACAAAAAGTGAACCTTGGAAACATTTCTTCAATATTCAATGGGAACTATCTGATCACTAGGGTATTTTGGAAGCATGTAGCGAAGTGAAGCCAAAAAACCCTGATTAGTTGAAAGTAGGAAATTGAATGAACCAATGCACCCACTCTGAAATACAACATGGAGTTGTTTATCCATCTTTCTGACAAAATGTATCATTTAACTTATGACAGTGTTTCAAGGATTCATTATGCTCCAATGGTGGTAAATGCCTGTAAACCTACGTGGTATTGAGTGACCCTTATCTTGACAATTTGGAAAAATCCAGTCTGCCAAAAACCCTGATTAGCTGAGAGAAGGAAACTGTATGAACCAATCCACCCACTCTAAAAATTGATGATGGAGTTGTTTATCCATCTTTCTGACAAAATGCATCATCAAGAGAGTGGCATTTACCTTATGACTGTTTCAAGGATTCACTATGCTCCAATGGTGGTAAATGCCTGTAAACCTGCATGGTATTGAGTGACCCCTCTCTTGGCAATTTGGAAAAATCCAGTCTTCGCAAAAGCATAAACCAAATATTATGTCCTGCAGAACTCATGTTTGACCAAACTGGTCCAACTGCTTATGAATACATTCTCTGATCAAAATGGCCCATTCAAAACAGATGTCCCCTTTACATATTGTACACATGACGAGTAATAACCATGACTTAACTGTTCTTGCCTCCTTTTGTCTTGTCACTCAGTTAAGTAGAGTGATCATGATTGCAAGCTCTTCCTTGAACTCATCAACCAATGTTTATTAACATATTCAGACATTCAAGGAGTTTTGTGTTACACACTTCACATTTTTCTAAGTTAATCTTGAGTTTCCTCAAACAGCAGCAAACTTAAAATACTTTCAATAGAATTCACATTAAGTTTGCAAAGGACTTGACCACGCACTGAACACATTTACCTCTTCACAAGATCATAATGTTTGATGTAGGAAATGACGAATTCATGACTTAGCAGCAATATTGGGAAAGAGGCTGCCTCAGTGAGACTGCTGTCCCAAAGACTTCTTACAATCTTATTTCCTTATTTGATCTTCTCATTCAAATCCAATCCTTGCATGTTGACGTGTCCTATCTCAGTCTACTTATCTTTGAATATTTGGACACTAACTTTTAAGAATAATCCTCCATCTGAAAATGATGTTAATGTTATTGAGCAGCTTCGGGTTCATCCTTCCAGCCACGAGTGAAGACATAAATCAATATAGCCTATCGGCTATTTATTTATATGTGTTATGAATTGGCAACAATATAATTTTCTATAAGGGCCGACCTTCCTTGTAAATAATGTATTTTATTTGTAATTGTATTTCTCTCCTTGGCCGACCTTGTGCATGAAGAGGTGCGACCTCTCTCTCATTGCATATAGATACAAGGTCATTTCTTTTCCTTCATGATCAAAAAAGTTTGAATTATTTCAGTCAAATGAGAATTTCCTTAAGGGCAGGTTGTGAATCTATTCAAGGGCAGAATTAGAAGTGCAGATTATTATCAGTCATTGCATCTGTGTAAGGTGATTATTATCAGTCATTGCATCTGTGTAAGGTGCTGAAGGATGGCCTTGTAATTGGCCTCATTGTAAAGAGATTTGTTGTTGCCATATATATATAAAAGAGTGATCTTTGTTGCTGGGTTTTTTCTCCCTCAAGAGGAGGGTTTTCCCAGGGTATCTGCTGTGTTATTGTGTCTGATTTTGAATTAATTTTTCTGTGCATTAAATCTGATCATTAATTTAACATGGTATCAGAGCGGGTCTTAGAAAAGATCTGATCAGATATGGCAGAAAATGTGATGTCCCCATCCTAGTCAGCGAAGTTGGATACGTGGTTAGCCTATTATTTCGATCCTCGTAGGCTGATAGATGTGTGCAGAGGATCAATTGAGGCAGTTACCCAGTGTTCTGGAGCTTCATTGTTGCAGTTGTTTTAGGTTGGGCCTTCGCAAAATCCTTTAGAGTGGTTTTTCAGAGACTTTCTATTTTTAGAAAGTCTGACAGGGGGAAGCTGCTATTTTGGGCAGGGCACCTGGTTCAGCTGTTTAGCTCAGAGTCGACCCAGTTCATCAGTTTGACGGTCTGATGGGAAATAACGGAGTATTTATTGATTATTGAATAATTAATATTTTGACTTTATATTAAAGTCACTTTATTAATGTATTTAAATATTAATAATTAAATGGTATATTATAAAGTATTTTTAATACTTTATAATAAAGTGAAGAAGTTGATTATAATGAATAATTATTTATTCATTTATTTGGACGCCATTTAATTAATGATTTTTCCTAAGTCAAGTAAGGCGCATTTAATCATTTATTTAAATGATTATTAAAAGGAGGATTTGGGTCGAATTTTTAAGAAGAGCTATATATATTCATTGAAGACAAATCGAACTCTTATGATTTGATTATTCAATTTGTCTTCTATTTGCTCTGAGCATTGAAGTTTGCAAAACCTAGGGTTTCAGCAGACGAACGATTTTGGAGAACGATACCTCTTCAGAATCTGGCATACTGAGACTGTGCAATACCAGTTGAAGATTGTCTTCTTGGTGACTTCACACAGAGGTTACAGTTTGAGCTTATTGATCGATTCAGGCAGGGTTTTACAGAGATTAATCATTAGTGGTTTGAGGCGACTTTTCCAGAGTTCATTTACCGGAGATCTGGCACTTATTTCAAGGGGCCGTACTATATTCATTGCTGCTGCTGTACAGGCCGTACTTCTTACTAAGGAGAAAACGCCTTCAGTTTTTCAGTTGCTATCAGTGGGATCCAGTGCGCCTTGGGTTCCTGGAGATTCCTCTTCATTCTGAGCTTGGAGATCTGTGATCTGGAGTTAGCTATATTAAATTCTTTCATTCTTTCAAGCGGCTGCAAGAGAAATCAGGTTCCATAGAAATAAAATCATATTTTATTCATTTGTTCGATTCTTACATTGTATGTGATCTGGAAAGTTAATAAATTGATGCGCCTATATAATCTGAGCATTTTCCAAGCATATTCATTGCCGTAGGATTTATTATGAATTTTTAAGCTATTTTAGATCAAATCGCAGCTTCTTGTTTATTATCAAAAAACCTCAAAAAAACACAAAACACACAAAAATCTCAAAAATTAGCATTTCAGTTAGGGTTTCGGGGTTGAGAATCACCTGGATTCTTACAGTGGTATCAGAGCACAGATTTCTTGCCATCCTGTGCTTTTTCAGTTGCTTTTTCAGAATACAGAGTGCTTTTTGGTTGCTTTTTCATGAGTAGAGACATCATTCATTATACCAAGGGTGTGGGAACAGGCAGAGTTTAGGAGTGGACAGGTGCACGTATTCCTGAAGGTGAGACAGTATCAGGAGTATTGGGTATTCACAGATCTAGCTCCCACAGCAGCGAGAATAGTGTTGCAACCCTGATGGCAGACCGTGAGATCCCTGCAGAGACACATAGGGATTCAGGGAAAGCGCATGCAGAGGGTGACATTACTGATGAGGAGTTCAGATGCAGGCATGATAACATGATGGACATGATGTCCCAGTTGATGGGCACTATTAGGCAGTATCCTCCATCACAGCCACATTATATTCGGTCCGGACGGTCGGCGGAAGGGCGGAGTGGATCGGCCTTTAGCATCGGTACGGCATGCCGATCTATCGAGGCGTGAGCTGGGCGGCCTATTCTTACCTGAGACCCCACATAAAACTCGATGAACATGAGGAGGCAACATCAAAGTTTGATCCCGCATAATGGCATGTCAGTAGCAGATGTGACTAGGTTTCACGGAGAGTACCTATCATTGGCACCTGAGATCAGGCAGGCATTATCGTTTCATGAGTTTATGGATGTTCATAAACCTAGAGGAGGAGGCAGATTTGACCGTAGACCCCCTCAGCATCAGCAGCCACAGCCACAGGTGAACAGGGACTTGCAGTATGCAGTTAGCAAGATCACCTTGCCATACTTCGATGGGTCTGACAAGACGTCAGCGAGGTCTTGGGTCCAGAAATTGGACAACTATCTATCATTGAGGCCTATGTAGGAGGACGAGGCCATTAAGTTTGCTACTTTGCATCTTGATGGAATAGCGCATGATTGGTGGCATCACGACATGTATACACTTGGCCATCATGCAGTCAATACTTACCAGGAGTTCACCCGGCGAGGCTCATAGAAGCGTTTGACAAAGAAAGATCGGGGCTCTACGCGGGGAGCTATTTCGGCTCCAGTGACGGTAGTTTTGGATTCTTATAATTGGTGAGTTTGAGTTGCGATCATGGTAGCGGAGGCATTTGAAGCAGAACCATTATACTCTGGGTTAAAGGGTTTGGCAGGCTTTATGAGAGAGTTGGGTCAAAGCTTTGCAGCCCTGCCTCTCGAGGAGGCCATGAGAGGCGAAACATATGGAGCTTACTTACCCGACACCTACATGACAAGTTCACTCCAAGTTCGACAACCTACACGAGGCCAAATAGGTCTTTTGACAGAAATAGGCCCTTTGAAAAAAGGAAGGATCAATCGGATCCTAAGAGACAAAATGCACCACCCTTTGACAGAGAAACACTGAATGATTTGCGGAAGAAAAAATTGTGTTTCTGGTGCAAGGCACCCTACGATGAAAAACATGTATGCCCACTTCGTCCTAAGGTCAAAAACAATCAGATGGAATGGTTTTATGAGGGCGAAGAGCAATCTGATCTGTCAGACCAGCAAGCTGATTCCGAGCATTCAGATGATGATAGGTCCGAAAATGAGGGTGAAAACGAAGGAGGAAGGAAGCTACAGGAAGCCCATTTGACTAGCCTTCAGAGAGATGGGTCGTTTAGACTTCGCGGCCTCCTAGCAAGTCAGAAAGTGATCACTTTACTGGATACGGGTGCTACACATAATTTCATTGATGCACGATTGGTGGAGAGACGTGGCATTCAGACAGAGGCGTTTGAGGGTATTCGAGTCAAGGTGGCTGATGGGTACACCCCTCGGATAGAAGATAGCGATCTTAAGATCGTGAACAAACTATGGTCAAAGGTAGATTCTATGTTGTTAATATGGGAGATACTGATGTGGTGCTAGGGATGGCATGGTTGCACGATTTGGGTGAGTTCACACTCAATTTGCGAGACATGGAGATGAAGTTCAAGGTTGATGGGAGACCTCATGTCATCAAGGCTATTAGAGACAGTAATCTGAGGATGGTTTCGTTTAGACGGATGGAGAGATTCATTCGTCATGATATGGTTGACTGGGCGGCAGAGTGCATGTTGATGCCAGCCCAGCAGGAGCAGCAGAAGGGTGAGTACCACCCGGACATTCAAATATTGAGGACTAAACACTCCAAAGTGTTTAGCGACATTCCACCTGGTAGACCACCAGATAGAGGCATCGAGCATATCATTGAGTTGGAAGAGGGGGCAAAGCCCGTTATGATCACTCCCTACAGACATCCGAAATGACTCAAGGATGAGATAGAAAAGACCATCAATGAGTTGTTAGCTATGGGGCATATCAGACCTAGCAAGTCTCCTTTTGCTTCATCGGTTGTTGGTGAAGTAGGATGGATCACTTCGGATGTGCATAGACTACCGACAGCTCAACAAGAGGACAATTAAGAACAGGTACCCTATACCACGCATCGATGAGTTGATTGATGAGTTACACGGTGCTATCTTCTTCACGAAGATTGATTTGAGATTCGGGTACCACCAGATTCAGATGAGGGAGCAGGATATTGAGAAAACCGCTTTCAGGTGTCATTGTGGTCACTTCGAGTTCTTGGTTATGCCCTTCGGTCTAACAAATGCACCTGCCACCTTTCAAGCTACCATGAACAGGGTCTTCAGTTCTCAGCTGCAAAGATTTGTATTGGTCTTTTTCGACGACATTCTGGTATATAGCAGATCATGGGAGGAGCACTTGGCTCACTTAGATGCAGTTTTGGGTATCTTGGTTGATGAGTCATTCTATGCCAAGGAATCCAAGTGTGAGCTAGGTATGGAGGAGTTGTTGTATCTGGGGCACATCATCAGTGCCAAGGGAGTGAGTATGGACCCTGAAAAGGTCCGAGCTATTGTTGACTGGCCGGTACCTGAGAACC
This sequence comes from Sequoia sempervirens, assembly GCA_007258455.2. NCBI lineage: Eukaryota > Viridiplantae > Streptophyta > Pinopsida > Cupressales > Cupressaceae > Sequoia > Sequoia sempervirens. Next base: position 229,096,442 of record VDFB02000007.1, read on the forward strand.
TTACGCAGCTCAGAGGCTTCATTGGGTTATTATTAGCTTTTACGGGGAGATTGTTGAGTGGGTTTACCATCGCCGCACTGCGATTTGACAAAGAAAGACGCTTACTTAGAATCACCGGTAGCGAGGAGTGCTTTGGCGGGTTTAAGGTGATCATGACATGTCCGGTGCTGGCATTTCTTTACGAAGTCATTTGATTTGTTTTCGCGATGCCGGGGAAGGCATTGGTGCACGTTTTGATCGCGAGGAGAGACACCCTATTGCTTTTGAGAGCGAGCAGGAGTCTGAGAGGAGTTCGGCATTTTCGACCGCAAGGAGATGTTAGCCATTATGCATGCTTTGGATAAGTTCGGGCAATACTTGATAGGCAGCAAATTGATTGATACGTCACGGACCATATGACTGAAACACTTCCTTGGACAGCCGAGACACGAATGAGAAGCGGCCGAAATGGAGTTATGAAGTGCGATGGTATGACTTTGACATTACTTTTCTAAAGAATGAGAATATTTTAGTTGGCCTTGTCTAGAATACCAGTTGAATGCCATGGCACAGATCTCAGAGGATTGGAGGCATCAGATTATTGCAGAGTATGCTAAGAACCCATGGGATTCTAGCATTGTTGGCAGGACAGAGCAGGATAGCAGGTACACTATTGTAGATGACTTGATCATTTACAAAGGGTGGATTTTCCTGATTCCTGGCTCTGAGGTGAGGGATACAGTTTTGAGAGCCTTTCATGATCTTCCTATGGCGGGCCATCCCGAGTACTACAAGACATATAAAATGGTTTGGGAACGGTTTACTTGGAAAGGGCTGAAAACTGATGTCCTACAGTATGTTCGAGAGTGTTCTGTTTGCTAGCAGAACAAGCAGGAGCACACTTATCCTGCTGGATTGCTCCAGCCACTTCCGATACCTGACAGGAAGTGGGAGTGTTTATCGATGGACTTTATCACGAGTTTTCCAAAAGCCCAAGGTAAAGATTGCATCTATGTAGTGGTTGATCGGTTGACTAAATATGCACACTTCTTCCTGATTACTACTACATTCACAGCATCGTAGACTGCAGAGCTTTTCTTCAGAGAGGTATTCTGGTTGCATGGGTTGCCTCGGATGATAGTCAGTGATAAAGACAGTTGGTTCATGAGCAACTTTTGGCGAGGGAGTTATTCCGGGGAGCTCTGTGGGGAATTTGGCCCGATGCAAGTACGAGCTACCATCCACAGACAGAATGGGAATAGGAATTGTCAATAAGTGGGTGGAAGGTTACTTGCACAATTACATAGCTAGACAGCAGAGAGCTTGGGTGAGGTGGATATACCTCTGCGAGTATTGTTATAACTCAACTCACCACATGACGATACAGATGAAACCCTTCATGGCTTTGTATGGGTGTAGTAACCTTTGGACTGATATTGGTGATAGCGAGTCATAGAGTCTGCGGGGATATGATCACGGAGAGTCAGCGGGACATTTTGAGGTCTCGGAGACAATATCCGTGAATACGGAATCCTTGAGCGATTATCGTCGAGGAAGAGGTTGGCGTTCCTTTGATGTGGGTGATATGGTCCAATGCGGAAGAGTTGGACCAGTGGGGCGAGGTTAGCATAGGGATTAGGACTTGCGGTAGGATGAGTTCTGATAATGTTTCACATTTCTGCTTTGAAGAAGGCGTTAGATTGACATGTGATACCTTCTCGGTTCGCCACCCTTGATGTGAGAGGAAATTGTCGGTGGGGCCATCCTCGAGATGAGAGAGAGACACCTTGAGGTGTCGGGGAATATCGATCAAGTGGAGATGTAGGTTGAGGATGCTACGTGGAGTGGAGGAGATTTTCTGACATCGAGTTGAGATTAGCGAGGACAAAGCAATTTTAGAGGAGAAGCCGGGCTGTGATGTCCCCATCTAGTCGGTGAAGCTGAATCGTGGTTAGCCTATTATTTCCCGATCGTAGAATTTGTGGATAATGTCGCGAAGGATCGGTAGAGGCCGATTACCCGGTCGATGCGGAGCTTCATTATTCTGCGAGTTGTTTCAGGTTGGGCCTTCGCAGAATCCTTCAGAGTGGCTTTTCAGAGACTTTCTATTTTTAGAAAGTCTGACGAGGCGGAAGCTGCTATTTTAAGCAGGGCACCTAGTTCAGCTGTTAGCTTCAGATCGACCCAGTTCATCAATTTGACGGTCTGATGGGAAATAACGGAGTATTTATTGATTATTGAATAATTAATATTTTGACTTTATATTAAAGTCACTTTATTAATGTATTTAAATATTAATAATTAAATGGTATATTATAAAGTATTTTTAATACTTTATAATAAAGTGAAGAAGTTGATTATAATGAATAATTATTTATTCATTTATTTGGACGCCATTTAATTAATGATTTTTCCTAAGTCAAGTAAGGCGCATTTAATCATTTATTTAAATGATTATTAAAAGGAGGATTTGGGTCGAATTTTTAAGAAGAGCTATATATATTCATTGAAGACAAATCGAACTCTTATGATTTGATTATTCAATTTGTCTTCTATTTTCTCTGAGCATTGAAGTTTGCAAAACCTAGGGTTTCAGCAGACGAACGATTTTGGAGAACGATACCTCTTCAGAATCTGGCATATTGAGACTGTGCAATACCAGTTGAAGATTGTCTTCTTGGTGACTTCACACAGAGGTTACAGTTTGAGCTTATTGATCGATTCAGGCAGGGTTTTTATAGAGATTAATCATTAGTGGTTTGAGGCGACTTTTCCAGAGTTCATTTACCGGAGATCTGGCACTTATTTCAAGGGGCCGTACTATATTCATTGCTGCTGCTGTACAGGCCGTACTGTTGTACCAGCAAGGCCGTACTTCTTACTAAGGAGAAAACGCCTTCAGTTTTTCAGTTGCTATCAGTGGGATCCATTGCGCCTTGGGTTCCTGGAGATTCCTCTTCATTCTGAGGTTGGAGATCTGTGATCTGGAGTTAGCTACATTAAATTCTTTTCATTCTTTCAAGCGGTTGCAAGAGAAATCAGGTTCCATAGAAATAAAATCATATTTTATTCATTTGTTCGATTCTTACATTGTATGTGATCTGGAAAGTTAATAAATTGATGCGCCTATATAATCTGAGCATTTTCCAAGCATATTCATTGCCGTAGGATTTATTATGAATTTTTAAGCTATTTTAGATCAAATCGCAGCTTCTTGTTTATTATCAAAAAACCTCAAAAAAAACACAAAACACACAAAACTCTCAAAAATCAGCATTTCAGTTAGGGTTTCGGGGTTGAGAATCACCTGGATTCTTACAGAAAACTATGTCAAAAGAAACGAAGGATGTTTGTTTGATGCTCAGAATGGCTTGTGTTAGAATAGTGATTGCGCTTGATTCCAGGAACATAAAGAACATTACCCAATTGAAGTGATATGCCGGAATTCAAATGAAGTGTAGAGGTCCCAATTCCTTTCACGGAGTAGCTGGCATCATCTCCAATGATGACTTGTTCAGAAGACTCCTTTTCCACCAAACTTGATAAGTGCTCCTTAAAGCCGGTAATGTGACGAGAAGCACCACTGTCGATTATCCAAGTGTTGGTGTCGGAAGGTACACTGCTTGATAATGTATTTTATTTGTAATTGTATTTCTCTCCTTGGCCGACCTTGTGCATGAAGAGGTGCGACCTCTCTCTCATTGCATATATATACAAGGTCATTTCTATTCCTTCATGATCAAAAAAGTTTGAATTATTTCAGTCAAATGCGAATTTCCTTAAGGGCAGGTTGCGAATCTATTCAAGGGTAGAATTAGAAGTGCAGATTATTATCAGTCATTGCATCTGTGTAAGGTGCTGAAGGATGGCCTTGTAATTGGCCTCATTGTAAAGAGATTTGTTGTTGCCATATATATATAAAAGAGTGATCTTTGTTGCTGGGTTTTTTCTCCCTCAAGAGGAGGGTTTTCCCAGGGTATCTGCTGTGTTATTGTGTCTGATTTTGAATTAATTTTCTGTGCATTAAATCTGATCATTAATTTAACATGGTATCAGAGCTAAAGAAGCTTATCTTTATATAATTTTGATATAACTCTTTCTTCCATCTTTTACTCCTCTCGAGAGTGCCAAACTCAGCATAACAAAAATCAATCTGCACAACTACAGATTTCTTGAATGCATTATGAGGTTAGCATGTAGAACCAACTCTCTCCAAGAGTTCAAGGCTCTATCACAAATCATGCATTAGAGAATGATATCGATGTGACCAATCACCATCGAACTTTCAATTCTGCTTTTATTTCAGAGTCACACTCAGAAATCTTCACAACCAACATGAAAAGACTAGCAATAAATGAAACCTTCAAGGGATCTTACGCTAGTGAACACAATCCAAGAGAAACCACAATCTCTCTTTACTAATTACACAAGATCCAAATAAATAATATAATTGAAAACAAAGAATACTTATCTCTTTAGATATTCTGAAGGTACACCAAAGAGCTGGAGCTGTGGCTGTGACACATCTTTGCCACCTTCAGTGATGCCATCCTTGAATTAACACCTATCATAGAAGCCAAGTCACGGAGTTTGTAGTGACCCACAGATCATCTCCAAACACAGATTAAGTCCAAGGCACCAAAGCTTCCCAGATCTCAGATGTACTCTCAAAAAATATTTCTCATAGCCTTTTCCACCATTAAGCAATTTCTACACAACTGAAGTGTAAATACCCTACTCCCAGATAGGTGATCTTTTGGGTTCAATCTCGATTAGTTGACAATGCTATGCATGCTGTCAACTGGGATAATTTTCAGCCTTCACAAATTTACTGAATACAGGAACACAAGTCTCCAGGTGTCTTATTCAGAAATGCAAGACATTCGAATTGAATGTGGATAGCTCATTATATCCAACCATTATTATACATTCAGAACAAAGTCTTACAAACGGACAATTATCATCAACCTTTCCAAGCATTGACACATTCAATACTTCCATTAATAGATGTAAGCCTAATCAACTGAGGCTGTTATAATTGTCATTCCGGATTACAAATGTAAGAGGATACATAAATACCCAGACAGTTTCTAATCAACTGAGGCTGTTATAATTGTCATTCCGGATTACAAATGTAAGAGGATACATAAATGCCCAGACAGTTTCTAATCGCAACGTCCTTCTCGTTAAATGAGAGATTCAGACATACACGTGATGAGTGACTCAGACATACTACAAGGCCATATATTCTGCTATAACAAGAAAAAATACAGAGTATATAAACTTCTAACCTTATTTATGGACTGGCCAGAGTTGAATGTTTGGAACAGACCTCATGAAAACCTTCTCGATAATCTGGTTTAGAACTTCAGTTACGGCTCAACCAGCATAGATAAGCTCATCCCACTTAGAGGGTTACACTGATCACATCTGTTGTAGTTTTCCAGATTAATCCCGATATAAACCTTCTCCTGAATGAATACAATTTTAAGGATTGCGCCGGCTACAGAAATCACCGAGACTTGCACACATAAAGATATCGCATGTTTCCCATGCCAAACAAATGCAATGACAGATAATATGGATCGCGATATGATCAAGTATGCACACAGGAAGGCTTTGATTATGTGAAAACGATATCAACAATAGTCAGGAGTCTAGATGCATCTGAGGCCTTAGTTGTTGCCTCTATTATTCGGTGAAGATTATTCGACACTCCCAAATATTAATGACTCCGGTTATCAACGACTTCTCTTTCTCCCATATCCACTTTAATCCCAAGGAAGTTCCCGCACTAGATAAAGCGTAGAACATTTATGCCCGTCAATGTAGCAGACTTCTCCGTTATACTGTGAAGCGGTTCCAAAGTGATGTCGGGTGCCATAATGTAGAGAAGTGTCAGAGATTAGCATCTAAAATAGAGACTTTGAATCCTTCCACTGCGATATGCAAGCCAACTTCTGGTAGCAATCTTCGGGCTACAACTGATAATAGATTTGAAAGTCGATGATTCCCGTCACTATTCTTTAGCCCTTCATTCTGATCTTTTGATATATTTCTCTTTAGGCTGATTTATTTATTCATGTTTTAATTTTATTCATAAATTCTTATGTATTCATGCTATAACCTGAAATAGTAAACCTTGTATGATTCTAGTCTTGATATTTCTTTGGATAGTTATAAACTGTTAGTAATCTCTCTCTAAAATGCTTTGTGAACAGCTAGAAGCTGGAAGGTGATGAGAGATTGCTTAGCGATGAAAAACTTGAGGCATCTTATGAGGAAGTCATGCCAACCAAAGAAATGATCAAGCGTGATGTCACAACTTGCAGCCATGGAACTGAGCTGGTGGTTAGAGGGAGTCCACTTCCAGAAGTCTTCTTTGCAATCTCTGAAGCAGGGATCAAGAGGGAGTTTTGTAACTCACTGAGAAGAAGTGAATATTACTGTATTGCAAGGCTAGGTGCTAAATCCTTAGAGGATCCCTTCAGCTGCTGAGATCAGAATTGCTCAAAGATTGTCATCTGGATTTGATATTGGTAGCTCCGCAAACCTATTCAGAATAGAGTGATCTGCTATGAGGTCGAGGAGGTCTACCTTGAACTCTCTGCAGTACCAGAGGTGTGCGCTGGAAAACACTTATCTAAGTCAAAGTGTTGCAGGAAATCTTGGATGAAGAGGTCAGAAGGTTGATGCAAGTGCTTGAAGATTCAGAGGGAGCCTGCTGAGCCTGAAGAAGATGGTAATCTTGTTGCAGCAAAGCATATCCTGAGATACTTGCGTGGCACAGTTGAATATGGATTGAGATATTATTCAGGTTGGATCTGCTATGATATCCTGGTGCAACAGGAAGCAGTCATATGTAGCATTGAGTACAGCCGAGGCAGAGTATATTGCAGCTTGTATGGCAGCTCAGGAAGCAGTGTGGCTTCATAAGCTCCTTGCAGGATTATATGGGCAATTAATGGAGCCTACTATCATTCATTGTGATAATCAGAGTTGCATGAAGCTATCTGTCAATCTTGTGTTCCATGACAGAATCAAGCAGGTTGAGATCAAGTACCACTATATCAGAGATATGGTACTGCGAAAGGCAATATAGTTGAGGTATATCAGCACTGATGAGAAGACGCTAGACATTCTCACCAAGCCTCTCTCCAGAATCAAGTTTGTGTACTTTCGAGATAAGCTTGGTATGGTGGATAATCCAACCTTGACTGAGTAAGAGTCTCAGTATCAATGAGTCTTGTTTAATGAGTTCTTCTCTGAGAGAGAAGTTCGAGGTGAAATCCCTTGTTAATGCATTTTCCTCTGAGACGGAGGAATTTGAGGTGCAAGCCCTTGTTAATGCATTTTCTTCTGAGACGGAGGAATTTGAGTTGCAAGCCCTTGTTAATGCATTTTCCTTTGAGACGGAGGAATTTGAGGTGCAAGCCCTTGTTAATGCATTTTCCTTTGAGACGGAGGAATTTGAGGTGCAAGCCCTTGTTAATGCATTTTCCTCTGAGGCGGAGGAATTTGAGGTGAAAGCCCTTGTTTCCACCCTCGAGTTGAGTCATGGTGGATGTCATGTGTGTGACTCCATGACATATGTTGTACTTGTGTTTCACCCTCTGAGAGAGAGTCATGGTGAAAGTCACGTTGAGGTGACAACATCACGCAAGTGATGAACACTTGTACTTACCATAGTATGGTTGTAGCCATTATGGTTGATATCGTGTTGAGGCGATATCTAATATCACGTTGAGGTGATATTCTTTTTTTTTTACATCTGGTTGTAGCCAATGTGATGGGCATCATGTTGAGGTGATTTGTCTTGAGCAGCTGAAAGTTCTCTCCCTAGCTGAGAGGGAGTGTTAATGTTATTGAGCAGCTTCGGGTTCATCCTTCCAGCCACGAGTGAAGACATAAATCAATATAGCCTATCGGCTATTTATTTATATGTGTTATGAATTGGCAACAATATAATTTTCTATAAGGGCCGACCTTCCTTGTAAATAATATATTTTATTTGTAATTGTATTTCTCTCCTTGGCCGACCTTGTGCATGAAGAGGTGCGACCTCTCTCTCATTGCATATATATACAAGGTCATTTCTATTCCTTCATGATCAAAAAAGTTTGAATTATTTCAGTCAAATGCGAATTTCCTTAAGGGCAGGTTGTGAATCTATTCAAGGGCAAAATTAGAAGTGCAGATTATTATCAGTCATTGCATCTGTGTAAGGTGCTGAAGGATGGCCTTGTAATTGGCCTCATTGTAAAGAGATTTGTTGTTGCCATATATATATAAAAGAGTGATCTTTGTTGCTGGGTTTTTTCTCCCTCAAGAGGAGGGTTTTCCCAGGGTATCTGCTGTGTTATTGTGTCTGATTTTGAATTAATTTTCTGTGCATTAAATCTGATCATTAATTTAACAAATGATATTGAAACCTCGGGTATGAAATGACTGCTATTTTGGTGACTGAAAACCTACTCTTTTTCTGTTTTTTGTGCCAAATCCTAGCGGGCCTTAATCAAATCTGCAACTTAGATGTATTTGAAACCTTAGGGCTGTGATGAGCCCTGCTGGCTCTCTACTCAAAACCCCAATTTTTCTTAAGTCTTTAGGTGTTATTTAGTTTTTTAGAGAATTTTTGATAGACAGAAGAGAAGGGGCGCACATCATAAATGCTCATAAAACATAAATTTACACTATTTGCTTCAGAATGGAAGTGTAGATTGCATTATTTAACTGTGACAAATAGATTGCAAATGATACACATACCGGAATATCTCTAGATTATTTAATTAAAGAAATTGCCAGTATGACAGCCGGAAATGGTGAAATCAAGCAAATAAGCACGCCAAATCTCCAGATTTGACTTCTCCCACTCCAAAACGTGGTACAATGCTCTGGTAGGGGTAGACGCCAAGGTTGAAGCACAAAAATGAGCAAAGAAGAAGGCGTTTCTTTTACTTCCTTCACACGCCTTTCCAGAACAAGCACAATATTCAATGCAAATGTACGGCCCAAGTCAACTACTGGAGAAACAAGATGAAAGCTGAAGAGTTGTTGGAGAGGACGCCTCAAGATGAAGAAACCCTCTTTTGAACTGAAAAACCCAAATAATAATTCTCTGTCTGAATCTGTAGGACCTTTGGATGAAGCTCTCAACATGCACTGATTCGATTGATCTTTCACAATCTCAAGAGTGCTCACACTGAAGAGGTATCGTTCTTCAATGGCAGTTTGTTCAAACCCTGATCACAGGAGAATGCATAGGAAATGGCACAAGGCAAAGTCGAAATTATGAAAAGTTGAGTTTCTCATTGCTAGAAATGCCCTTTTATGCAAAGGCACGAATCCCAAGAAAGATACGCCACTTTTGGATATTAAAATCTTTTAAATAATATTTAATTCATTTCAATAGTATATGAATTAAATACTTGGGCGCACTTTATCCATTTAAGTGATTTAAAATATTAAATCACTTTTAGAGAATATTTAAGTGATTTAAAAATATAAAGTCAATTTGACTTTATAATTAAATATTAAATCAATTAATATTTAAATCACTTAAAAACCCATAACTCACTCAAAACACCATATAATCCTGTGCCGTCCGAAGCTATCGACTCCTGCACTGCCAATGCCTGCTGTGAACCAGTCACTGGGCTCTGAAAACCAGAACGATCAAACTCTCCAGAAAGTACCACTGACCCTCTAACCAATCCAGCTAGCCCACAAGGGTCCAATTAAGGGCTAACACACTGCAAACAAGATCACGCTGAAAAGGGGGACATTACAAGGGCCCACAAATAAACTGTTTTTTCTTCATTTTGACCTCAAAAGAGTTGCAGTTAACAATCTGCCATAAACTCTCATAGTCCTCCTTGGTGGAAAAATAATTGTTGGTAACTGTTATATACCTTTGAGAATGAAGATAAGCAATGGAAACATGCAAAGCAGCTTGAAACGTGCTACAAACTGCCACTGAATCTTGTAAAAGTCTATTGAAAACGTGCTGTGACTACTGTGTGTCTCATAAAGACTAAAACCTTTGTTCTGAAATTAAAGAAAAAATTGTTTTAGTATTTACTAGTTCTCTGGATTGAGAATACAGTAATATGCTTGAGCCTAGATATGTAAAACATTAAAATTTAGAAGTGTTTCAACTATCAGGGCTTTGTTCGTCAAGTTCCTTAATTTTTGAGCATTTTTTTGTAGTTGATCTGGCAGTGGAGGATGGGAGATGTCACCATCAAATATAGCTAAATTGTTTTCTTCTTTCTGCACAGTTGTTAATGGTTTTTATGCATATACTTTGAAATTCAATGTACTTTCAATATGGGAAACCATGGTTATTCAGTCTAGGTATATTATTCTATGAAAATTTCTAACATCAGTCATTGGCATTAGATTGTTTGTTGTTTTCTGGCTGAAAAATCATAATTGCTTTGCTTTGTTTAGAATTTTTAGATTGCAATTGCCATCTTTACATATATCTGATTGCACCTTGCATTATTTCAAACTTTATCAGCAGCACTAAGATAAGACTTTAATATCTATAAGGGAGTTTATTTATTGATCCAGGACCCTATCATATTTCATTGTTTTGTTAATAGGAGCTGTTAGAACTTATGGGCATGCCGGTTTTAAGAGCCAAGGGTGAAGCTGAAGCACTTTGTGCACAACTTGATAGAGAAGGCTGGGTGGATGCTTGTCTTACAGCTGATAGTGATGCATTTCTCCATGGGGCTAAATGTGTAATAAAGTGCCTTCGAGTAGATTGTAAGGCATGTTTATACTTCATCTTACAGAGTAAAGTAACTTTATTGAATTTTCTCTTTTTTGGGGTGACAGAATTTATGAAAATGAAACCTTTTTTGGGGGGTCATTCTTTAATTTGGTGGGCTATTACACAGATCACTTAATTTTTTGAGCTAATATGCATAATTACCATCAATAATCTTGCAAACTTAGTTATGTAAATAATTGATCTGACTTAGCTCAACTTGGGTTTTTAGCAGTTTACAAGGGTCACAATACCATCTGCATAACCATATGAATATTTTGGAATTTGCAATATGTTTGAGTAAATTAATTGACACTTGTGTCAATTTAAGGTAAATGGTTGAACTATGAAAGAATATTGAAGTAGATTAACACTTGTGTCGGTTTAGGGAAAATGGTTGAACTAGCACATGCAAGGAAATTGGCAGACTAAAGTAGGAATATAGCCTTTAGTGTTCTAAAATGCTTAAGGATCTTTGTGTAAAGATTGACACTTAGAAGTTACAGTACTTTGGATAATGATGGGACAATTCCCTAGCTATTTGGACAATTCCCTAGCTATTTTCCCACAAAGGTACTAAGCAAAATACCTGGAATCAATGTGTAAATTCCTCAATATTCTTAGTACATTCCACCCAGCCAAGCATACCTCCTTGGTAGCAAAACAATCAAGTGTGCAAGACCCTTAAGCAAGTAGAATCTTGACATATAGACCTTTGATTCATAAGAGCTTTAAGCAAGCTTTCTGGGCTTACCAGAAATTCATCTTTCCCTGCAGGTCCTGAAGATGAACTCACAAGACCCTAGCTGTACCTGGGGTAAACTGGGTACCCAGAGAGAAGTAACAAAATTCAATGAAAAAATAGAGAAAAAAAAACTATAATCTAATCTATCTAAATCTGTTTCTTTCTGGTAGCTATCAAAACCATAGAAGCAAAAATCTCCAAAAAATCGTGATTATACTCGATTTTTTGCGAATCAGTCCCGCAGGCAATTTTTCCCCTGCAAAAATCCTGCCTTCTTAAAAAACTGTTGACTGTGATTTTCAACGTTTTTTTCTCGTTTAAACTGCATCTGAAACCTTAATCAATCTCCCGCTGTGATGATCACCCCTGATTTTTTTTTTTGGTGTTTTGTTTTCAGAAGTAGATGGAAATGAAGAAGAGTTTTGTCTTCAAGACTCATTCAACATTATGAATGCATGCATTGATAATATTATAACATTGCAAGAGAATATCTTTGCATTACATCAAAGCATATAAAAACTCTATTGAAAAGAGATTTGATTAACAAACTTTAATCAGCTTAAAGGAATTAATATCAGACCTGTTCATAAACCAAAAAGTGGACTTTCCAGTCATTCAATGAACAGCAACACATTCCAACTCCTCACGGAAAGTGCTAATCAATCCCAAACTGTCTCTTCTCATTAAGCCATCATTTTTCAATGCAAGGACACCTCAAAGGCAGATTGCAGACCTCTGATAATGCAGATTGGAAATCAGTTTGAAACCCCAATACAAGAGGAATGGTATGGCCTCCTTGTAGGGGCGATTTTGCCACAAAAATCAGTTCTTTAGCAAACACCACAAATGAACAGTCTAAAGAAGCTGCCCAATTGTGAGGAATCCAAAAGAACAATACCTAGAATGATATCTTTCCGATTCACGGAGATATGAACAATATTATGTTTCCCAGCACTCAGAAAAAATATTTCCAGAATTCAGAAAATCAATACCAACACTTAGAAATTGAATCTAATCTTCTCTAAACTCACACCACACTAGCAAAATCCGCACACCACACCAAACCCTACAAACCCACATCAAAAAACTCGATATATCTTCATATTATTCAACTCCAAAATCACTCAACAACCAAAAATCACTGAAAGATATGATAATTTGAACCCCAACCAGCTAGGCTGGGTCTTTTACCATTGAAACCAGCTATCTAGTGAAGGCTTTTCATCCTCCAACCAGCAAAGATGAACTCAGGAAGCATTCCTGTAGCATAACATTAAGTTGCCGAAGCTAAGATAACCAAATGCGAGCTCAAGTGAAAATATATAGATTGAAGGAGAAATTAGGGCAACCAAAATTCAAATTCTTTTCCCTCCAAGAGGTTTGACCCAACTAGAGCTCCCAACTTAAAACATTTTATTTAACTTTATTCCCCTTCTAACTTGGCGTCCACTTTTGGAGGCAACGGTGCAACCATAATCTTTTAAAAAAAAATATTAACACCTCCTTACTTTGGCGTCCCTTTGATGCATAAACTGCACTTTTAAAACAACTTAAAGGCATCACATTCCTAGGCAATGAACAAGGGGGTCTCTCATGAACCCATTACCCTTCACTTAAGTCATAAAGTGACTTTATGTAAGAGACCTGGTGTCTCTCAACCCCAACTAATGCTGAAGAATGCAAACTTTTTTTGTGTTTTGCTGATTTTGTAGTGTTTTTGTGGTTTTTTTGCAATATATGGTTTTTGTGATTTTTCACTAAAGTAATGTTAGGTAATGAAAATACAATGAAATAAACTAATAGTAATGCAAACTAAGTAAATTAGAGCTGCAATGACTTTCTTATTTCAAACGAATGATTACAATGCCAAAGAGATTACATGCATGTAAAAAGGAAGCCAGTGCATTATTGAAAAACCTGATTTTTGCTTGCAGCCGCTTGAAGAAACCCTTGATTTGTACGTCCTGGTTTGGACAGTGATTTCTCCCAGTCGAATTTGCCTTGAACAGACTTTCCCTGCCTAGGCGTCACCAATGATGATGAATGGAAGCTGAAAGGAGAGGTGTTTGGCTTCCAAGAAGAAAAGACGTCCTTTCTGCTGTATGTATGGCCTGTCAGCAGCAATAAATGCAGCCGTATGGCACTTGAAAGGTGTGCCAGATGAATGATTTGAACAGCCACAACAAAGAATATCCCTTTTGGTGAAAATCGATTCAAACCCTCAATCAAAACTTCACAATATGCTCAAATATGACTTTTGTATGAAGCCACTCTGTTCAACAACCTTCAGTTGATCTTCCACAACCTCAGTATGCCTGACTCTGAAAAGGTATCATTCTCCAAAGTCTGAAATTGCACAAATTTGCAGAAACCCTTGTTTCTTGACAAACTCCCAAGTTCTCAGAGAGAAAAAGACAAATTAGAATAATCAACATATAAGTTCGATTTGTCTTGGAGATATTAAATACTCCCTTCAAGAGGCTCGATTCCCCAAAAAGCATTTAATAATGTTTTAATGATAATTAATTTTCAACTTTTAAGGCTTAGGAAAATAATCCTTAAGTGGGCATACTTTCTCCTTGAGTATTAATTACTCATTAAATAATATTGGCCCCACTTTATTATAAAGTCATTAAATAACTTTATAATATTCTTTTTAATCATTAATATCTCATAATTTGACTTTATAATATAAAGTCATATCATTAATTAATTAATTATCATTAAATGCTCCAATTATCACCCATTTGCTAACTCAACTGCCAAATTGGGTCGAGTAAGAGAATACCAACTGGACCAAGTGCCCTGCCAGAAATAGAATGCCCTGATAGCCTGACTTACTATAAATAGTAAGTTTCAAAATATCACTCTGTGAACATCTGCAAAGGCCCAAACCTGAATCAGAATGTGGAGTAATGTCCCTAACCACTGGGTAACTGCAATAGAAGACCCTCTAACCACAACTGTCAGCCTACAAGGGTCGAAATGATAGGCTAACCCCTCAATCACACAAACTGTCTAGGAAGGGGACATTACACTTTATAAAAGACTTAAGTGATGAAGACCAAATATTTCTTTGAAAACATTAAAACTCACCAAGGCCAAAACTGGAAACCACTGCACTGAATTGATAAAGGAAGAGAGGCCAAGACCAAGTGCTAAAAATAGCAATTTGCTAAAAATAGTAAGTGAGTCAATTCTCTCAATTGATTCGATTGGAGCTGAATTGGAACTTACTAAAAATGGTAAGTAAAAATAGCCACAACTAAAAATAACAACTTTGCTGAAAACTCAAAAAACCTCCACAAAAAACTCATCACAGGACACTACGTCCCCTAACCATATCCACTTAGCCTATGGGAACCGAGGAATAGGCTAATGGAAAACTCGTACTAAACTAGGTGCAAGAAGGGGACATTACAATGTGTAAAGTAGAAGTGTGTGCTTATCAAAGGGATTCAAAACATCAAAGAGAATTTCCTCAAGTTTTTAGATGTCTTTAGATGGTTAGCCATGATCAAAGGAAAAGTTGCATAATCATCAAAGTCATCCAAAGCGAATCTAGAAGTCTATTTTTAGTGCATGAATCATCAAAGTCACCTAGTGCTGCCAATCTAGAACTCTATTTTAAAGCATGCTAAAAATAGTTAGTGTTGTCACCCTTTTTAGAGAAAGGAGCATAGTTGGGGATTTGTTATTTTAAGTCAAAGCTATTTATTGCTTGTACTATTTTTAGTAGTGTTGGCGTGACAATTCACACCTCTGGAGTATGAATTGGCCACAGATAGCTATGCAAAGTGTGTAATGATTGCTCTTCAAATTAGGAGGGGAAGCTCCCTCTTGTGCTGATATGCGTGAAAAAGTAAAGTAATCTAACTCCTATCTTTTTGAATCAGCTGGAAGAGGTATAAGGTTAAGGAAACAAAAAACGTTGCAGCTAAGGATTTTCTCTGGTTTTGCAGATCTTTAACTACAACTAACTAAATGCTTTTAATCTATCCTATTTCCTCAAGAGAAACAAAGCATGAGGACTTAGGAGCAGGGAATGTTTTGGATGATAAACTTTATAACAGGATTTCCAAGGAGGAGAGACCCCTATCCGAGGCGTAGGCTGATATGAAGGTTATTAGGCACAACATCAAACGACAAGCTTAATCACTAAATTTCCAAGGAGGAGAGACCCCTATCCAAGGCGTAGATATGTAACAAGCTTATTGGCAACAACTCTTAAATGATAATTCTTCTCTCTAAATTTCCAAGGAGGAGAGACCCCTATCCAAGGCGTAAATATGAAAGAACAACTATTAATCACAACACGAAATAACAACTAGGACAACAAATTGCATTGGTGAGACACACATACAATAAACAATCAAACTAGCAATTATATTTAATCTAAGGTGAACCATTACAATAACAATAACATTTAGGCAAGGCGGCACAACTATTTATTATCACCATAAAAGTTTGTGAATAGATACTGAATAGCAATACTACAGGCAAGGTGGCACAGCATGTATGCTATCACGATTAAAAGTTAATTACAAATGAGCAAAGTGCTCTTATTTATAGACATCAAAGGTGTAGGTAACCCCAAAATCACCTTGAGTCAGCAACCAATCTTGCAAGCATGCAAAATTTTATTGCTAAACCTAAAGAAAGGAAACTATACAGTTAACTGGAAAACTACCATTAGTTAACCGAAACAAGACTGAATTGAATTGGACATGTGCAACATGCAAGTCCTTATTGAAATGAAAGATAACTGATAACTAACATCAGTTAACTGATCCTAACTGAAAGTCTAAACTCCTATGAAGATATCTCCAAGGATGAGATGTGTGTGCATAAAATCAGCAATTAGAACTCAAGATTGATGTCGAGTTAACCGCTGCTCCTGACTCTATCCTCAAAAATAACTCCAGGTTCCAACTGGCTGACTACTCAAAGCCATCACGGGCTATCACCTTGTCCAAGAACATGTCGACTGCCTCCTCCTCTGGTACTTTAACGCTATCCACGATGATAATTTATTTGTTCAAATCCCTCTCACCTTCTGCGATCAGCCTCATGCGTTCTCTGACCTCTTCAGTTGCCTTTTTGAAACTAGTTGTCATCACTGAGAAGTGATCCAACTTGGATGCCATAGGATCTCCATCTAGACTGTCACGAACAAGCTGCTCAAACTCGGCTTGAATTACCCCAAGATCATTGT
Organism: Sequoia sempervirens; assembly: GCA_007258455.2. NCBI lineage: Eukaryota > Viridiplantae > Streptophyta > Pinopsida > Cupressales > Cupressaceae > Sequoia > Sequoia sempervirens. The sequence continues at coordinate 229,113,158 of VDFB02000007.1, forward strand.
AAGTACCATCCTCAAGAAGATAATGGCAAGGGATCTGAGTGATAAACTCACTGATGAGTTTGAGAGCTCTGGTAACATGTTCTCTGAGTGCATCCAACCTTGTAGAGATTCTGTCATATGTTTCCACCTTGAAGAGATGATGTTCTCTCCACATGAAAACCTTCCTTTTATCCTCATCTTCTACAATGGCGTCATATGCAATTGCTAACTGAGATATGAGAATCTGGTCCTTTGCCTTGCTTTGTGCTATGGCCAACTCAAGCTGATGAATGCCTTGGAGAAGATTATGCGCATTGAACCTCAACTAATATAACTCTGTGAGGTGACGACCTACAATAATGAAATCTTCAATCTTCCACGATTGAGTAACTGACCCAACCTCTGTTGTTTTGCAGGTGTCCCCTGGAGGTGTGGAAGACCAGGTGCTCTGCTTGAGTTTCCATGAATGAGATCAAAAATATGCTGCTAGAGTTGCTTGATTTTATCTTTAAGAAGTGCTTTATCTTCTCTATCCTTCATGACACACTCTTCAAGATTACTTGCGACAACCCTGAAGAGGCTTACGTCTGTTTCTCTAGTGCTCCTGCCAAGATTTGCTTTGACGAAGGTGAAATCACCAACTTTAACTTCATCCAGGCTCTTACCCTCTGGTGGTGTAGCAACTTCAATGATGATCTTTGCTTCTAGAGTTTTCTCAATGTGCACCTGCTTCTTGATTTTCTTGTTTGCTCTCTCATGATAAGGATCGCCAAACTCAGACAAATCAAGCTTATATGAAGGCTCTCGCCTCTGTCTTCCCAAGGACCTCTCGAGCCAACATGAATGAACAATGTTATCTACTCAAGGAGAGACTGCTACTGTTTTATCAACCTTTGATGGATCAAATGGTGCTGAGGTTGGCCGAATGGGTGATTCTGGCTCTGAGTCTATATCAATGGGAGGTGACTGTGGTGAAAATGGTGTATCAGGAGATGAATCCGCTTCAGCCTGTATGACTGTCTCCATTGGAACTTCAGGTACCCTTTCAACCTGCTTCTGCTTCCGCTTGCCAATACTTCTCTCCTTTGTGTTTCCACTGACTTTAACACCTTTAGGTGGTTTCAAGATAACCTTAACTCGAGGCCTTGACCTTGAGGTAGAAGGTAGTGAGGAAAACCCTACTAGCGGCTCTGTAACTGGAATTGTCTTGCGCCTTCTCTTACTTTCCAAGAAGTGCATGCTGGTTTTGATAACTGTCTTTGACATGTCCTCAATTGAAGTACTCTCCCTGGCATACCAATCTGGTTGGCGAAGTGGTTGGTGAGCAATTTGATCTTTGACGAATGAGCTAAGCAACACCTCTCCGTCATCATCTGACAAACCCTCAACATCCTCTGATAGGAAATCAACAAGTTGAGCAATAGTAAGTCTGTAGTAGTGACGTCAACGGACTTCAAATTCGTCTTCACAGTTGGCCCAAAAGTCCTCAAGTGCTGGCTTGTGTGAAATACTTCGCTCCAACCGAGCCGCATAATGACCCAAAGGATCATAGGAACGCCTCTCGATGAGAAACCTGAGATTGAGTTTTTCTAACTCGTTTGTCATTAACTTGCAATCAGCGGCTGCCTTGTATTTGTAAATACCCCATCTGAAAGGAAAGGTGAATGCTGGCTTCTGTCGACTGCGAAGAAAAGAGTGAACCTCCTGAGCTTGTCTTAGAAACTCCATAAATAGGACCTAGACTGACGAGTACCTTGGTAGCATCAGAGGTTTTCCGGTGTAACCATACACTGGGATATGTGTGAAAGTGGGGAATTGAATGAACCAATCCGCCCAACTCTCCATTGCTAATTTTTCCTCTGGTGAAACCTGATGTGCATTTCATTATCAAGGTCTTTGACTGTCTTCATGAGGAAGTGGTCATTCACCGCTTTGAAATCCTGTCCAGCCTTTGAGAACTCCAATTGAGAATAATAATCGTGAACATGTTGAACACCAAGAGTTCCATTGGTCTTCAAGCGTCTAAAATTGCCTTGGAACGCAATCAAGTAGACTAGATAAGACACCATGTGAAACTTGTGGATTTTGAGGAATCCAGTGATTTGCTGGTGAAGGCACTCGCTGATTAACATGGCCCATTCAAAATGTTCTTTACCGTCAAGGATTTGAGAAATGACATAGAACATCCACGGTCAGAAAATATTAGCCTCCTCCTGACTTGTAATCCGGTTGAGTAAAGTTATCAAAATAGCAACTTCATCCTTGAACTCGCTGTGACCAACCTTCTTTGACATGTTGGTCTTTTGTACTTTCAGTCATCTCTGAGCAACTTTCGCTGGGATCTTTCTTTGTCTTCATACCACATCTTATCACAAGCCTCAATGACTACAGTGAAATTGTTTGAATGAGGAGGAATAGAAAAACACTTCTTGATGTCCCTTGGCTTAAGGCTGCAAATGACTCTTCCATCAGCTGATCCGATTTGTCTTGTGGACGAGTCGTAATGCTTAATGCAAGCAAGAACAAACTCGAGATCGAAAGCTATGATAGGAATAGACATTGCTGCCAGCAACCTGGAGCACTCAAGATTCTTCACTGTATTGCTGCTAACGCTTCCAACGTGTTCAGATTAACCACTGGGTAGACACAGTAGACACGACCCAAGTCTGTGTCCAGGGTTTTCAAAAAGTCATGTATCAAGACCAATTTGGCCTTGTAATCTATAGGGTTGAATTGCATTTTGAAAATCTGGATTTTTGACTGTGAAGTTGGGTATGTTCAGACAAGTTTCAGAAAAAGCTGAAAAAAGCTCTGGATGAGGCTAAAAATAGCTAGTTGCGGGAAAAATTTTCAGAATTTTTCTGAAACGTGGGTTTTATAGAGAAATGAATTCTAAGCAAACCTAGATTGTCAAAAATTCGAAAATTTGAGTTTTAGCAAGGCATGCAAAGGCTTTTCAGTTGAGAACTGTAGGGGTTTTAGAGCTTCCCGAGGAAATTTTTCCCGAAAAAATTTGGAATATGGGTTTTGTAGGCAATGGAATTCTAAGGAAACCTAGATGATTCGATTTTGGAAAATATGTGTTCTTGGCCCACATGCAAATGAATCTTCGAAAAAAAGCACAGTGCTTCTAGAATAAAAGCAGCGGGGCAATTTTCTCGAAAAAATCTAAGACATGGGTTTTGCTGCTGTCGTTGAAATATGTGAACCCAGATGATCAGACTCTGAAAATTTTGTCATTTTCTTTGACATTTGAGAGAAAACCTAAGACAAGAATAGAAGAATTTTATACAGAAGTTTATTTGTTTTGCCTCAAAAAGTTGCCTATGCTTGAACTGGATTAGATGAAGTCTGCATGCACTCAAAAATTGAAGTCTAGAAAATGTATTATTTGAACAATCTGGACCTCGTTTTGCGAAGAACATTGAAAAATATTGCTCAAAGCACCTTTAGATCTTCATTTGCTCAAGAAAATCATGTTTGCTTGCACTTGTGATGAGAATAATGGTGCCAATAATGACTTAAATAAACAAATTTAAGTCTAAAGTCATCATAATTTGCATTAATATTAGGCGCCACCTTGATTGGACCTCAAAATGTACGACAATCTCTGATTGGACCCCCTTAACTCAGTTAACTGCTTGAGAAATTCGCCCTAAATAGAGCGTTGGCTTCTGATTGGACCAAATTTAGTTAACAATTCATGCAAAAATGAATTGCCCCTTTTGTAAGCAAAATTATGTTCAGTTGAAAACAATTAACTGAAAATTAAATAATATTTAATCTTAGTTCACAATCTCCACCTTTATAGGGCGCTTCATGTATGTGAGTCAAAAAAGTCAAACTTTGACTCTAGGCGTCATCTTCCAAAGTTAGAAATTTTATTGCAAATTTCATTTCACAAACCTCATCGGAGCCCATGTTCGACCACTGATTCTGATTGACTGATGTGTCCAAAAGACTGGCTAACAGTTTCATTGAAGAGCAGGATCAAAACTGACAAGAAACTCCTTGAGGCTGCAAACCTTGATTTTGAGATCTGAGGCTTCAAAATTCAAGGCGCCCCTGGCCTCCAAGGGCGCTTTTGGCTTCAAACTTAGTCAAATTTTCATCATTTTGGAAGGTGATTTTGACCTCCCTTCATCTCACATCCTCCGGCGTTTAGCAAAACTTCAGAACTGACAGGCAGGCTCATTGTGGAGCTGGCTCCGTTCTGCACAAGAGCTTTTGGAGAGCACTTTTCCAAATAACATAATTTGCTGGGTTAAAATCAAGGGCGCCCCTGGCCTCAAGGGGCGCTTTTGTTCCCAAACTTGGCCATTTTACAAATTGGCTAAAAATCCACTTAACTCCTGGCTGTAGGCTGCTGACTTGTCCTTTGACTTGACTGAGGTATGCAACAGAAAGCTAACAACGTCACAGACAAGATGAATACTTGAGATCACCAGAAAGACAGCATTCAAGGTTCCAAAACCCAAAACCTTGGGCGCCTTTGGCCTCCAGGGGCACTTTTTCTTTTTCCTTGAGATCTTGACCATGATTAGATCTTATGTTTGACTCCCAATTCCGGCAATTCAGCAACTCAGATTCACTCGCTGACAGATTCGTTACGAAGCCTAATTAGGTTTGAGACAAACATCTTGGGTATCACTTGGTCAGAAACCTTCATTTGGTCCCTCAAAAAGATGGGCGCTCCTAGCTAAGAGGTGTGCTTTTCACTCCAGTGTTAGTCATTTTTTCATCTCCCTCATTTTACGTTCAATCTCCTGTATCAAGTGCTAGACAGATCCTTTAGGCTGGCTGGTAGGCTCATTGCGAAGCTCAAAGTATTCCTGAGAAGTCTTCTTAGAAGTAACAAATCCCGAAATTGAAATCTGGGCCTTTGAAATCTAGGACGCCCCTAGCCTCCAGGGGCTCTTTTGCTCCAGAGTTAGAAATTTTTTGATGATTTTCATCCCGGTGAAAAAATCCCCTCCGAGATGAAGCTTTTTGATGATTTTCATCCCGGTGAAAAAATCCCCTCCGAGACGAAGCATCATTTTGCGCTTATCTCACCATAGATTCTTCATTTGAGTGTTTTTGGCTTAGATTTCGACACCCAGTCTCTGGCCATCTGCCATTGACGACATCGAAGGTCCTAACTTTCCACTTGAAAAAACGAAAACTACCCACCAGACTTAAACTGACTTTTAACTGAATCTGACTTCACCATTGTGATCGTGAAGCAAGATAAGCCAATCAAAACAATTTTCAGTCAATTCTGACAAGTTTCAATTTTTAGGGTTTTGCAACCTCATATAGGGGTGCTAGAAACCATAATTTTTCAGTTTTTTCAAATTTCACCAGTATCTTCCTGACGTCAAACTGACTCAAAGTCCATACTTGATTTGCCCAAAAATTGTGTTTTGACATCATTTTACAAGGTTTAGACTCTTTTAAGCAAAATGCCTTAATGAAGCAAAAAAAATTTGGTTTGGGTACAAGTAGTCTCTATCTTAACCCAAAGAGACCATGTTATTTGTAATGAATAAAATCTAGAACTTAATTGGAGGTTGTATGGTTTTAGTTTTAGTATCAGAGGGTAGGATTTTGTAATAAAGTTGCATGTCATGCAATCAATTATTCTTAGAGTAGAAGTAACAACTAGCTTTTTTATTTATTTTCATGTAGTATGTTTGTAAAATAGTATAAATGTTAGTTTTGGATCAGATTTAACAGAAAATAGAAAAGTAAACACAGAGAACAATGAACACTGAATTTACCTTGGGAAAACCCTCCTACTCGAGGGAGAAAAACCTAGCAAGATATTCTCTTATAAATCAGAAAAATAAGTGCAGAAATAGCACTCAAAATTAGGCCCTAGAAAGGCCAAATTTCATACAATGAATTTGCACTTGAAAATAGTGGGATTTCCTTGAATACACAAAATAATAACACTTCTCCTTGAAGCGAATCTGCTGCTCTTGAGAGTGAACCTGCTGCTGAAGAAATTCGAATTGGAATGGAGTGAATTGCTTGATTAAAGTGGAGACACATTCTCCTTTATATACAAGACTAGGCTACCTCTCTTCTAGAGCCGACCTAGCAATATAATATTTTGTTTAACAAATGATAGGCCGACTTGCCTATGATTAATTTTGCTTAGGAAAATACCTCCTGCAGCTATAAAACACTAACACTCCCTCTTAGCTAGGAAGGTATTCTCAAATATCCTCGTCATGGAGTCTCTCAACATGACGTCCACAATGGCTACACCCAATTGTGGAAAGCATAGCTCAATCTTAGAGATGTGATCTTGTACAAGGGCTTTCACCTCATATTTCTCAGTCTCAGAGAAATATACACTACAAGGGTTTTCACCTCATATTTTTTCGTCTCAGAGAATTATACACTTCAAGGGCTTTCACCTCATATTTCTCTGTCTTAGAGAAATATACACTACAAGGGCTTTCACCTCATATTTCTCCGTCTCAGAGAAATATACATTACACCAATCTTAATGATGCTGTGACTCCCTCTCAATGAGGGCTTCAATTTCCACATCCTTTGTAGCCTCTATTGGTTTTTCAAACTCCCTCTGAATGTCATTTCCTCCTCTTCGAAGTAACTGGTCGCAATGACAATCTGTATAGGTTCTCCCGACGAATGCCAATCACATGAGCTGAATTTACGTTGGAGTTCTTTGACCATGCAAGAACCTTTCCTTTAGAGAAGGCAACCTTGTACCCTTTGTCCTCCAAGGCTGAAATGGAGACAAGGTTCCTTTTGATCCCAGGTACGAACAATACATCACTCAAATGAAGAGGGATACCTGAATCTAGCTGGAAGGAAGTGGCCCCAACTCCCTTTACAACATAACTAGCATCATCTCCAATTATCACTTGTAAGTTAGGGTCTTTCTCTACTAAGTTTGTAAGATGCTCTCTGTAGCTTGTGATGTGACGTGAAGCACCACTATCTATCTGTTGGCGTAACAATTAGCACCTCTGGAGTGCGAGTTGGTACGGACAGCTATGCACAGTGCGTAATGACTGCTCTTCAAATTAGGAGGGGAAGCTCCCTCTTTTGCTGATATGCATTGAAAAATAAAGTATTCTAAATTCTATCTTTTTCGGCTCAACTGGAAGAGGCACAAGGTTAAGGAAACTAAGAACGTTGCAGCTAAGGGTTTTCTCGGGTTTTGCAGATCCTAACTACAACTAAACTAAATGCTTTAATCTATCCAATCTCCTCAAGAAAACAGAGCATGAGGAAAAAGGAGTAGGAATGGGTTTTACGATAAACTCTACAACAGGATTTCCAAGGAGGAGGGACCCCTATCCGAGGTGTAGGCTGAAATGAAGTTGATTAGGCACAACACTTAAACGATAATTCTTCTTCCCAAATTTCCAAGGAGGAGGAACCCCTATCCGAGGTGTACATTGAAAGAACAACTATTAAACATAACATAAGATAGCCAACTAGGACAGCAAATTGCATTGGCGAGACATGCATACAATAAACGATCAAACTAGCCACTCCATTTAACTAAGATGAACAAATACCATAATAATAACATTCAGGCAAGGTGGAGCAGACATTTATTATCACAGTAAAAGCTCATGAACAGATACAAAACAACAATTTTACAAGCAAGGTGGTGCAACATATATTACTATTGCGTGCAAAAGTTAATTACAAATGAGCAAAGAGCTCTTATTTATAGACATCAAAGATGTAGGGAACCCTAAAATCTTGATTCAACTACAGTTTTGCAAGCATGCAAGATTTTATTGCTAAACCGAAACAAGACTAAACTAAATGGACATGTGCAAGTATGCACGTCCTTATTGAAATGAAAACAAAGTGAAAACTCCAACTGTACATTGATGATTCCAAGACTGACATAGCATGAAAGGTGGAACAACAAGTTAACTCGGAAAGAAGCATCGAGTTAACTGCTGTTTCTGATGTCTATCCTAAAAAGGTGGGACGTCCATGATCTAGAGTTCACTGGCCCTGATCTCGAGCAATCACCCCCTCCATGAGGTCGTTGACTACATCACCTTTTGAAGGTCGTTAGATGTCTCAATTGTCAATTCACTGCTTGTCAGCAACTCCAGCAATCCTGGAAATCTCCGCACACTTAAACTGGCATTTCACTGACTAGTAACTCTGGTAGCTTTGCAACTAAAGTGATGGCCATTGTTTCTTCTGTAGCTTTACGCTTCTGACACTTCTCACATTTTTTCACGCTTTTCTCTATGGAAAAGTGTTGCATGATGAAACCGCGAAGTTTGACTACGAACCCTCTAATTGTAAGAAATGCTCCTCACGAACTCGGTGTGCACAACGATATCAACCCTCTAAACCGGTCTTGGAAGACAATCAGCTATACAAGGCATGAAACCATGTGGACTTGAGTGACTACGCCTGTCAACACTTCGGATGTGCTTGATACAAATCGATGTCAGCTTTCCTGAATGTTATCATGAATTAAGACCGATTTGGTCTTGAATTCAGTCTGTGTGAATTGCATTCTGAAAAACTTGCCCGTTGACTATAAACACGGCTATGTTCTAACAATTTTCTCCGGAAAGCCAAAATGACTCCTGATGAGGCTAAAAATAGCTTGTCGGGGGACAATTTTCACAAAAAATTATGAGACGCGGGTTTTGTGCAAAAAATGATTTTAAGCAAACCCACAACGTTATAAATTTGAAAAAATTCCTTTTAGCTTGACATGCAAAGACTTTTCCGAAAAAAAGCAATTGAGTGTAGGGGTTGCGGGGGCAGATTTTTCCGAAAAATTCTGGAATATGGGTTTTGTGTAGAAGATGATTCTAAGCAAACCCAGATCCTCCGATTTGAAAAATATTGACTTTTCCTCTACCATGCAAAGGAATTTCTAGAAAAAAGCAAAACTTCGAAAATGGAAGCTCTGAAGCAAATTTTCCTAAAAAATTCTAACACATGGGTTTTGTAAAGAAAGTCGTGCACAACCAACCCAAATGATCAAAATTGTCAAAAGTCGCCAAATCTTGGACATGCGAAGAAAACCTAAGATGAGAATAGAAGAATTTAAGACAAAAGATAGAAGTTTTTATGTTTCTACTTCTGCAAAAATCTCCATGCTTGTCTGAAGTTTGTTGATTATTCTAGACCTGTATCTGCAAGGAAATCTGAAAAAATAAATGTAGCGCCTTCAAACCATGCTTGCAAGAGAGAAAACATGTTTATGCTCAACCTGCTGTGAGAGAAATGGACGCCTCTTTGAATATTCAAAGAATTTTGGGGTCTAGGTGTCACATTTAAGAGAATCTTTAATTTAAAATGAAATATTTTGATTGGACCTCATTTCGTTTAAACAAAGACTGACTCAGAGTTTCAAAATATTAAAATATTCAGCTTAACTCAACATGCGAATTGCAATTGAGTCTCAAAATAGGCGCCAATATTAAAATATTGAAGAAAATCGCCCCATTAAAGTTGACATGCTGAAACTGAAAATTTAATACTTTTTAATTGAATTAACTGAATTCTCTCTTTCTGGGTTTGCTTAGAATATTTCACTGATTCTGAAAAGTCCAAGTTTGACTCTCCAGGCATCCCCTAGCAAAAGTTGAGATTTTTAACTAACTTCCTATTTTGTAGCTTGTTGAAAACGTCACAGTTGCCTCTGTTGAACTCTGATTTCCGGGTGCTTGATTGATGCTGGAGTTGAGCTATCACATCCACTGCGAAGCCAGAATTACTGAGATGAAATGTTTGTTGGGAGCTGCAATTGTTAAAAACCATGTTTGATGCCTCAAAATAAAAGTCGCCTTTTATTAAATTCATATACAGGCCACCAGACTTGGCCATTTCTCTGTTTTGCCATCTCGCGCTTCAAACTGCCACTGCCGGTGAATGATGACTCCCGTCGACTGGATGATAGATCCATTGCATAGCTAGAAGAATTCCGCAAATAATGACTGTATGTAAGGCATTTGAAAGTTGATTTAAGGCCCTCAAAAACAAGGGCGCCCCTGGCTTGCAGAGGCGCAATTACCATTTTGAGAATGATTTTGAAAATTGCAACTTTCACGTGAACGCTATACTTTGACCCTTGACATCAGGAGCTGGACTGCTCTAATGCGCACGCCATTGATCCCATCACGAAGCTGGAACAACTTGGAAGAGATGTCCCTGGAAGTGACAAAGCGAGAAAACTGCTTCTAAGACCTCCAAGAGAAGGGCGCCTTTTTCAAGGGAGTATGTAATTTCCATACTTGGCCATTTTTCTGCTTGTTTTCATTCTTCAGTATTTTCCGCTAATCCTTCACTCATTGGCGTTGGACAAACCCTGAGGGCTGACGGTTGGATTCACTGAATAGCTAGGAGGATTCTACATAGGTCTTGTGAAGACGACGACTGCTAAAAAACCCCATCTAACTAGCCAAAAGGCTAGGCGCCCTTGGCCTATAGAGGTACATTTTGATATTTCTACTTTTTTCCACCCTCTATTTTATGTGTTTGCTAGAACTACTGCCACGGTCACTCAGAACATCTGACGATCTCGCGAATGGATGCATCATGGAGTTGGGTTGAATCAGAAGAGATCCCTAGAAACGAAATCTGCAAATTCAATCATTTGAGGGGTCTAATTCAAGGGCGCCCCTGAGCTATAGGGGCGCAAAAACTGCAAATTTGACTGTCCTTGTGATGTGCAAACTCTTTGTACCTTTCGCTTCCGCCTTCAATTGCTGGAGTTCTGCAATTTGGATGGGCTTGCTTGATAGCTTGTCGGAAAGCTTGTTGTACCCAAAACCAAAATTTTTGCTTCACTAAGGCATTTTGCTTAATTGAGTCTTAATCTTGTTAAAGTGTTCTCAGAAGGTCGTTTTTGGGGTTTTTAAATATCGAGTTGGTGTCAGTGTCATGTCATTCTGTCACTGAAAAGATTTAAGAAAAGTGAAAATCTGAACGAAAACATCAAAATTTTCTATCTCTGGAGAAGGGAGCACTTTCTCAAATGGGCGCCCTATCTTTTAGGGGTCCAGATCCTGTTTTTAGGGTTTGTCACCTCCAGCAGACATTCGTCCGGCATCACGTCAGCTTTGCAGTGAGCTATCAAGTCTGTCAAACGGACCTGTTTCAAGCAAGTTGTGGTGAATACAGCGCAAAACAAGGCGAAAGTGAAAATTGACTAACACTGGTAAAAAGCGCAGCTTTTGGGAATGGCGCCCATCTTTTTGAGGTGCCAAATGAAGGTTTTTGGCTAAATGCCATCCAAGATGTTTGTCTCACTTTTGTTCAAGCTTCGCAACGCATCCGTCAGTGGGTGAATCTGAGTTGCTGAAGTGCCTGAACCTGAGGTCAAACGTAGGGTCAAATCTTAGTCAGAACGTCAGAGGAAAAAGCAAAAGAGCACATTTTAGGAAAGGCGCCTAAGCTTTTCAAGCCTTTAATGCTTTCTTTCTGATGATTTTAGATATTCAATGTGTCCGTGTTACGTTCAGCTTTCCGTTGCCTGTCTCTGTCAGTTCGTGAGATGCCTCAGCAGCTTGCAGTCGAGGTTTTTGTGATATTCTAGCCAGTTCCTGAAATGGCTAAGTCTGGGACGAAAAGAGCAACTTTTGAAAAAGGCGCCCTTGTTTTTCACCCCTCAGATGTTGTTTTCTTGGGAAATGTGCGCTGCATTTGTTAATGCGAGAATGATATGCATTTCACAGCGGTGAACACGAGTTCGATCCACGAAAGTTAGAAAATGCAAAAGTTATGAAGAGTTGCTTTTCGCCGATGCAATCTGAGAAGTCAAAATTTGGCTTCAGTCGGAGAAAAGAGCAGCTTTTGAAAAACTTGGATTTTAGTGCTTTAGATGTCGAGTTTTATAGCGTCGTCTCAAGATATCTTTTAGTGGGGTTTCACTAAGCTGCAATGCACAATAAAGCCGATCAATGGAGAATCAGTCAACGGTCAGCCGAGGAAGGGATGAGCGAGAGGTCGGCCAGAGTTTTGGCTAAATTTTCATGAAATTTGGCTACCGTCACGGAATTCGCTTAAGAGTTCAAAGTTGAATTTTCGAAAGTGAGTCGAATGGACGCCTTAACTGGAGTTCTGACTGCAGTTAGACTAAATGATTTCTGGGTTGTCATCTTCAGTTCATATGTTGGCATGTGGAGTGATCTTTCATTTTGCATGTCGAGTTAACTAGTTTGCATGTTCAGTTAACTATCTTGCATGTCGAGTTAACTTGATTGCATGTCCACTTAACTGAAGATTATCACTGAATGTCAACTAAAGTCCACATGCATGGCGAATTTGGTTACAGTTATGAAGTTTTAGTGAAGATGGCGCTTCATTGAGTGTCAACTGAAGTTCAAGAAGGGACGTCATATTTTGATGAAGCATTAATGTTTGAAGTAAGGCGCATTTGAGTGTTAACTTCAGTTATGAAAAGGGTCGCCATATTTTGTGTTTATTATGATGAAGCATATTTTGTGAAGCTACGCACTTTTCAAGGAATGGCAACTTTAGTTCCAAAAGGGTCGCCATATTTAGGTTTTATTGATTAAAGCATGTGAAGTTGGCGCATTTCTTGAAGGTCAACTGAAGATTGAAAAGGGTCCCTATTTTTAGAATATTTATTGCATGAAGATGGCGAATTTCTCATCTCAAATAAGATGACTAACTTCAGTTATCTAAAGGCACGCCTTAGGTCAAATTTGTGAATCATAAAGCAAGTTTGAAGATGGCGAATTTATTATAGATTGCTAACTGAAGTCAAAGTCATATGAAGTTGTTAACTGAAGACTTGTAAGGCAAACCCTAATGCATGGTGCTTTAATTAGCTTATCTCAGTTCCAGTTAACTAAAATGGGGTCCAATTAGAAGCCAAGCGCACTTTTCAAGCATTCCTTGCTTAGTGCGAATTTTCAATGATGAAATTCTATATATTTCAGCCATGGCGTCCATTATTTCATCATCTTTTGCTCTGAAGCTCATATTCTTCTTGAGCGACCAGCAAGCTAAAGGTGATTCAGGTGTCCGAATTCAGCGTTCTTCGAAGCAACGAGTTCAGATTATTCAGAGGAAGAAGATTCTAGACTTTATTTTCACTTTGCATGCAGGTTTTATCAAGTTCCAAAGAAGAGGTTGGCAGATTTTTCATAAGCAGACAAGCAAAACTTTCTATCTTCTGTCTTATTTCTTCTATTTCTCACCTTAGGTATTTTCTTCGCATGTCAAAGAAATTCAACACATATTCAGAATCTGATTATCAGGGTTCGCATATTTCAGTGTTTGCGGCAAGACCCACGTCTTAGATTTTTTTCGAGAAAATCGCCCCTTGCCTTCATTCTGAAGCTCTGTGCCTTTTTCCGAGAATCTCTTTGCATGTGGGCTTAAAACACATTTTTTCGAAAATCTAGCTATCTGGGTTTGTTCAGAATTCAGTTGTGCACAAAACCCATGTTCCAGAAAAAACTTCGAAAATTTCTTCCGTTAGAGGCTATTTTTAGCTTTGTCCAGAGGTTGTCAGAAAGTTTTCCAGATATATTCGACTTTACAGTCAAAAGTCATCATTTTCAAAATGCAGCTCAATCTCATTGATTACAAGGTGAAATCAGCTCTTACACATAATTTCATCAAAACGTCAGATACGGACCTAAATCATGTTTATCCAGTGGTCAATCTGAGCAGTTTGGAAGGTGTTAGCAGCAATTCGTTGAGGAATCTTGAGCGTTCCGGGTTGCTGGCAGCGGCATCTATTCCTGTTACTACTTTTGATCTTGAGTTCGTACTTTCTTGCATTAAGCATTATGACTCGTCTTCATGACAAATCAGATCAGCAGATGGCAAGGTTCTTTGCAGTCTCAATCCGAAGGACATAGAAAAATGTTTTGCTATTCCTCCTCGTTCAGATAACTTCACTGTGGTTCTTGAGGCTTGTGAGAAGATATGGAATGCTGATCAGCAACGTTCGCAGAGGAAAGTGGCTCAGAAATGGTTGACAGTTCAGAAGACTAATTTGCCTAAGAAGGTTGGTCGCGGTGAATTCAAAGAGGAAGTTGCTGTTTTGATAACTTTACTTAACCGAGTTACCGGTCAATCAGATGCTAGCACTTTTCGTCCATGGATGTTCTACCTGATTACCAGAATTCTTGATGGTACAGAGCGTTTTGATTGGGCTATGCTGATTAGTGATTGCTTACATCAGCAAATTACTAACTTTCTCAAGTATCATGAGTTTCATATGATATCCTACTTGGTTTACTTGGTTGCTTTTCAAGGTAGCTACAGGTTTCTTAAAACCAATGGCACTCTCGGTGTTCAGCGTGTTCATGAGTATTATCCTCAGTTGGAGTTTTCTCAATCCGAGCAGGACTTCCGAGCAGTGAATGATCACTTTTCCATGAGAACAGTAAGAGATCTTGATGATGAAATGCACATTCGTATTTCTGCCGAGGCCAAATCAGCGATGGAGACTTGGGCGGATTGGTTTATCCAGTTCCCTACTTTTACATACATCCGCGTTTATGGATATGTTGGAGAACCCCTGATGTTACCGAGATACCCTTCAGATAAGCTCATTTTTATGGAGTTCCTCAGACAGATGCAGCACGTTCATTTCTTTCTTCGTAGTCGTCATAAGACTGCGGCTAATTTTCCATTCACATTGGGAATTTTCACATGTGATGCGGCGACAGATGCCAGGTTTATGTCTACTGAGATAGAAAGGTTCAAACTCAAGACTTATACTGAGAGGCGTTCCTATGATCCTCTCGGTAATTATGCAGATCGGTTAGAGCGAAGGATTGCACATGCGCCAGCACTTGAAGACTTCTGGGCTAATTGTGAAGATGAATTCGAGGTCCGTCGTCGTCACTACTGTAGACTCACTATTGGTCAGCTCTCTGATTACCTGTCAGAAGATGTTGATGGTCTATCGGATGATGATGGAGAAGTTCTACTCAATTCATATGTCAAAGATCAAGTTGCTCGGCAGCCACTTCGCTCACCTGATTGGTATGCCAAGGAGAATATTTCTATCGAAGAGGTTTCCAGATCAGTTATCAAGACTAGTAAGTTGTTCTTGGAGAGCAAACGTACACGGAAGTCAGTTCCTGTAGCAGAGCCGCCAAAGGATTTCTCTTCGTTGCCTTCTACTTCTAGAGCAAGACCCAGAGTCAAGGCCATTATAATACCTCCTGAAGGGGTTAGACTCAGTGGAAACATAGGGAAGAGAGCTACTGGTAAGAGGAAGCAGAAACAAGTTGAGAATGTTCCTGAGGTTCCAGTAGAGACAGTTATTTAGGCCGAGCCTCATGTTTCTCCTCCTAGTTCACCTCATGAACAGCCTATTGACATAAGTTCTGAGCCTGAGACACCAATTCAAGCTGGATCGGAGACACCTGAACCACCACAGGTTGATACATCAGGGACAGTCTCTCTGCGAATTGAGAATATTGTTCAGTCTTGTTGGCTCGAGAAGTCTTTAGGGAGACAGAGGCGTGAACCTTCATACAACCTTGACTTATCTGAGTTCGGTGAACCTTATCAGAAAAGGTCAAACAAGAAGATCAAGAAACAAGTGCACATTGAGAAGACTCCAGAATCAGAAATCGTTATTGAAGTTGCAGTTCCTCCAGAGGGTAAAAGCTTAGATGAAGTCGAGGTTGGTGACTTTACATTTACTAAGGCTAATCTTGGCAGGACTACACGAGAGACAGATGTATCTCTTCTTAAGATTGTTACCAATAATCTTGAAGAGCGTATCACCAAAGATGGAGAAGATAAGGCATTACTTAAAGCTGAAATTAGTCAGCTTCGTCGATACATTTCTGATCTTGTTCATGGGAATTCAAGTAGGACACCTGTTCTTCCTCAGCATACACCTGCAGAACAACAAAAACTGGATCAGTTGGTCAGTCATGGCAGACTTTTGGACAACTGGATTGATAGTTTAGTTGCTGCTGGTAAAACTCTTCTTGCAGATTTGTATCAGTTGAGAAGTGATGCACATAAGGTTCGTCAGGGTGTTCAGTCACTTGAGATTGCGGTTGCAGAGAATTTGGCAAAAGATCGTGTTCTGGTATCTCAGTTGTCAGTTGCATACGATGCCTTGGAGATTGATGAGGATCAGGAGAAAGTCTTTACTTGGAGAGAGCAACACCTTCTCAGAATGGAAATATGTGAGAAGATCTCTACTAAGTTGTTTTCACTCAAGGATGATGTCGTTGGAGTACTTGCACTAGTCAGTGGCTTCGTTGTTCAGATTCCGTGTCATTATCTTCTCGAAGATGGCACGTATGTTGAGTTGGATAAAGTTCAAGAAGAGTTCGAGAAGCTGATTCGTGACAGCCTTGAAGGTGAACCTATGGCGCCTAGGTTAGAGAATATTTCAGTAATTGCAGCCAGTTTCAGAAAGGCGACTGAGGAATGTAAAGATGGCATGCACACAATTACAGAGAGTGGCAGAGAACTAAAGAAACAGACTGTTGTTTTGAGCAGCGTTAAAGTGCCAGATGACAGAGAGATCGATGAGTTCTTGGTCGAAGTGTTAGACCGAGTTGACATGGAGTGATCTGCCAGTTGGAACCTGCAGTTAATTTTGAGGGTTGAGTCATGAGTAGCAGTTAACTCGACTTTCAGTCTTGAGTTTACTTGCTGACTTAACACATGCTTATCTCATCTTTGGAATTATCAACACAGGAGTTAGGGTTAAAGATTTCGATTAGCGAAGGGTAGTAATCCGATTAACTTTGCTTTTCAAATAAGGGCGATGCATGCTTGCATGGTCGATACAGGTTATTTAATACCAGTTAGCGAGGGTAGCTTTCGATTCAACATATGTGATTCTACTTCATTAGGAGTTTGGCATAGCATGCATTGCAAGAGCGTAGTGAACTCGGGGCGTTTTAGGGTTATCTACACCTTGATGTATATAAATAAGAGCTTTTGCTCATTTGTAATTAACTTTTGCTTGAGAGAGAAATATATGCTGCGCCTACCTTGCCCTCAATATTGCTCTTTTGGTATTTGTTCATGCGTCTTTGCTATTACAGTTAATTGTTATGCCACATAGGGTTTCATGCAATTGTGATAGTGGATTCTTTCCATAGTTTAGATAAATCTGTCTTGTGAATCTTTTGTCATTATTGATCAAGCGTTATGCCACATAGGGTTTCGTGAGATTGTGATGATAAATCTGTTTTGAGAAGTCTTTACTGTTATGATCAAGTGTTATGCCACATAGGGTTCCATAAGGTTGTCATGGTAAATACTTCCCTTAGTTTAGATAAATCTGTTTGGTGAATCTTTTATCATTTTAATCGAGTGTTATGCCACATAGGGTTTCATAAGATTGTGATGATAAATCTGTTTTGCGAGTCTTTACTATTATAATCAAGTGTTATGCCACATAGGGTTTCATAAGATTATCATGGTAAATTCTTAAATCTGTTTTGTGCCAATAGACTTGTTCAGATTGAGATAATAGTTGCGCCACCTTGCCTTCAAGTAGAGAATCTAAACACGTTTATCGTCTGATAGTCATAACCTTGCTCCGTTTTCTCATGCTCTGTTTTCTTGAGGGAACTGGATAGAATTTAAGTTATTAAGTTTAGTTGTAGTTAGTGAATCTGCGAAACCAGAGAAAATTCTCAGCTGCAACGTATATAGTTTTCAAGAAAGTCTTGTACCTCTACAGCTGAAACAAAAAGACAGGAATTAGTTTAGTTTATTTCCCTTTGCAGGTATTTTTGTAAAGCACAACGAGGGAGCTTCCCCTCCTAATTTGAAGAGCACTCATTGCGTAGTGTACATAGGCTCTTCGTAGCAACTCTTACTCCAGAGGTGTTAGTTGTTACGCCAACAGTATGTACTCCATGCAAGAATATTTACATATGGAAGATAATTCAAGATGAGGAACCCTTTAACTTATAGTTAATTCACCTTTCTATAGATCTATCACTTTCCAACACTATTGTTGGGACTCAATTAAGAGCCATTAACTTTTCTGCATGCCTTCAAGTTTAAGGCAGAGAAAGCCTTCTTAGATTTCTGATAGCTCTAAAATCATGACAGCATTCACCAAGTCAAATTAGAATTATGAGAATGGTAGTGAAGCTAAACCTAAATTTGAAAAATTATAGATGGGATTTTTCAGTTACAATTAATTGCAATGGTGTGAATACCAATGTTTGAGGCTTTAAACTGTTCTATTGTTATTTAAGAAAAAAATCATAATCTGGAGCCAGCTTGAAGTACCAAGACAACTTTTTCTAAAAGTGAAATTTAGCCCTATGTGTGCACCTCTATAATGTGAGAGAGTTAAACAAAACTCTGCATCTGTATTCACTTATCCACATTCATTTGTCTTACTGTAAGAAATTGAAATGGGTATAGTTAAAACCACAAAACAAATTTCCTCTAACCCAAATCATCAGAACCAAGTGATCTATTCTATGTTCATTTTTTTCCACGTGAGTTCGCTGACACAAAAACTGAAAAATTGAATTATTAGAACAACTAACTTATTCATAAACAAATTTATTGCACGAACCACAAGTGTAGATATGCCTATTGATCGAATATCATCTTCTGAGAGACCAGCATCATCATTTAACATCGAAAATCTCCATGCTGCACAATCAGCAGGTAAAAGATCAATGGTGGGCGAAATATCTCCAATGTCTCTCTTGGAAACGAGATCGTACTTCACCATGAGGGCTAGTGCAACACGCTGCAAAACTCTACCCATGTAAGGTTAAGAAATGGACAGTGAACTAGGTGCAATATTATCATATGCCCGAATGAAAAGAATATTTGGAATTGGAGGTTTTCATCTGCCAGTGTTAAGTTTTAACCAGCAATGAATGAGCATGCAAAGAAGATTTATGTGGCCCAAATGATTATAGTGTACAATAGCTAGTCAATGAAATTGGAATTATTTGTCAAACTGCTAAGATAATTCTAAAAATTTAAGTAGCCAAACAAGGAAGGAAACACACCTGAGAAAGCATGTATATATTATTAGGAAGAGTTGCTAACAAGCCTGTTTGAGCAAAGAAACTTGCAAATGGGTTGCTAAACTTCAAATTTGTGGCTGAATTAATCTGCATGATCATGAAAATGATTTAGTAACAAGCAAGCCCCTTGATATCATTTATAATATGTACTCTCTTGATACTCTTCACATTTTTATTAACAAATATAACAAGTTTATTCATAACATGAAAAAAAATTTATAGTTGCAATTATAGCAGGAAAACAAAGCAAACAATAAATTGCTGATACTGAACATCTAAATGTATCACATACCATTATCATTCTGGAAATAAGTTTGGGAGCTGCACAAGCTATGCGTAGAGCAAGTACTGCACCAAAAGATTCACCCATCAATGTGATATGACGATTTTGTGCTTTATATTGGCATTCCTCTTCTAGTAAAGGAATTAGCGTATCCACTATCTCATTCCAAGATGACCTATCTGTACTTGGAATGTGGATACATCGAACATCATACCTGTAAAGATCAATGCTATTAAGTTGTTTCCTCTATGCTGAGACAGATACAATGATTGCATTTACTGTGAAAAGGATTTTACAGCTCACTATAACTTACAACATTAATTATGAGAATGTTGTTTAAATACACAATGAATCAACATGCACTTGTCATGCCCAGAAAAATTACCAACTTAATTCAAATGCAACTACTAAAAAATTTCAACTTCTAACTACAAATTAGGACAATTCCGAACCATAACGTTAAGCCTAAGTCGACAACAATCACTCTTATGACATTGTCTCAACGGTTAAACTATCCTAACTTGCTAAGTTATCTATGTTTTAAACATTACTAATATTTGTGCGAAATTGAAGGGAAAAACAGGAACAACTAGCAACACTAATGTTTATCCTTCCTACCACAATTGAGTCCCTTAGTGCTAGAATAAGGGCATTGATCTTTGCATAAAACTTGTCTACGAAGAGTTCATGATGATGAACAAGCCTTCACATCTTATAAACTTAAATAAAAGATAATTCTAGCATCAAGAATTTATCCACCCATTAATCTCAAAGGTCTTAGTTGATTCATTTGTTATTCATTAGTAGGAGTTAAATTTCCAAACTTATACTATAATATTTCATGGAAAACAACTCATACTAGGAAAGCTAGTTACATAAAAGATTCTTTTAAACTTGTTAAGGTGCAACATTATTAATTTATACCTAACTCAATGAATTCCCATAAGTTTGTGATGACCATTATATTTCCCAATTCTTATGATTATTATAATTATTTTATTAGACATAATTTTACTCCTTAACTATCAAAGGTTTCCACCTTAACTTCCCACAAGGTTCAATTTAATATCCCTAGTTTTTCCTACACCTTAATAAATTCATTTAATATTTCCCTCCCTAAACTAGACAAAAAATTTCTAAGTTTAAGAGAATAGAGTTTAGTACAATTAACAATTAGACCATAACATAAATTTAGTAATTCAAGTAAGCAAAACAAATAAAATAAACTTCACATATGGAAGGATCTTCTTAAGGTATATTGTTGTTTTAACATTGACGTTAAGAGTTTTTATTTTGTTAGTTATCACATCCCTGAATGTTTCTCCCTTTGAAGTGTCCTAAAACTTTAATACATGAATTAAGGGTTTAAATACTCCCATGAATGGCTAATAATTTTTTTTTTATTTCTATTAACTGCATTTTTCCTTTACCCTTTAAATCTTATTTTTTTAAAAGAAAACTTTATTTAATCATCTTGAAGTCTTAATTAGTGTAATTCTTAAATATTGACCTTATTAAAGAATTCCCCTCCTATAAGTTATTTAACATCGTCAACAAGGAACATTCCATTATTCACTTCTTATTTACTCATTAAGATTTGCTTGTGATTTCCACAATTCATCAAAGGAAAAGTAGAGCACTAACTATTCTAACACAATTAAGGAAGTCAATCCAACTTTGAATCATTCGTTAACTATCTCTCTCATAACTACTATGCGGTTGCAACTGGTTTCTTTTGCCAAGGGACAGGATACTACAAGAACCTCTTCCTATGAATAGTATGAGTTTGCAAGGATCAGATATAGGCGCCCTAATGGATTCCACTCTCAGCGAACCCGTCAACTCAAGTACTTTCACCACACGGTTTAACATGGCCAAAACCACGACTTAAGAGAAGGGAAAAAGGCCTCTGCGCAACACCCAAGAATTCCTTTTGGTTATCTGATCAATCCCTCTATCGCCTAAGGCAAATAACATTACCAAAAAACAAAGATAAGAACTTAAGGAAGGCACAAATTTAAAGTTGAGGGTAGCATACTCCGAAGCAACAATGAGGAAGGGTCGACACCACCGATAGGGGTGGCACCCCTTAGTCACCTAGAACCAATCATGGCCTGAGACTTTCTTCAGGCATTACCTTGTTTCAACGCCACAGTTACATGCAGATGTGGACGGGTATTGCACGCAAATGATACCTTGAATTTGCAATAGACATTGTGCCCATCATACACATTACAACCCCCGTTGGATGTACATCGACTAAGTCGACACCTGAATACCCACCTCCCCATTGCTATGGCAACCTATAACTTAGCGTGTAGGAAATTCTTCTTTCAATGATAAGATTATCAAATCGACGCAGAACTACCTCTAAGGCTGAACACGGGGATTAGCATTCTATTTAATGCACCCTCACAATGCAGAAATTAGGCTTCTAAAAGTGCAGAAAGTATTTACATACATAGATTGAACCTAAGTCCTCTACCACAGATTAATGTGATGTAATGTCCCCGTTTTAGCCATACGCTCTTTTGTGTCTGATAGTCTATTTCTAGAATCTCATAGGCGAGTCAGAAGCTGAAATTAGGGTTTCCACTTTCAGAGGAGGTTTTGAGGTCTTGCATGCGAATGTTTCTAACACATGTCTGGTGGAGCTTTCTGGGTTTTTGGAGAGCTTCGCAATGAGGTAACATGCATAACTGAATATTGACTTGCATTCTCAACTAGTTTTGAGGGCTTGCATGTTGGAGTTTTGCAATTTGCATTCTGATTTATTTTCTTTGATTTGATTCTCAAAATCAGCCTCCTTTCTAATCTTATCACTGCATAACTCCTGAATTGAAGGCCTGTCAACAACTTCTTCAAACAAATTAGTACCTCTATCTTGACCTTTCAAGTTCTCATACTCTTCTTGTGCGTAATTCTGAAAGGCATCCAAACCATTTGTTGATTTTAAAACATTATTCTCTTCAACATAAGAAATCACATTCTCATTAGCCATTGCTGCAACTTCTCCTCCAAAGATCACTTCATTACTTGCATTGCAAACTGATTTTTGAACTTCATCAGGATCAAAGGGGAATTTATCCCACTCCGGTTCTTTATCATACCTTGGTGACATCGCGCCCGGATCCCAAATGTGAAAGGTTTGATTGCAATGATCAATAGGAAAGAGATCATCATGCTCCTCTTGAACTATTGACTCTTTGAATGAGTCACTCCTCAACCCACTTGAACTGAAATCTTCATCTATAACTTTCTCCACAGATGTAGTTTGATAATCAAACCCACTACCACTCAAGTCACTAGCATTATATCGGATTAAAGAATCATCAAAGCTGGTTGCTTTGAATATTTTGTCATTCTTTTCTTCAATGAAATTATCTTGAGTAGATGTGTTGCTGATTTTATCATTAGTGCCCACATACATACCAAAGAAGTCTTCTTGGACACTTGTCATTAATTCTTCATATGGAATTGGCTCAGCAAGAAGTAGAGAATTATCCTTCACTAAATCTTCAACAAGAGGAAATAAAAACACATCGGAATCACCATCAACAACATTACTTTCGTAATGGTCATAAGCTGGTTCAAAGACACCATTAGTATTTGCTTCATCTTGCTCTTCTTCAACGTACTTATCCCACACAACTGTTCCACAAGCATCTTTTGAGAAGCCATTTGTCTCGAGATCTGCATTGGTTGAATCCTTATTAGGACTCAAGACTGCTGTAATGATCTTACCATAATAATCTTCATTATTTCCCATCCCATGCAAGTCTAGGGATGTATTTTGGGACTCTAACTTAATCTCCTCATTTGCCAAGGTATCTTCATCAAGCCCACTTTCATTTTGAACCAAAATGTGCACCTTGCTTGTGTCTTCTTCAACACTAATTGACTGATTTTTCTCTTCAATTTGCTTACTTGTGGGCTGCAAACCACAAACAGATCCTTTTGCTTCTTCCTTCCTTGATTCTTCAACCATGGCAAGTTCTACTTCCTCTTTAATCATTTTTTTGATGTAGTTGACCATAGCCAACTTTCCAGGGTCATGAATCACCGCACAATTCAAAAACGTGTCAAATGAAACATCGTTCTTAAACTCATCTGTCATGCTCTGATATTGTTTACGGAGTATGGCAGCCTCATGTTCACATTGCCTCTTGAACTGGCATTCTTCCGAAGCCACAATCAAATCTGACTTCTCACGATTCCTGGACCTCAGAAAATGCAACATCTTAAGAACTTCTGAAAGCTAAACTGAACTTAGGTGAAGAATCTGATTTCTCTATCACTCATCTGTCAACTGACTTTGTCTTATTCACAGGATGGCAAGATCTTGGCTCTGATACCACTGAAATATTCCCCTTAATTTTTTTCCAAATTTAACACACAAATCAGCAACCAATCACTGATTTATTAGCTCCAAATGCAAATCAGCATGGAAAGTAACTCTAACCAAGAATGTTCACCAAGATCCCAGTGTAAGGTGATAGCATATGGTCAGAGGATCATTAGGAATAAACTGAACTGAAATTACAATTCATCTGCTGATGCAGGCATCCACAAGCAGTGGGGATACTCCACTTATTCAGTGGGTAAGATTATTACATTATTAAAGGCGGCAAGCTAGCCATTTATATCCTCACTTCCACTTATTAACGTGGGGGGAATACAGTCCACACAACCACTTATTTAGTGGGGGGAAACTTACAATTAAAGAAAGATGATTATTTAAACTCAACCACTCAATCGTGGGAGTATGAAATTTAAACTAATTGCAGCAAATAAAATAAATAGCTATTAGTACTACTAATCAGCTTTACAATGAATTAAACAGCTGCAAATAAGAAAGATATGCTTCCAAATCCATCAAAGGTTAGAGTAACACTTCCTCTAACTCTTACAATACAATAATGATATAAAAATGAAGCTCAAACCAGCATTATATCAAAAACTAACAAGTCTGATATAAAAATCTGCAATCTGGAAATTCTGATCAACAAATAGAAAACACCATGAAATGCTCATAACTTCATCCATATACCTTCAAATTGACTGAAACCTTTTGCAAAGGCTCTCTAGGAGTATGGCGCCCAAGAACAAGTCATAAAACAGCATCAAATCCTCCTCATTTATTTAGCACGAATCCCAATGTGCTCTAAGAAGGTACGGCCTGGCTGGAAGGGCAATTTTGCTCTTAAAAATCAGGTTCTTTGAATTTAGATCTCATCTTCTATGAGAAGGGTCGCCCAATGTCAACAATCACATAGCACGAATGCCCAGAATGAAATAAAATTTACTCACAAAGCTGTATACAAAATTCACTTTCAGCTGTAGATGAACCAGCAACTCAAAAATGATAATAAACTCCAAAATTCTTCAACAATAGGCTCAATCTGCTAGTCTGGATGAGAAGCAGCAAATAAACCAATTAGGTGTTGTCTTTCAAACACGAAATTGATTGGAATCTAGGAGGTAAGCATCCCTCAAAGAAATACTCACAATGTCATTTCGACAGCATAACTTTAGCAATTAACAATGGATAATCAG
The DNA here is from genome assembly GCA_007258455.2 of Sequoia sempervirens. Taxonomy (NCBI): domain Eukaryota; kingdom Viridiplantae; phylum Streptophyta; class Pinopsida; order Cupressales; family Cupressaceae; genus Sequoia; species Sequoia sempervirens. Next base: position 229,137,968 of record VDFB02000007.1, read on the forward strand.
CTCTTCAAACAGCAGCAATATATAAGCTTTAGTTGGCAAATGAAGCAACAAGAACTCTTCAAATTCCAAGAAGTTGAATCACTTCAACTTCCAAAAGGGACGCCACCTTTTTGCCTTTTACTTTTTTGAAATAATAAAATATCATTCAACTTCCCTTTTAGGCATCCATTTCATATTGCAACAATAAAACATTTATTAAATAATTAAATGCTCACTTGACCCCTTTATGTCCCCTTCTTTAAAACAACTTGAAGTCATCAAGCCTAGGCGTGGGGTACAACTTCAAGACATGAAAATTGACTAAGTCTGAAACTCAGTCCAAGGAGATAACCAAATACAATGCCCAAGCTGCAATTGATGAATTGCTAAAAATAGCAAACTGACAAATGCCAAACTGAACCAAGTTGATGATGATGCTTCTGCCAAAAATGAACTTACTAAAAATAGTAAATGCCAAAAATAGTAAGTTAACTTCAAAACCATCAAAAGCCAAACTGAACACTGAACTGCAAAGGATTGAATTGTTGTTAGATAGATACTGCCAAAAGATAGACTTGCTAAAAATAGCAAACTGCTATAAATAGTAAGTCTACACAACATCCTCTGAACGCCAACTTAGCAGTATCTGAAAGAGGAAACCCTAGTTTTATACTTCAGCTTAGCCTACGGATTTCCGGAAATAGGCTAAATCCAAAAGAAGAGTGTATGGCCAAAATGGGGACATTACATGCTGAGTCCTCAAGAATCACCAGACTCACCGCTTCGAGGAGAGTCCCAACCCCTGGACTCGACCGGCACAGCCAAGGCAAAAAGGCAAAAAAAAAACATAAAATAATTGTTTAACTTGGATTTTTTTTTCACTTATACCATCTCCCCAACCCTAAAAGCATCTTCATTTCATTCACTTGAAAAAATAGGAGAAAAGAGAGCTATGAAGAAAACGAAGAGTTCATTGTAGGGCAACCAGCAAGCAGTTGAAGAAAAATCCAGGCTCAGATATCATTTGGGAAGCTTCATACCAGCAAGGAGGTGCATTGAGAGCTCATTATCAGCGATTGGGAGGAGTTTGTATTGCATTTCAAGCCTAATCTACGAGGTAAGTTTAATTTTAATTGGTTTTTTTGTGTTTCTTTAACAAATAATTCATTGTAATTTGTAAAATCATTATTTTTTGAGTTTTCATTTTTTCTTTTTTACAAACCCTACTTGCAACTTAAATAATTTTAGAAACCCTACTTATTATTGCATCCACGTTCATTTGCAATTCAAACCATATTTTCACAATGTCTCAAACCCCAGGCAGAAAAGACCCTGCTTGGAAACATGTTGAAATCTTTGTCGGGCAGAAAAAAGGAGAGGAAAAATGTAAATATTGCAAAACAATATATCATGGAGGCATAAATAGATTGAAATACCATATTGCACACATACCCGTCCATGATGTAGTGGGCTGCCCTGAAGCACCTCCTAAGGCTGTTCGTAAAGTGCAAGTGCAATTAGAAACATTTGAATTGCAAAAAGAAATGAAAAAGAGGCAGAGGGAGGAGTTGGCGAGCATTGGTGGTGTTGGAGATGCTTCTTCCATGCCTCCATACCATCCTAGTGCTAGTGCTTCTACTACTGCACCAGCTATGAATACTCCTAGTGTTGTTGCTACTACTAGTGGTAGTGGGAGTGTTAGCATTGGCCCTAGAGTTCGTAAATCTAGGGTGGATTCATATTTTGTACCACGCACTACTCCTGGTTCCACACCGTCACTTGAGAGCATGGGTTGGAACAAGGGCGCACATGATGCAACAAAGAAAACAATTACAGACTTCTGGTACTATTGCACCATTCCCTTCCATGTAGCCAAGTAATTCTTTTTCGTTTAATTGTTTTAAAATTTATATTTAAATTTTAGAATCTAGATGTATCTCATTATCGAATTCAAATTTAAAGTTAAAACCTTAAAACTTTTCATTTTACAATACTTATCTAAGTAACTTATTAATTTATTTATGACATGTTTTAGGTCTCCCTTTTGGCAAAATATAGTTGATGCCATAACCATATGTGGGGTGGAGTTCAAAGCCCCTACTGAAGATGAACTAAAGGGCCCACTTTTGACTCAAAAGGTGGTAGATGTAAAAGCACAATTAGAGGAGCAGTGCTTGCAGTAGAGGAGTTTGGGTTGCACCATCATGACTGATGGTTGGACCAATAGGAGAAATTGGACGCTGCTTAATTTTCTAGTTTCCTCCACAGGTAATTGTATTTCCCTCAATGCATTGATTAATTTGAAATTTGAATTTGATTTAGTGATTAATAATTTAATATGGCTGATTTATGTTTTTTAATTTATTGAATAATTGGTTTTGGCTGATTTATGTTTTTTAATTTATTGAATAATGGTTTTGCTTCTTTTTTCAGGTGACACCGTCTTCATCAAGTCCATTGATGCTTCCACCCAATTCAAAAATGCCACATACCTTTGTGAGGCTATAGAGGAGGTGATAGCTAAGGTGGGCGAAGATAATGTGGTTCAAGTGGTGACAGATAATGCAGCAAATTATGTTGCTGCTGGTAGATTATTGATAGAGAGGCACCCTACTATATTCTGGACTCCATGTGTCGCCCATTGCATTGACCTCATATTGGAGGATCTTGGCAAGCTCCCATGGATCAAAACATGTGTGATGCCGCAAAAAACATTTGCAAATTTGTATACAATCACACATGGGTGCTTAACCTAATGAGGCAATACACGGGCTTGAAGGAGTTAGCTCTTCCTGGCATCACTAGGTTTGCAACAAATTTTATCACATTGCAATCCTTGATTCGGTCAAAGGCAGCTTTAAGGCACATGTTTGTTGGTGAGGAGTGGTCTTCCTCATCCTATACTGTAGCTGATTGCATTTTTTATGAACCAAGGTTTTTGACACTAGTGCAGGATATTGTGAAGGTAAAATTTAATTCTTCATTATGTTTTAATTTTTTTTCATATTTTACTTTTATTTGTGTTGGCGTAACAACTAACGCCTCTGGAGTGCAAGTTGGTACGGACAGCTATGCACACTGCGTAATGAGTGTTTTTCAAATTAGGTGGGGAAGCTCCCTCATATGTTGAAATGCGTGAAAAGTAAAGTAATCTAACTCCTATTTTTTTGTTCTCAACTGGAAGAGGCACAAGGTTAAGAAAAACCATGAACGTTGCAGCTACGGATTTTCTGGTTTTGCAAATCTCTAACTACAACTAAACTAAATGCTTTAATCTATCCAATCTCCTCAAGAAAACAGAGCATGAGGAAACGGAGCAGGAATGTTCTTATACGATAAACTTCAGGTACAGATTCACAACATGAAGGCAAGGTGGCACAACTATTTTCTCGGCTGGGAAGAAGTTTATTAGAAACAAACAAATATACGATAAACTGAGTACAGCTTTACAACATGAAGGCAAGGTGGCACAACAATTCGCTTGACTAAATAAGTTTATTGACACACACATCAAACGATAAGCTTTAGGTATAGATTCACAACATGAGGGCAAGGTGGCTCGGCAATTTGGTCATCTGAATAGGCTTATTAGAAACAAAACATAGAATAGCCAACTAGGACAGCAAATTACATAGGCGAAACACGCATACAATAAACGATCAACTAGCCACTATATTTAACTAAGATAAACAAATACCATAACAATAACATGAAGGCAAGGTGGCACAACAATTCATCATCATAGTAAAATCTTGTGAACAGATATAGAACATCAATATTACAGGCAAGGTAGGCGCAACATATATTACTATCTCGTGCAAAAGTTAATTACAAATGAGCAAAAACTCTTATTTATAGACATCAAAAGGTGTAGGGAACCCTAAAATCACCTTGAGTCAACTACAGTCTTGCAAGCATGCAAGATTTTATTGCTAAACCCTAAATAAAGGAAACTATACAGTTAACTGGAAAGCTATCATCAGTTAACCGAAACAAGGCTAATCTAAATGGACATGTGCAAGCATGCACGTCCTTATTAAAATGAAAACTAAGAGATAACTCCAACTGTACAGAGATGATTCCAAAATAGACATAGCATGAAAGGTGGAACAACAAGTTAACTCGGAAAGAAGCGTCAAGTTAACTGTTGTGTCTGATGTCTATCCTAAAAGGTGGGACCTGGAGTTCACTAGCCGTGATCTCGAGCAAGTAACCCCTCCACGAGGTTGTTGACTACATCACTATCAGGGACACTGATACTCTATCGTAACACACTGTGTCTTCACAGCATCTCCTCACTGCCTGTGATTTGGCTCTGAAGTTCTCCTCTACTCTTAACTACCTCATCAAATAACATAGACATGACTGTAAGTTGATCTAACTTACAGCCAATGGAATCCCCACTGAAAATACCATGGATGAGCGTCTGCAACTTTGACTGAACATCAGTAAGCTCGACGGACTCACCACCCTCACGCTGATACCGGCATGGAACTTGAAACACGAAGGTTCTCATGTATCGAAGTGCACTAATCACGTGCTCTCTACTCTCAGCCAATTCTGAAGTCAGTGTATCATGTATTTTTGCCTTGAAGATCAACTGTGTCCTCCAAGTAAAAATAGCCTCTTTGTCTTCTTCATCAGTGACTTAGTCATATGCCATCCTCAGGTGAGAGATCATGATTTCATCTCTAGGTTTCTCAACCGCCAAGTCTCACTCCTCATCCTAAATGCGTAGACAAAATTCGCGGTCGTTGTACCTCAACTGATATAACTCTGCAAGTACAAAATGGCCTTTGGTGACAAACTCCAATTCTACCAAGCGCTTCTCGTATACAACTAGCTGATTAAACTGATTCTACTCTGCTAATGGCTCTAGCATCTGTGGGAGTGAAGCAGTGACATTTTCCGTCCTATGCACAAGGTTAGAGATATACTGACGAAGCTGCTGGATTTCAGCCTTGAGGGCTGCCTTGTCTTCTCCGTCTTTCATTATTCTATCCTTTGCGCCATTCGTTGCAACCTGTAGGAAATCAACCTCTGTTTGGCGTGTGCTTCTACCAAGATTGACTCTGATTACTTCGAAGTCTTGAACTTCTATCTTGTTCAAGCTCTTATCCTCTGGAGGTGCAGCAGTCTCTATGATGATCTCCTTGTCAGTGTTCCTCTCTACATGAACCTGTTTCTTGATCCTTTTATCTGGCGCATCCTGGTAGACATGATCAAAATCTGAATGATCAAGTATGTAAGATGGTTGCCTCCTCTTCCTACCCAGTTGATTCTCAAGCCAAGACGAGTCTTGACTAATCTCACTATAAGGGTCTGTGCTAGTCATAAGAAGCTCTGATGAGTGTGAATGTGTAGAGGTATCACTACGAGGTGGCGAGTCTAGGTCCAAATCAATATGAACCGAAACTAGAGACTATTGTGGTGTAGGTGATGGCATAGGCTGTTGAACCTCAGACTCTGGTGTGCTCCGAACTGTATCCCTGACTGGCTCCACATGTGTTTCTGTAACAAGTGCCTTCCCTTTTGAATTGTTAGGCGCTTTGTTCTTCTTTGGAGGGTTACTCCTCTTCTTTTGCTTTGGTTTCAACGAGGATGGCAGTGAAACATCCACCAGTGGCGGCTCTATTCTTGGCATGACTTCCCTCCTAGTCTTCTTGCTATCAAGGTAGAGTATGCTGTTCTGAATGACTCTACTTGATCTCTCCTCGACAGATGAATATTCTTTGGCAAACCAATCGACAGCAAGGAGTGGTTGTGTATCATCCTGTTCTCTGAAAAATTGAGGAAGTACATCCCCATCATCATCTAACAATTCTCCCACATCCTCTGACATGAAGACAAAAATCTGTGAGAGAGAACCTGCTGTAACTGCATCGGCGCACCTCAAAGTCATCTGCTAGACTCTTGGCCATGAAGGCGTAGAACGCAAACTCCTTCTGCTCAGTGTGCTCTGCAACATGGGCTTTGGGTTTAGATTCTCCTTGCTTGTTTTGTTCAGAAGCCAAGCGTTTCCGGCAATCTTTTTTCATGTGACCATACTTATGACAATAGTTGCACTAAACATTCTTCTTTTTGGAAGAATCCTGAGATTGCACTTGACTAGTCTACTGAGAGGGCCGATTCTTGCCCTTATTCTTTTGAAATGTCTTGGCAGGAAAAGCCTACTCTAAGGAGGATGAACTAGCACCACTACCGAACTATTGTTTTCAACAATCCTACTACAAAAGTATGGTGCAAAGATCAGAAAACTTCAAGTCAACATTAGCTGAGGTAATGTTGAGTGTCTCAATAAAGTGCTCATAAGATTTTGGCAGACTCTTCAGAGTGATGACTATCATATCTTCTTCCTCCATTTTCCAACCAAGAGCCTCTAACTGATCACGAATATCCTTGATTTTTGTCAAGTGCGCCTGCAGAGTTGTCTTCTCATCCATCATGATGGAAAACATGTTTTTCAAAAAGAACGCATGACTCTTGTCGGATGTTTCATGAAGATCTATCAGAAGATCCCAGATTTCTTTAGCTGATTTGCCAGACGACACCTAAGGCAACTAGTCATCAGTAACCGACAATTTAATAAGCATCACAACTTCCCAATTTTGCTCATTAAATTTTTCCTGATCTTTACCCATCGTTGTAGGATGTGTAGTGTTGCCAAGAACAATCTTGTCCAGGAAACGATATTCAAAAACTTTCATCATATGCTACTTCTAGGTGTTGTAGTTGCAGCCATTGAACTTCTGACTACCTTCCAACATAATATGAGACAATGAGGCCATTATGCACAAAACCCCACAAATGCTCAAATCCCAAGGTTAGAAGCAAAGACAATACCCACCAAAAAAAAGACACCCAGAACATTGATTTATGAAAAAGCAGCCCAGAGACTATGACGCGTGCTCAAAGGAAGAGCTTAAAGATACGCAGATAGAATGAAGAGATTTGGGAAAAAGGCATTTTCAAACACGCATCAGAAAAATGGCCTAGAAGAGACAAAACGTTGCTAGAAGACAAAACCTGTCACAAATCTGGTAAGATTCTTGCCCAAAAAAAGGCGACCTCCAGTCACACAGGTAGAGAACAAACTCTATCTTCAAACCCCGTGCAAACACGTGAAGGGATGAATCACACCAAAAATCACCGAGAAAGGTCACAAGCAGGAATCATGCCAAAAAAAAGGTTTAAAAGGTTGCGCACAAAATGAAAGAACTTAATGCAATTAGCAGAGGGTCGCGCACACAGAAAAAATGCAGAAACGTGCGGGTAGAAGATGAACTTTCCAAAGTCACGATTTTTCAAAAGAGAAAAACACGATTTCTTCTTCCTCTGAACCCTCAAAAAACACGATTTCATCAGACGCAATGTACACCAGTAAAAGTCCGCGATTTTTCGAAAATCATAGACACGATTTTCAGACCACAAGAAAAAAATGCAATTTGTACCAAACAAGAGCTGAAAATGGCATGAAAATCAGAAAAAAAAAAAAAAAAAAAATTGCACCAAGAAAAACAATTAAAAGTCTCTCGCTCTGATACCATGAAACGGGAAATCTTTAATATATTAAGAGGAAGCAAATGTGCTTCATATAGATTATACAAAACTAATGTTTCTAAATACAGAGTTTCCAAAATAGAAACATAATCGAAGAAAAGAATGGAAACTAATAGTTCACAACATTTACAATATATTGACCATTAATAAATCTAAATATTATTTTAATATGAATTTCTTGGTGATTTTTTATGACAAGTGAGATCCAAGCCCTAGTAAGTTATAGTAAAAATTTCAAATTATTTTGATGTGTTTTGAATGAATTGTTGTGAAAAATATTTTGGTGGCACCATGGTAGGATTTCAATAAGAAACAAAGGAAGGAATCCAATCAATTCTAGAAAGAATCCTAACAAAGAGGATGCATAAGTAGAGGAGAGGGATACCATAACCATTGGTGACATAAGGGCACAAACCAATAAGATGAGGCATGATAATCTTGTCAAGGATGGAAGCAAAGATAGAATATCTCATGGAAAGATTTCAATAAATAACTTCTCACCAAGGTTCAAGAGAGTCCCAACCAGTGGAGTCACACCATAAGACTTGGCAAGAAAATGTGCCTTCTAAGGAGCATGATGCTTTTGGGTTTGACTCAAATCTAAAGATAGATCATCACCCAAATAATTCTATGGCTAGGCATTTCACACCAACAATGGTAATGCAAAAGTTCAATGATAAGGATCCAACCATTGGCTTTGCCAAATGGAGCAGTTATTTGATTTTCATCACGGTCCATGTCAACAAAAGGTTGCAATTGCATCCTTATACTTGGAACTAGACCAATTGATTTGGTATCATTGGCTATGTTAAGAGAAGAAAAGAAGGGATGTATCCAAATTACAAAGAGCTCAAAAAGTACACCATAAAAAGTAAGTTTCCCGTTCCAATAATTAGTGATTTGTTGAAATATACCAACCAATTTTTTCTATGAATTTTGACAACACAAGCTAGCACTACGCCAATTGGTTAGCGTTAGTTTCCAAAGGATAATCAGACTAAATGTAACCTTCGCCAAGAATGTTCACCAAGATTTGTGAGGCGAGGTGATAGCATATGGGAAGAGGTCGTTAGCAACCAAACTGAAAAAATGAACAATAGTGATATGAAGCAGGCAGAGAACCGACCATAAGGAATCCACACAACCACTTGTTCAGTGGGGGGAAAAAGAAATTACAACAATGAATAATTCATCCACTTTACAGCAGGCATCCACTCAGCAGTGGGGATTCGCCACTAAACAATGGGTGAGATATGAGAGACTTAATTATTCTTTTCTCTACACTGGCGGTAAACCTCCCAGGGGTTACAATATGTGAACAATTAACACTAGTAAATGCAGCAATTAAATGACTGAAACAGTACTACTGTTTACAGTCTTACAATATCAAAATAACAGCAAAATTACAAGTGTTTAAAATATTAACAAAGCACAATGATAGACGATGGTTTCCCATACTTATAATCTCTCAAATATTGAAAATACAACCCCAAAATCTGAACTGATATAAATCTGATATGACAAATAGCAAACTGAAATTTTGTAACAGCAATCTATGAAACACCAAAAATGCTCACCAATTCAACCAAACTCCTCCAAATGAATTGAAAGTGATTGCAACAGCTTCTAGAGAGCAAGGCGTCCAATTCCCATCTCTGAAATGGCAACAAAACCTTGAATATTAATTGTGCACGTATTCCAATGCAAGCCCAGGAATGGTACAGCCTTCCTAGGGGGTGAACTTCAAGATAAAATCCAATTCTTCACCATAAATTCTAAAATTGCATAGATAGGGTCGCCTCAAGCATAGAAAGAGTTTGAGCCAATACCCACAATCAAAAATAAATCACTATGAAAGTTGTTAATGAATTTCTCCTTCAACAAATGATGAACCAGCAACCATAAAACATGAAATCTTCACCAAAATCTCCACAATGAACTCAATATGTACTTCTGAATAAAGCACACTCTCAATCAACCATCTAGGGAACCATACTTTCAGGCCCAAAGAATGGTGTAGATAACTAAGCTCCCCCTTACCCGGTTTCTGAATTCAATCCAGCAACATTTTGATACAATTAACAATGGATGCCAAATGAATGAGCAATGGCCTGCTTTTATAGAATTGAAGGTGACTGTTGAATTTCCATCCTTTTCCCTCCAAAGGACGCCCAAGCAAATAATAAATATTTTAATTTTCAAAATCCTCTTCTCGCTTCTCATTTTGGCGTCCAAACACCAAGGAGACATTAAAACATTTAAATATATTTATTACTCCTTAAATGAGGCGTCCAAATCCCAAGAGAAATAATAAACTTAGAAATATTAAATGTTTTCACCTCATGTGGCGTCCACCCTCAATGGCCCTGTTTTAAAACAACTTTAAGTCTTTGTGCTAGGCCAAGGGGTCAAAAACACAATATAATAATTAAATCATTTATTCAAAATGCACCTCAGAAAGCCAAATCCAAAAATACTCAACTGCCCTGCCTGAAGTAGAAAGCTTGCTGAACTGCTGCCAACCTAAGAACTGCCAAAAATAGTACTAAAAATAGTAAATTCTGAAAAGTTGCTCAACTCACTTGCATGCTATATCATTGCGAAGCTCTCTGAAAACCCAGAAAGAATCCACAATCCAAATCTCAAAACTCCAATGTACTGGCTAAAAATAGCAAATTCTGGAAAAGGTTGTCAAATGGAAATGCATGTCGCACCATTCTGAAGCTCTCCAAAAACCCAGAAAACTCCACTAGACATGCATCAGAAACTCATACATGCAAACCTTTAAAACTGCTTCACAACCCCCATAAAATAAGAAACCTTAATTTTACCTCTAACGAGCCTACAAGCTTCCGGAAATAGGCTATCAGTCATCGAAGGGCATATGGCTAAAATAGGGACATTACAGTCCGCCCTTCCCAAAATTGCTTGTCCTCAAGCAATTCCAATGCTGCCCCAAAATCATCATGCTGAACCAATTTGAAACTGAATATGATCCTAGGGTCCCAAATCAACCTAGGAGATTGATAGCACCATCCAATGAAAGTTCTGCTCTGCTGGATGCCAACACTAGAGACCTCCTGATTATGACTAAACTGAAACATCCTAGTAATAAACTCCAGAAAGCCAGCATTGACTACCTCATCTTCAACTGTTGAATAGAAAACCCAAGTGATACCAAGATTCCAAATCATCCTCAAGAACACTATTCCTCTAATCCGTTGCGCTACTCTGATTAAAACATTTGAATACCCAAGGTGGAGCAACATAGCTCGGTTCACAAAAGACAATGCACGAAACATGTCAATTCCTGGGTCCCAAATCAGTCTGTAGGACCTCCAAACCTCACTGTTATAATTCTGATCAGCAACAAAAATGTTCTCAAACAAGTCACCAAACCAATGCCAAACAAAGAACCATTCTCCACACTCCATCTCAATCCAAAAAGATATACAATCACTAAAAAAACTCCAAGAAATCTTCACATATTTTACTTCAAGAACCTCAATTTGACAAATCAAATCAGCTAATAACTCGCTGCCCCAAACAGTAATGTATGAGTTGGTACCAAGAAATCCACTGTCAATCATCAATGAACTACCCATACCTGAGTTTTGACTATACTGAATCATTCCCTTGCTCATTTGAGGCAGAAATTCAGTCCAAATAAGAGATGGAGAGACCTGAAAATGAAATAACCAACTACCAAACAAGTCTGAAGTAATCATCTTAAGATCTGATTGTTGGAAAATCAGCATCCAAGAAGGTGAGCAACAGCTGAGATTTAAGAATTTCTCAACAAAAAGGGCATAACTGCTCATGAACCAAGCTGGTGGCACCTTCAACAAAGGTCCCCATGCCACCACAAACCAACTTCTGATCATATTTCCTTCCCAGAAAACCAATTTATGATCAAAAATAAAGAACCAATGACAAAAAAACAAGGTAGCAACACTCATAGGACTGAAATTTTTGAACTTATATCTGCAACAAACCTTTTTATGCATACTAATTTTCACACAAATATAATTCGAATCCCAAATACTATTTTTCAACTGGAGACATTTCCCAACACAAGAGCAAATGATCACAACTACATTCTAAATATACTGTGCTGGTTTATCCCCTTTAGAATTTTCAATATTACCTTCTTGCCCAGTAATGCCAGGAACCCAAACCAACACTAATGAAGAACCACTTCTCAGACAGAGAACTACTCTCACCTAAATCCTCTGATTTGCTCATTCCATCTGAATTGACGCTTCTTGAAACTCCAAGAAGTATTCAACCAACCTATGTTCGTTGAAGAGATTGAATCCAGAATCTTGTGACATCATTTTCTGGAAAGATTCCATGAAGCCTTCATCAAATACAATTCTGAAATCAATTACTCTCAGAGAAGGTGGTGACATACTAAAATCTAAGAAGAGCCTCACAAGCATCCTCATCAAATAGTGAATAAAATCCTCATCAACATGCCAATCAACTCTTTGTTGATGTGTAATGTCCCCATTTTTAGCTCTTCACTTTTCAGTGATTGGTAGCCTATTCCCAGTGTGTTGTCGGCTAGTCAGTGGCAGAATTAGGGTTTCCGGCTGTTTGATGGGTTCTCTTGAAGATTCAGGGTTTTGCTTGTTGGAGTTTGGATGTTTGGATTCTGGATTCCTTCTGGGTTTTCAAAGGGCTTCGCAGTGGTATGTTTTTCTTGGCATTCTGAGCATCTTCAGGAATTTACTATTTTTAGTAAATTCTAATTTTAGCAGTGGTCCAGTCGGCATCAATTCAGTCAACTTTCCTCTTCTGGCAGTTCATTGGGTAATTCTCATTTTTGGCTTAAGGGGTTCATTTCGAAGATATAAGTTATTTTAAGTCAAAATGTTTTATTTTTAAAATACCCCTTGGCCTAGTGTTATAACTTAACAGTTGTTTTAAAGAAGGGGACTTTGAGGGGTATTTTCTCATGAAGGAAATATTTTAATATTTCTAAAGTTTATAATTGCTCAAAGGGAAAATGGACGCCTTTTTGAAGGAGATTATATTTTATTTAAAAAAGAGAAGTGATTAATATTTCACAAGGAAAGTACGCCATTGGGAAGAAAGTGTTTGGGTCAAAGTTTAAACCTAAAAGCAGCTTGGGATTAGGGCGCACCTTCTAGAAAGCTCTTCGGAAGTTATAAATTGGAGCTCGGGGTCCTCATTTTGTTTATCTAATGAATTTGCAAAGTTATGCTGCCGGATTGGCTTTGGGATTGCTTCGAGGAATGTAAGCCTCCTAGCTTGGCTCTTCTTCTTGCTTGAAAGACAGCAACTAGTTGAGAGGTTTAGTTGTAGTTGGTTCTTTCTCACATTCCGTAGTTGAGTTATTGTATTTTCTGTCAATTTTAGAGTTGCTGATTTGTATGGCTGTAGGTTGTTTTTACTCACAACTCAAGAAACAGAAATAATATTGTTCTGGGTACTGTTCCAATCTATTTTCCTATGTAGGGCGACCATATGTGCAAGTTTCCAGAATTTTATTTGAAGTCTATGAATTATCTAAAGTAAATCGCCCTTGCTTGCAGGCAATTCACTTCGTAAGTGCTTTGGAAGTCGTGCAAAATAAATAGGGGTCTTTGTGAGAAGTTTTTGTGATCCATCTTCATTGTCATCATCATTAGAATGTTTTGCAACTGATTTCAAGTTAAATGAGTGAGTATTGAGAGAGATATGAGCATTTAAGTGAGTTTTGGAGTTGCTGATTTACCATTTTAACTGCAGATCTGTCATATCAGACTTAGTAAAATTATTAATAGGGCTGGATTGTTTATCTTAGTCATATTAATCATTCTGGAGTAGCTCTACATTTCAGCAGTTTGATTATCACTATAATCCATCGTGCTTGTAGGAGATATATTATATTGTAAGGCTGTTAGTAGTACTAACCAGCCAATATTCACATTTGTAAGCTCTTTATTATATTTCCCACATTTCGTGGAAGAGACTGATCCTTGCTTAGTCTATTGTATTTACTTTTTAGTTGCTCCGTCATATGATAGCGCCTATTCATCTTGGATAGGAGTGCACATACTTGGCGTTGAGCTCCATTTCCAGTATTGTATTTCATGTAATTGCTCCGCCATATGGTCGCCTCATTTCCATTCTGGAATTGGGTAGCACATACTTGGTGTTGAGTTTGCTTTCGGTATATTAGATGGTAGGGATCCTCTGACCACATGCTCGTCGTTCGCCGGCGCATTCTTGGTTAGAGTTTTGTATAAGCATTTCAATTAAGACCCTCTGACCATATGCTCGCCATCACTTGGCGCCATTCTTGGTTAGAGTTACTTCCAGTTGCAGTTATGATTAATGTACTGACGATCCTCTTGCCATATGACAGCCTCTCTCTTGTTGAGATTGAGTGCGCATTCTTGGCAAAGAGTTATATTGTAACTGCTGGTTTGATTTATCTAACCCTAACGGGTGTGTTGCATTTCTGATTGTAATTTGAAAATTGAAAAAATTTGGCTCGGAATATTTCATGATGAACAATAAGAATGTCTTCATTTCTTTGTGATCCAAAGGTTACCATTCCTTGCTGAATGGATGCACTAGGAGCAGCAGTAGATTCAACTTCATGCAACTCACGTATCAACTCTCCAATGCTGGAAGACAAATTGAAATTTCCTCCTTCAGTAATTTCTGAAGTACTTCATCATTTTCAAAAAGAGGATTTACATAAACCCTACTACCACCTTCTTCATACAAGAGATTGTCAAAAGCCTGAAAGATTTGTTGATAAGAATTTGAATGCTTTGATCTCTCTGGACAGCATTCCAAATCATATGTTTCTTGTATGAGATCAAGCTCGTCAAGAATTACCTGAAACTCCTCTGCTCTTCCCTTGTTTTCTTGCTCCAATGAATATTGAACAACAAAAATCTGATTCTCTACTTCAATTAGAGTCTCATGCACTTCTTGCAACTTGGCTTTGGTAAGCCCATTCCACTCCAATGCCTTGTCAGCAATTTTGGCCACTTTGTCTTTGTCACGAATGATGTGCAAAAGACTAGATTTAATTTCCTCCAAGGAAAACTTAATGGACTTCATATCAGCAATGGAAATGCAACATACATCTCCTCTTGGCACTTCATAAATCAGATTTTCAACATGCCGATGAATTCCATCAAGCTTTGACAAAACTTGAATTCCATTTTCAGCAATTTGTGAACCTGAACTGCAATTTTCATATGCTAGCTAAGATGAAATAGTACAACTTTGATGGATAAAAATTTCCAAAATGGTTCAAGCTGTACTCCTCAACTTGTCTCGCATGTGATGGACACTCTTCATCATTCCATTCATAGTGCCTTCCAATTCCTTAGCCTTCTACCTTAGTTTGGCCTCAGGTGAAGAGAAATTTGCCTTATAACTACTAGAAGCTTCTCCTTTCATGTTGTCTTCTACACAAGATTCAAGGAAGTCGGTCAAATCAGCTTTGTAGTGGGAAGAGATTTTTGCTTCCTCATTCTCTTTCTCCTCTTTGGCTTGTTTTTCAAACTGTTGGCGTAAAAACTACCTCTGGAGTGCAGGTTTGTACGGACAGCTATGCACACTGCGTAATGAGTGCTCTTCAAATTAGGAGGGGAAGCTCCCTCATAGTGCTGGAATGCGTGGAAAAGAAAAGTAATCTAAGTCCTATATTTTTGTTCTCAGCTGGAAGAGGCACAAGGTTAAGAAAACCAAGAACGTTGTAGCTAAGGATTTTATGGTTTCGCAGATCATTAACTACAACTAAGCTAACTACTTTAAATCTATCCAGTTTCCTCAAGAAAACAGAGCATGAGGAAATGGAGCAAGAATGATTATCTGACGATAAGCCGGGTACGGATTCACAACGTGAAGGCAAGGTGGCACAACTATCTGCTTGTCTGAATAGGCTTATTGGAAACAACAATATACGATAAACTAAGTACAGATTCTCAACTTGAAGGCAAGGTGGCACAACTATCAGCTCAATCTGAATAAGTTTATTATTCACACACACCATACGATAACCAAGAACAGATTCTCAACTTGAAGGCAAGGTGGCACAACTATCAGCTCAATCTGAACGAGTTTATTGAACACATAACATCAAGGATAGCCAACTAGGATAATAAATTGCATTGGCGAGACACGCATACAATCTATGATCGTCTAGCCACTATATCTAACTAAGCAAGAATTCACCATCATAATTGCATGAAACCCAAGTGGCATAACAATTCATCACAATAGTAAATACTCATGAACAGATACAGAACGGGCAAATATTACAGGCAAGGTAGGCACAACATATATTCTCTCTCGTGCAAAAGTTCGTGAACAGATACAAAATAGCAATACTACAGCAAGGTAGGCACGCATGTATGCTATCACGCAAAAGTCATGTACAAATGAGCAAAGCTCTTATTATAGACATCAAAAGGTGTAGGGAACCCTAAAATCACCTTTGAGTCAACTACAATCTTGCAATGCATGCAAGATTTATTACTAAACCCTAATAAAGCAAACTATACAGTTAACTGGAAAACTACCATCAGTTAACCGAAACATCTAATCTAAAAATGGACAATTGTGCAAGCATGCACGTCCTTATTAAAAGCATGTTAACTGGAACACTACCATCAGTTAACGTAAACCCTAAATAAAACTCCAAGTGAATAAAGCTGATCTCAAAATAGATATGCATGAGTTGAGACAACAAGTTAACTTGAGAAGGTAACGCCAAGTTTAACTCCTGTATGTAATGTCTATTCTGAGAAATGGAAACTGAAGTCTACTGGCTGTGATCTCGAGCAACCAATCCCTCAACGAGATTGTTAACTGCATCAACATCTAAAGGTTGTCACAATTCACTGCTTGTCAGCAACTTGAGCAATCTTGGCAATCTTTGCACATTCAAACTAGCATTTCATTGACTTATAACTTTGGCGGCTTTGTAACTGAAGTGATGGCCACTGTCTCTTCTACAGCTTGATGCTTCTGACGCTTTTGCATGACGAAACTGCGAGATTTGACTGCGCACACTCTGGTTGTGAGAAATGCAAACGAACTTGCTACACATGCAAAATTCCAACAGTATCGACCCTCTAAACCGGCTTTGGAAGGAAATCGGCCATACGAGGCATGCAACCATATGGATTTGAGTAACTACGCCTGTCAACCCTCTGAAAGCACTTGATACAAATCGGTCTCAGCTTTTCTGATGAAATTGTGAATTAAGACCAATTTGGTCTTGAATTCAGTCTACGTGAACTGCACTCTGAAAAACTCGCCTGTTGACTATGAACACGGCTATATTCTGACAACTTTTCTGGAAAACTAAAAATACCCTGCTAAGACTAAAAATAGCCTATCGGAGAGCAATTTTCACAAAAAATTCTGAGATATGGGTTTTGTCCAGAAAAAGATTCTAAGACAACCCAGAACGTCAGAAATGCGAAAATTTGACTTCTACTCGACCATGCAAGGAATTTTTAGTTGAGAAAATTAGAGCTTCGAGAACTGATGCTCTGGAGTAAATTTTCCTGAAAAATTCTGGCACATGGGTTTTCTCGAGGAAGCTATTCTAAATCAACCCAAATAATTTGTTTTGTCAAAAGTCGCCAATTCTTCAAACATGCGAAAGAATTTAAGATGAGAAATAAAAGAATTTAAGACAGAAAAATGAGGTTTTGATGCTCTGCTTCTGCTAAAATCGCCATCTTGTCTGAAGTCTGTTGATTAATTTGGACTTGTACCTGCAAAGAAAGTGTTTTGATGTCTTCACCAATGATTGCTGATGAGAAATTCGCCCAACTCTGAAGGAAATTCGCCTTTGCTCTGAAGAATTACGAATTTGCTCAAGCTATGTGAATGAAATGATAGACGCCATGCTTGAATTAATAGAATAAATTCACACCTCAAAGGTGACTGCAAAAGACTAAAAACCCTCGACTAAAATAGAAGTCTTCTGATTGGACCTCTTCCAGTTATACTGACACTGTCTCGAAGTTCGAAATTTAAATAATAATAAAATATTCATTATGCAATAGCACAAAGAGGCGCCAATTTTAGAAAATCGCCATTTAATGCTAAAATATGCAAAAATAAATATTAAATATTATTTAACATCAGTTGAAAAACCAAGTAAAGCACTTGGATTCACTGGCGAACTTCACTGATTTCAAAAAGTCCTCATTTGACCTCATAGGCGTCCATTTGCTCAAGATATCACGTTTTTTACTAACTTCCTACTTTGTAGCTGACTACAAAGTTACGACTGGCCATTTTCGACACTGATTTCCGGGTGACCAGATGATGCTGAGACTGAACAAGTATATTCATCGTGAAGCCTGCAGAGCAAGGAAGAAATGTCTGCTGGGAGTCATTACTGCAAAATCCATCATTTAACACCTCAAAGAATTAGGTGCCCTTGATTAAATTGATTTTTAGGTACCAAACTTACCATTTCTCAACACTTCCATCTAATGCTTCAAACGGCTGCTAACAATGAACGGTGAACCCTGCTGACAGGCAACCACGCACACTGCATAACTAGGAGTATTCCGCATCCAACGAATATATGCACAACATCTGAAAGCTGCATTAAGGACCTCAAAAGTAAAAGCGCCCCTGGCTTGAAAAGGCACGAACACCATTTTGACGAAAGTGCAACTCTCAACCAGATGCCCTACTTTTGACCTCTAATATCTGGAGTTGGGATGGCCTGATTCGAGCACTGTCTATCTCGATGTGTAGCCAGAAGGACCTACGAGAGATGTCTCTAGAGGCGACGAAGCAAGAAAACTGCTTCTAAGACCTCAAATAGAAAGGCGCCTTTCCCAAGATGGAATAGACGACCAGACTTAGTCATTTTTTGAGCTGTCTTCGTTTTACGGTATTTCCTAAAAGACCTCGCACGTACGAGCGTTTGCCAAATCCTGAAGGCTGACGGCTAGGCTCGTTGGATAGCTTGAGTAATTGCGCACAAGTCCCGTGAAGACTTCGAACGTCAATAACCTCATCTGATAGGCCTAAAGGCTAGGCGCCCCTGGCCTACAGAAATACAATGAAATTTATATGCCAGTCCGCCCGTGAAATTACGTGCCTAGAAGAATCTCTGCCACGATCTCTCAGAATATCGGATTAACAGGCAACTTGGTGCATCGCGAAGCCGGACTAGAGTAGCACAGATGTCAGGAAGACCTTATCAGCAAACTTTGCCATCTCAGATGTCATTTTGAAGGGCGCCCCTGAGCTACAGGGGCGCAGTTACATCATGTGAGGAAGCTCTGTGATGTGAAGTCTCTCTATAAGCTCATCTTTTGACGTCGACTGCCGGAGCTTTGGGACTCAGATGACTGAATTTGATAGCTCATCGGATAGGCAGACTAATTCTGAAGAGATTGAATACATCAACCATTAGGAATACCAAGATCTAACCCCCTTTAAAGAATGCGCCCTTGAGCTACAGGGGCACAAAAGCTGGAAAAAGACAAGCGTCTGCAAACTGCAACTTTGGAATCTTCAACTTCTATCGCCAGTAACCGTAGTTACGAGTCTCGGATAGCCTTGCAGGATAGCTCATCGGATAGGCAGACTAATTCTGAGGAGATTGACTGTATTCCTGAGCATTAACCACAAAATCTAGGCCTTCAAAAAGAAGGGCGCCCCTGGGCTACAAGGGCGCAATTCTGCTTTTCCTTGAGAAATCTT
Source organism: Sequoia sempervirens (assembly GCA_007258455.2). Lineage (NCBI taxonomy): Eukaryota > Viridiplantae > Streptophyta > Pinopsida > Cupressales > Cupressaceae > Sequoia > Sequoia sempervirens. The sequence goes on from VDFB02000007.1 coordinate 229,157,225, forward strand.
CAAAAATTGACCACTGAAAACTTCACCTTAATCACTGAAATGACCAAGCTCTTGTGAAATTATCATCGTGAAATGCTCTTCCACCTTGAAATACCTCGTTCTGAGTCCCCGATTGAGGTTCTGATCAATGGATACTGCCTTTGATTGACAATACATTAACAAAACTCCATGCTTGATATTGCCCAAAAACTGTATTTTGACATCATTTTAGCAAGGTTTAGACTATTTTATGCAAAATGCCTTGATGAAGCAAAAAATTTGGTTTGGGTACAACACAAACCAACATTCTCCAGAATTGTGAAGAAGCAACTCACTGGTTGAACAAGTATCTTCTTCTAACTGAACTACTCCTTCATTCGGATCTTCATTTGTGGCTTCTTTAGTCACATTACATTCTTCTATAGAATGCCTGGATTCTTCATGTGTTTCAAGAACTGCTGTGAACATATGGCTTTCTTCTATTGAACGCATGGACGAGAGAAAATCCGTAGATGCCCTCTGAACATTTGCTATGAATTCAAAGGGATTCCAACTTTCATTCCCCTCCTCATTTTCAAAAATCTCCTCTTTGTTCTCAACAGTCTTCTTCAAAAATGGTTTCAACTTTTCTTCACACTGGCTGAAAATTTCATTAACGAACAAATCAGAAGTGGAAGAAATCTGCTCTTCACGCTCATAAGCATTCTTGAGAAGGGATTGGACACTTTCAGGAAGAGTATCAGCTTCTTTGATGGTGTCAATTAGAACATTCTTAGCAGCTACAAACACCCCCTCTTCCTGCTCACTCCAAGTCAAAGTGAAGAGATAATCAAACAAGTGGTAAATTTGATTTTCCATCTCCAATTCTATCAGAAGGATGCAAGTTCTTACTTCTGAAAATGTCTTTAAAACAGCAGCCCTTCTTGAAAACAAACCACTCCCAGTTTCATCCAAATCTTGAAAACTCTCCACTATCATATTTAATATGATCTTCATGGTTTCTTCATCATAGGGTGATTGTGGTTCCACAATCCTTATCACTTCCATGAAGCAAGAAGAAATCAGCAACTTGGTTTCTTCATCTGGATGCCTCAGCTAATAGGGTTGATTCAGAAAGGTTACTACAGGTGCTAACGCAAGCTGCATCTCCTCAGAAGGTGATTGCTTCACTTGTCTCAAACATTGTTCTAACAAATGAAGAATGTTCTCTTCATTTTCCCTTGACTGAAATTCTTTGTCAAATCTTTTTCCAGCCATATAGAGAGTCTTTGCCAACTTCATCTCTTCTTCATTCACCATGCCTAACTACCAACTTCTAAACTGAACTCAATACTTAATGAATTTGTGCCAACTTCGGGAACCCAAAAGGAGCTAAACTAGAATATGTTCTAACTTTCAGTGTAGTACCGGAGATCTCTGTCACTCATCTACCTAAACATGAAGCACTAATCCACAGGATGGAAGGATCTTCTGCTCTGATACCACTGAAATATGCCAACCAATTTTTTCTTTAAATTTTCACAACACAAGCCAGCACTACGCCAATTGGTTAGCATTAGCTTCCAAAGGATAATCAAACTAAATGTAACCTTCGCCAAGAATGTCCACCAAGATCCTTTGTGAGGCGAGGTGATAGCATATGGGAAGGGGTCATTAGCAACCAAACTAAAAAACTGAACAATACTGATATGAAGCAGGTGGAGAACCGACCATAAGGAATCCACACAACCAATTGTTCAGTGGGGGGAAAAGAAATTACAACAATGAATAATTCATCCGCTTTACAGTAGGCATCCACCCAGCAGTGGGGATTCGCCACTAAACAGTGGGTGAGATATGAGAGACTTAATTATTCTTTTCTCCACACTGGCAGTAAACCTCCCAGGGGTTACAATATGTGAACAATTAACACTAGTAAATGCAGCAATTAAATGACTGAAACAGTACTACTGTTTACAAACTTACAATATCAAAATAACAGCAAAATTACAAGTGTTTAAAATATTAACAAAGCACAATGATAGACGATGGTTTCCCACACTTATAATCTCTCAAATATTGAAAATACAACCCCAAAATCTGAACTGATATAAATCTGATATGACAAATAGCAAACTGAAATTTTGTAACAGCAATCTATGAAACACCAAAAATGCTCACCAATTCAACCAAACTCCTCCAAATGAATTGAAAGTGTGATTGCAACAGCTTCTAGGGAGCAAGGCATCCAATTCCCATCTCTGAAATGGAAGAAAAACCTTGAATATTAATTGTGCACCCATTCCAATGCAAGCCCAGCAATGGTACAGCCTTCCTAGGGGGTGAACTTCAAGATAAAATCTAATTCTTCACCATAAATTCTGAAATTGCATAGATAGGGTCGCCTCAAGCATAGAAAGAGTTTGAGCCAATACCCACAATCAAAAATAAAACACCATGAAAGTTGTTAATGAATTTCTCCTTCAACAAATGATGAACCAGCAACCATAAAACATGAAATCTTCACCAAAATCTCCACAATGAACTCAATATGTACTTCTAAATGAAGCACACTCTCGATCAACCATCTAGGGAACCATAGTTTTAGGCCCGAAGAATGGTGTAGATAGCTAAGCTCCCCCTTAAACGGGTTCATTATTCAATCCAATAGCATTTTGATACAATTAACAATGGATGCCAAATGAATAAGCAATGGCCTGCTTTTATAGAATTGAAGGTGACTGTTGAATTTCCATCCTTTTCCCTCCAAAGGACGCCCAAGCAAATAATAAATATTTTAATTTTCAAAATCCTCTTCTCCCTTCTCATTTTGGCGTCCAAACACCAAGGAGACATTAAAACATTTAAAATATATTTATTACTCCTTAAATGAGGAGTCCAAATCCCAAGAGAAATAATAAACTTAGAAATATTAAATGTTTTCACCTCATGTGGCGTCCACCCTCAATGGCCCCATTTTAAAACAACTTTAAGTCTTTGTGCTAGGCCAAGGGGTTAAAAACACAATATAATAATTAAATCATTTATTCAAAATGCACCTCAGAAAGCCAAATCCAGAAATACTCAACTACCCTGCCTGAAGTAGAAAGCTCACTTAACTGCTGCCAACCTAAGAACTACCAAAAATAGAACTTACTAAAAATTGTAAATTTTGAAAAGTTGCTCAACTCACTTGCATGCTATATCATTGTGAAGCTCTCTGAAAACCCAAAAAGAATCCGCAATCCAAATCTCGAAACTCCAATGTACTGGCTAAAAATAGCAAGTTCCGGAAAAGGTTGTCAGATGGAAATGCATGTCACACCATTCTAAAACTCTCCAAAAACCCAAAAAACTCCACCAAACATGCATCAGAAACTCATACATGCAAACCTTCAAAAATGCTTTAGAACCCCCATAAAATAGGAAACCCTAATTTTACCTCTAATGATCCTACAGGCTTCCGGAAATAGACTATCAGTCACCGAAGGGCGTATGGCTAAAATAGGGACATTACATTTGTTAAATGAGCTTAATGGTGTTGTTTATTTTACCAAACTTGATCTTCATTCTAGTTATCATTAAATTAGAATTAGAGATGAGGATGTACATAAGACAACCTTTTGAACCCATGACCACAATGAATTTTTGTTAATGTCTTTTGGTCTCAAAAGTGCGCCATCTAAATTTCAAAGTTTGATGAACTCTATCTTTAGGCCATTTCTGCAAAAAATTGCTTTTTGTATTTTTTATGACATCTTAATATATGGAAAAAATTGGGAGGAACACTTGCAGCATGTAAACTATTGAAATGGTGACAAGAGAGAGCCAAAGGCTCAAACCCATAAATTCTTCATTCATCAACAACACTTTCAATGTTACGTCCAATGGCTTTATAAAGCCTTCTAACTTCTAACTACCCAACAACTAACTAACAACTAACTAATAACTAATAACTAACTAAAAACTAACATATAATAAATTAACATGTTAATTTATTATTTATTTCATTATTCTATGTCATGCACTATAATTCCTAACACCCACCTTTAGTGTTGACATTAGGGACTTTATTTTGGTGCTGCAATATCAATAATTGACCTGTCTCATACTTGCCCCCCTTCAATGAATTTTTTCTTTGGATGTTGGTTTCTACCGATGCTGCATCCAATTACAATATGCAAATACAAAATCTATTACACCCTTATGACTCTCAAAATGAAAAAAGAGTTCAATTGGTAGTAACAATGTAAATACCTCTGTCTTCCACATTAAACTGCAAATTAAATATTGATAGTATTCTCAAAATCTTTCTGGGTTTTGTGCTCTTATTAAACAGCTTTCCAAAACATTTTGAATTTCTGAAATTTGTTTAGAAATGAGAAAGATATTTCAGTTTTAGGGAGACTGTATTAAACTGCCATTTTAAATCAGAGTTATTTACCAACAACACAATGATGTATAATGAAAACATGATTCCTCCTTTCCACAAACTGAATATCCATCAAAGAGTAGCATAATAAATCCATACCAATCTTCAAACAAAGAAACCCTCATAACTGAAAGATAAAAGACTTCTTCTCAACCACCATAAACTATTGCACTTTTCTAGAACACCTCATATCTATGCAAATTTGAATATGAACACAATGAACATAATGAAGGAAAAACTGCAGAAAGAATGTACACAATGGAAGAGAAAGGAGATGCACATGAATGGCGGATGTCAACAGGTTCGATGTGAGGTCCGTGGTATCTGCTAGTACCGTTGACAAATATGCAAGGGTGGATGCTACAAACTCCAGAATTTGCATGAGGTCCGTGGTATCCACTATTTGTTTGTTTGCAATGATTGACTTTACAACAAATAGATGGACACGGAAAAAAGTAACATGGCCACGAGGTCCATGGTATCCACTAATCCATTCCCTTAATCAACTTAACAAAAAAATCATTAGTGGGTGAAAATTCAAAGAGGCCTCTTTCGAAACCTGCTTTGATACCATATTGAAATGATGCAAGAAAGAGCCAAAGTCTCAAACCTGTAAATTCTTCATTCATCAACAACACCTTCAATGTTAGATTCAATGGCTTTATAAAGCCTTCTAACTTCTAACTATCCAACAACTAACTAGTAACTAATAGCTAACTAAAAACTAACATATAATAAATTAACATTAGCAAGTTAATTTAACATTTATTTCATTATTCTATGTCATGCACTATAATTCCTAACATGCAAAATTAGGTCTTGGACATTCTTGAACATCAACTTTATGCTAAGCCATCCACGTGTGCCTTTAGAGTCAAAGAAGTGGAGTACTTAGGTCATATCACTTCACATGAGAAATTCAAGGTGGACCCTCACAAGATCGAGGCCATTGTAGAATGGAAAACACCTAAGACCCTCAAAATCCTACAAAGTTTCTTAGGGCTTACAAGTATTGCCAATTTGTAAATAATTATGGTAGCATCGCTTCACCTCTCACAACCTTGTTAAAGAAGGATTCCTTCCAGTGGAATGAGGTAGCTATCAGTGCATTTGAACAACTAAAGGAAGCCATGTGCACAACTCCAATTCTAGAAACCCTAGGTCAATTGTGGAATATAATGCTTTGAGACACGAAATAAGAGTAGTATTCATGCAAGACAAAAGACCCATGGCATATAAGAGCCACCTACTCAAAGTAAGAATTTGTTGAAGCCAATTTATGAGAAGAAAATGTTGGCTATCCTACATGTAGTAAAACAATGGCATAGTCTCAAATATTTCCTAGAATAGAGGTTGTCATCTAAAGAACAACAAAAATGGGTCACAAAGAAGTTGGGATATGACTTTTAGATCATGTACAAGAAAGGAAAGGAGAATATTGTGGTTGATGCTCTATCTAGGAGGGGTGGGACATGGATACTCAAACTCTCAGTGAGAAACTCCAACAAGATTCAAGTGTGTTAGACAAATTTGCATGGAAAGAAAATGCTTTATGATACAAGGATAGGTTATACCTATGCAAGAACTCAACCCTTATGTTTATGGTGTTGACCATAGTTGGCAGACTCACCAAAAACTCGCGCAAGTTTTTGAAAAACTCGCAAGTTTTTTTTCAAAACGAGTTTTTGGTGCAAGTACTCGCATGGAAAAACTCGCAGTTTTTTCTAAAAAACTCGCCAAGTTTTTGGCGAGTTTTTCAAAAAAACACGGAGAGTTTTTTAAAAACTCCGCCTTTAAAAAACTTGTAAGCGAACAAAGGTAATTCCCCGATTCCTTTTTTGTTTTGGTTGGGTCTTAATTTGCTTTTTCAATTATTTTTGCCACTCAAAAAATCATGAAAATGAGGTGCGCCGTGGAGTTTTGTATGGTTTCAAAAGCCTTAAATTGGTGTTAGGAGGGGGCGCTGCCCCTCGACCCCCAGTAGAAGCGACAAGGAGCGCTACTAGTCGCTCTCCCCAGCAGCCGCCCGACCTCTACATGGGCCTCAAAGGGCGGCTCCCCTGTCCCCACAGGCACTGCCCCTCGACCCCAGGGCATTGCCGACTGCTATAGGGCATTGCCCCTAGACTCCCACAAGGGGCATTGACCCTTGACTCCATTGGGGGCATTGCCCTCAAACTCCCATTGAATTCATTTGATTTTCTAAGTACTCTCTAAGTCCAAGTTTCCAAGTTTGCCTACAAATCTTCATCTATAATATCGTCTAGTTCTACCTCTCCCCTAGTTTTCACTAGACATGGGAAAGAGGAAGATGTAAATTTGTAAAATATATTAATGTAGTATTTAATTTCATTTTTACAAAAACAATTTGCTATTTTCATTTTGTTTCAGAATATCAACATCAACGCATTCCACATGAGGATGCCATTTTGTACCCAATTTGCTTTCAAATCAATCAAATACAACTAGACTCAACTTGTTTCTTTTATATACTCATTTATTGACTCATTGGATGCATCTTATCTTTGAATTTTGCAAAAAAAATGCATTTTTAGTGAAGTTTAAGCAATTTTTTAGGTTCACGAGTTTTTTGCCGAGTTTTTTCTGAGTTTTTGCCGAGTTTTTTCCGAGCCGAGTTTTTTGGGCTTGCCGAGTACTTGCAAACGCCGAGTATTCCAACTATGGTGTTGACAAAACTACATGCTTCTCCAATAGGTGGGCACTTTGGATTCTTGACGACCTATAAGAGTCAAGCAAGATTTCTTTTGGGAAGGGCTCAAAAGGGATGTTCAAAAATTTGTAGCAAAATGCATGGTATGCTAGCAAAATAAAGAGATTGACATTTTAGACACTAAGTCTTCTACAACCCTCATCTATTCCAAGTCAAAGGTGGGAGGAGGTATCCACGGTTTCATCGCAAGTTTGCCTAGATCTAAAGGAGAAAATGTCATCATGGTTGTTGTGGATTGTCTCACCAAATATGCACATTTTTGTGCTCTGGCACATCCATTTGTAGCAAGCACTATAGCAACAACCTTTATGAATAACATTGTCATGTCCCTCCAGCTTAAACCCAAGTTAAAATTATTTAATAATAAAAAGTGTTTATTAACACTATTATAATAATATAATTATATATTAATAATAATAATTATACTTGTGGACCAACTTGGTCATAATTTCAAGTAATAATAATAAAATGTGCTTATTTTGGGGCCGACCTGGACTTCCAACTTCCCAACAGCAGGTATATATGGTGAATACAACTTCTTTGGAGATATTAAATTTTGGGAAGTAAACTACTACTGTGGTGGCCAGTTCACTCTGCTCTAACAAGGACGAAAACCTCTGTCTGAGTGCCCTGAGGTAGGACGAAACCCTCGCCTTGGATCCAACTACCTACAGTGTTTTATAACTACGAATTTCCTATTGATTTCTACTGAGCGTTGATTGTCAACAGTCCTTGGGTACTTCATAGGCGAAGCCAAGACCCTGCTCAGATTTAAGTGGCACCATCATTCAGAACAAGTTTGTAAATTGTATAGGGCCAGATTTAGGGAGAATTTTCTACTAAGCACCAGTCAAGGACAGCATTTCTCATATTTGGACAGCAGCAAGGGAGATCTCAAACCTGCAAATTGTCAAGCCACTATCTAGCTAAACTATCCTCAAAATCTGATCTAGATAGGTGCCAGATCTGCTCCAAATCACCAACAGGAGGGTTCACCAAACAAACCAGTGACCACCATAATCTGATCTATGTACCAATTCAGCAAAGAAACAAAAGGACAATACCGGGAATAGCAAATCTGTTGTTTGCAAATAACCCAACAGACCCTAAGCCATAAAAATCAGACAATTCTGGGAAACTTCCTAACCGAGTAGGTTATATTTATCACTAAATTTGTAAGACATTGTAGCTATTTCATATCTATAATGATATCAGTTAAATTCAGTTATTGGAATTATGTTGTGCAATTTGTGTGTTGAGATCTCTGCTAATATGTGTTATAAAATTCTGGACATTTCTGAGGGTGACTGTTTTTCTTTTGGCTATTCATTTATTTTTGGTGAATAGTAGTGATTTGTAGTAGTGAAGATGAGTTAATAAACCCTAGGATATTACACATTCAAAAACTAAATGGGACTACAAAAATCATAGTAAGTGATCATGA
>VDFB02000007.1:229165889-229207566 GCA_007258455.2 Sequoia sempervirens
TGAGATTATTTTTCCATGTAGCCTTTTAGAGTAGGCTCTGGAGTGGTTCGCACATCTTCCTCCTGTGATAAGAACATGGAACAATCTAGTTGACAAGTTTATCACACACTTTTCCTATAACATTGAAAGTGACACGACCCTAGCAAATTATGTAGAACCAAACAAAAGGAAGGGGAGTCACATCATTTTATCAAAGGTGGTGAACTATGTCCAACAAATGTCCTTGTCGCATACCAGAAAAATATTTGGTCCCTATCTTTGTAGAAAACCTCAACACAGAAATGATGATTCAACTAAAAAGCCATTGTTGCAACACATTTGAAGATGTCATTAAAAATGGACTCTCTATTGAAAAAGCTCTTGTTGCAAAAGGACTAGTCAAGAACTTCAAAGAAAACCAAAACACTCCCAATGACAAGGGTAAATTCTGGTCTAGAAACAAAAATTTCACCAATGATAAGGTAGTCGATGCTAAAATGGTTAACAAGGTTCACTCCACCATTCACCTTAAAGGTCCTTCCACACAAAACAATCCAACACCAAGTCATTACCAAACAAAAAAACGTAGTCCAAAACATTCAATAGCATAGAGTTCCCTCATGAGAAAACATGCCAAAATGAACATACACACCCTTAGGGGAACCCATTGAATCAGTCCTAAAGAAACTCTTACTATCCAATGTCATTCAAATTCCAAATATCAAACCATATGAACCAATGCTAGTCAAACCAGTTTGGTGGAAGGACAATGAATTTTGTGAGTATCATCGTATGAAAGGACATAAAACACCATCATGCTAGAGACTTAAAGACCACATTTAGGACCTTATTGAATAGGGTGACATATCAGTGGATAATTCATAAGGAAAATAAATGCTGACCATACCATATTTAAGACTCCCCTACAAGACCATGGGAAAGGAAAATCCTCCACTTTAGGGAACAATACCAATAATAATGCCAATTATACCAGTGTTTCATATGACTATACCATCAATCACATTCGGGCCTTTGATAACCTTGTCACTATCATTACCGTCAATAAAAAATCAGAATGTGTCGTTACCACTCATAGAGCTAAAGTGGCCTTGCAAGGGGTCACTTCTAATCCACCATTGAAGATAATATAATATCCTAGACCATCTTGGAAGGACTCTGATGCAAATATCCATTCTTGAGTTACTTCATATATCCCCTGAGCATAAGGCCATTCTAGATAGGGCTTTGTGGGAGACATCCATTCCCACTTACCTAAATGTTAACCAATTTTAGGCCATGGTAGGATACTTAGGTACAACCCATCATGTCACATTTTTTGAGAAATATTTTCTTACACAACAACCAAACCATAACGACCCATTACACCTTGCAGTATACATTAATAAACACAAAATCATATGAGTCTTGGTAGGCGGTGGAGTAGGTTTGAATATATGCACCTTAAAATTGGTCACGACATTGAGATTCTCTAAAGCTTGTATAGATGAGTCTAAGAAAACCATTATCAAGGCTTATGATGATATTGAGCACTTGTCCAAGGGTATAATCATACTTCTTGTAAGAGTCAGACCCACTATTCAAAACATGATATTCCAAGTCTTGGATTTGGACTTACCATACAACCTTCTCCTTGGTCGTCCATGGATTCATTCCATGAGGCTTGTACCTTCCACATATCATCAATACCTTAAGTTTCCATACAACAGTACCAAAATCACTATAGCAAGTGATCTCAACCCCTTCCAATATTGCAGTAATCTGAGAGGGACCATTGAACATCAAGTTCCTATCAATTGGGAAGCTTCATCCTCCACTTCATCATATTACATCAATCCATCTTATTATCCAATTCATCCATTCCATCCACCACGCCTTCCAAACCCAAGGTCCGGATCCATGACACAAGATGTGGTGAATATAACATTGAGAGATTATTTTGTGTTGGGAAGTTTCCCACCTCACCGAAATCTTATGGGAAACCTCATCTTATCAAGAAGGAAACTAAACTCATCATTCATAATACTCCTACTACATTCACTAAGTAGGGTGAATTGAGCAAAGAGTCTATAGGCAAGGATATTTCTACATGGATATACAAGGATGAATAAGATACTAATCCTAAGAAAATACTAATTGAGCAATATTCAAAAGGGTTTAGGATCATGAAACAACAAGGTTATGATGGACATAGCAGTCTTGGCTTGAACAAACATGGAATGATAGAACCAATATTACCTCCCCAGTTATCAAAGAACACATGGTTAGGGTATGTACTACCGAAGGATATTCCTTGTACTAAGTTGCCTTCAAATGAAAATGTTAACACTTCAAATAAAATCGAGACATCTAAGGAATACCATACTAAAACCAAATCTAATCAATGGGAGTGGAATTCCTATGCATCTAGCTATTATGTCCTAGCTGAGATCTTTCAAGAGCTTGAATTTTTCTCATCCCAAACCAAACCTATGAGTGGTCGTGCTTGGATTGAAACCTTTTGGGATCCTTATGATACCTCATTTTTTACCATATCCACTCATTCCTTGAACTTTAATGATACTAATGGTGAATTACCCCTTGCCTATGTACAACTCATAGAGTGGGATCAACAAGGACCACCGAGTTTAGACACATTCAAGAATGACAAAGCAATAGATGAGTTCATGGGACTTCGAGAAGGTATACCAAGTGGGGATCATAAAGTTGGTTTTATCATAGAACTTGACAACACAACATACTTTGGAGAGTTTGTCCCACCCTCTAGTCTCAAAAGTGAGAAAAAAATAGAATAGGTCTCTAGGTGAAAACTAAAAGGCACCTTTAGAACAAGAAAAATAAAATATAAAGGATGTATCTGAGGGTAAACACCTCTCTGAGGTTCCCAAGGATGGAGGGTTGGACAGTCTCCTCATAAATCAATAGAGATCACCATTTCTTGTGGAAAAATCAAAAGAGGTCCATCTTGGTACAAAAGATAATCCTAAAATCATTCACTTTGCAACATCTTTGATAATCAAGGAAAACCAGAGTTTACCACTTTCTTCTTAGAAAGACAAATTAATTTTGCATGGTCATACACTAATATTTCGGGGTTAGATCCTTAGCTAGTTCTACATCATTTTCCATTAGTTCCAAATGCTAAACCCGTCAAATAGAAATTGAGAAAAATGCATCCATAGATTGTGCTCCTAGTGAAAGCAGAGTTGAAGAAACTTTTGGATGTTGGGTTTATTCATCCTATAGAATATGCAAAATGGATATAAAATATGGTTTCCATAACTAACCCAATTGGTGGAATCCAAGTATGCACATACTTCAAAGATCTAAACAAAGCTTGTCCTAAAGATGACTTCCCAATACCCAACATTGACATCATAGTAGACCTCACAACAAGATATGAGATGCTATCACTTATGGATGATTTTTCAAGATTTAATCAGTTCATAATTGCTCCTAAGGATCAACATAAAACAACCTTCACATGTGCTTGGGGTACCTTTTGCTGGAACGCCATGCCATTTGGTCTTAAGAACACTGCAACAACATATCAAAGAGCTATGACCACTATCTTTCATGACTACATGCATACCCTTATGAAAGATTTTTTTGATGAATTATTAGCAAAACCCATATCAAGAGATAGTCATCTAGTAGTATTGGAAAATATTTTCAAAAGATTGGAAGAATACAAAGTCAGGTTAAATCTAAATAAGTGTGTCTTTGGGGTACAATCAGGCAAACTCCTAGGATATATTGTCTCTCATAAAGGTATTGAAGTTGATCCTGCAAAAGTGAAAGCTATCTTGGATATTCCTCCACTAAAAAACATAAGTTAGTTACGCATTCTACAAGGAAGGTTGCAAATTCAAAGCTTTATTGCTCAATTAGTCGATAAATGTCAACCATTTCAACATCTATTATGCAAGGGAGTCCCATTCATATAAACCAATCATTGCCAAGAAGCGTTCCAAAAAATCAAGGACTATCTATTATCTCCTCCCATTCTTATGCCTCATATAAATTGTAGACACCTCATATTATACATATCGATAACCACGTCATTATTGGGGGATTATTAGAATAAATTGACAATGATGGAAAAGAACAAGCTATCTATTATACCAATCACACTTTTGTAGGGTATGAGCTTAATTATAGACTATTGAACGAGCATTTCTTGCAGTTATTTTCACCACACAAAAGCTTAGAGATTACATGTTGAACCATCGAACAAAACTAGTAGCTAAGATCGATCCCTTGGAATATCTACTCAACAAAGTAACACTAACATGTCGGTTAGAAAAATGGGTCATGATCTTGAGTGAATATGAAATAGAATATGTTGATCAAAGGAAATGAAAGGACAAGTGATAGCCGATCAACTTGCAAATGCACCAACAATGGCAAATCATCCTCTAGTGTGTGACTTTTTTTATGAATCTATCTTCACAATAGAGACTTCTAAAACATGGAAATTGTACTTTGATGGGTCTTATACAAATCATGGTTCAGGAGTTAGTATCCTCTTTGTCACACCTCAAGGGGATTCCATACCTAATTCATACAAATAGTGTTCTCGTGCACAAATAAAATGGTTGAATATGAGGCATTGCTAACAGGACTCTGAATGGATATCAAATGGAAAATCAAGAATCTTCATGTCTACAATGATTCCTTATTGGTTATTTGTTAGGTTAATGATGACTACAACATAAAAGATGAAAAGCTCACTCCCTACAATCAAATGGTCGATAGTTTTATGCAATATTTTGATGTCATCATTTTTACTCAAATCTTGAGGATTCGGAACAAGGTAGTTGATGCAATGGAAACCATTGGATCTATATTGGATATACCTAATAACATGTTGCAATATGAGGTTTTGGTGGAACAACTATTGATCCTCATGTTCGATGTCCCCAAATTTGAAATCATGTGTGAACTTGTTGGTCATAATTCTCCTTGGTACAAATACTTTTACAATTACATGCATGAACAAATTATCCCTCCCGACTTGTCCTCTAACCAATGTAAGACCTTTATTAGACAAGCATCCAAATATGTCATCATCGGTGATACCCTTTATCGCCATAGTCTAGATAGCACCCTCTTAAGATGTCTTGATTCATATGAAGCATAAACGGATTTATACTAGGGACATAATGGTATATGCAGAGCTCACTCTACTGGTCCTACCCTAGCTAAAAATATTATGTGAATGGGATACTATTGGCCTACTATGGAGTGTGATGCCTATAATTTTGTTAAGAAATTTCACCAATACCTGATACATGGATATCTTGTGCACACACCTGCTCAATAACTTCACCCAATTACATATTTTTGGCTATTCTCTTAATGGGGACTTGACCTTGTGGGAAAGATCCATCCTACTTCTGCCGATGGTCATAAGTTTATCATCACTACAACTAAGTATTTTACCAAATGGATAAAATTTATTCCAATGAACTACATCATCACTAAAAAAATATCCAAATTCATCCTTAATTGCATCATATGTCAATATGGTGTTCCTCAATCCATCATTACAAAAAATGGTCACCCTTTCAAAAATCAGGAGGTTCTTGAACTATGCAAGCAATTTCACATCCAACACCACTTCACCACTCCATATTACCCCCAAGGTAACAGTGAAGCAATGCGCCTAACAAGACTATCCTTAAAATCCTAAAGAAGATTTTCGATGATGCTAGCCATGACTGGCACATCCAACTTAATCCCACATTATGGGAATATCACACTAGCATTCACACTCCTACATGAGCCACTCCATATTCCCTTGTCTTTGGATCTAAAGATATTCTTCCCATTGAGGTTGAGTTACCATCCTTGAGAGTATCCATGCAACAACTCATTAATGAGGAAGAATATTGTGTATCCCATTTGCATGAGCTAGAGCTATTGGATGAGAAGCGACAAAATGCATTGACCCACTTACAATAATATCATAATCATCTATGTCGTAGCTACAACAAAAGAGTCTAAGTTAGACATTTTGATATTGGTGACTTGGTCCTAAAGGAGAATCCAAAAAATGAAATGGATCAAGAAAAACTTGAAAAGTTTGAACTTAATTGGTTGATTCCTTACATCATAACTACAACCTATGGAACTTGTGCTTATCAACTCTCTACTCCTGAAGGTGAACCACTACCAGAGCCTATCAATAGAATGCACCTTCATAGGTACTATACCTAGCTTTCAGATAATCCCATAAAAAACCAAGAAAAATACAAAAATATCATTACCATGATGAAAACCTAGTAAATAGGTGTCTTGGTGACACAAAAAAAAAAAAAAAGTAAAGAGAAATAATCTTTCCAATAGTGAAAACCACTTTGGTGGTGCTTTGGATAATTACCATGATGAAAACCTGGCGAAAAGGTGTCATGTATAGTTGGTCTTTGCTCCATCATCTACTATCTTTCTATCCGATTTTCCACTTATCCAAAATCCCTCCATAATCCCATCCAATCCTAACAAAAAATCATTCCAAATGCAACAAGCCTAACCCATAGAATCTTGCTAGGAAACCTAGCACATCATCCAAAAAATTCCTCAGCTTTGTTTCTAGCCTTGCTACAAACCTTGATCCTTTAGTTACATTATCATTAGTGGGATATGTCTTTCCCAATCAACATGTTTTTGGGATGTGTCCTTCCCATATCAACAACACCATCATCATCATCACCAATCAATTGGTTTTCAGCTTGAATACATGCAAGATCATGTTTGTCCTTAGATCCTTGTTCATGCTTACTCACTTGTTTGTGGGTATCTTTCACATGCATTTGTCATGATCTTTATAGTTAACATCCATAAAAAATTCTCACTGGTCTATAATAAAGCTCAGTCACCAGTTTCATGGCCTGAGAATAGTTAACATTTAGTGTCTCTCGATTTCCATATCTATCCATAATGCACATTACCCATCCAATTTCATTCATAATAAGTTGGTCCTATACATGACTGGGGGAAAATCATTGTCCTAGATTTCTAGATGGGATCTTGGACATGGTATCTAAAGACAACATTCAAAATATTGAAAAATCCAAAAAAAAATCAAAACATTCCCAAAAAAAATATCAAAAAATCATAAAACTTCAAAATCCAAAGAAATAAAAAAAAATCAAAATCCAAATAAATAAATTAGAAAACACCAAAAACCCCAAAAAATAAGATCTGTGTTAGTCCAAGTGGTTGAACTATGTTGCCTCTATGACTTCACATAAGCAAGTCCATCATCGATGAGCCCTCGAGGATTGGGTTAGTCCCTTAGGTTTTTTCATAGTAAATTATTTTTCCATCCATATCTACATCTTCATAATAAACTATCCATGGTCAAGGTCAATCGAATTGTGTTGTCTTTGGGCTTTACGTAGGCAAGGCCATCATTAATGAGCCCCTGAGGCATTAGGGAAGTCCATTAGGTTTTTTCATAACAAGGTCTTCATCATCCCAATCACCCATCCCATAATAAATTATCCCTTACTAAGGTTGACATTTTGAGCAGACACAAGCAGTTATCAAACAAGAGAACTGAGATTAACCAAATTGTGAAACAACAAGAAAACTATCCAACTAGTCTTCAACCATCAACGATCAATTTCCTAAACATAGGTACCTATCAAATGTCAAAAAATCAAAAAATCAAACCATCAAACATCAAACAATCTTTATTAGCCACCAAACATTCATAGACAAAAATTTGCATCATCAAGCTCCCTAGGCTTATACAACATGCCTCATTTTTTAAACCAATATTTATTAGCTATCAAATAGTCTTATACAATATGTAGCATCATCAAGATCCCTAGGCTTATACAACATGTCGTATTTCTAAAACCAAACTTTATCCATCAACCTTTAGTCTTAGACAAGATATTGCATCATCGGGCTCCCTGAGCTTATACAACATGCTTCCTTTCTTAAAACCATACATTATCATTATTCAGAATTTGATTATACAATTTGGAAAATTATGTAAATGGTTGTTGACTCATTGGTCTAGTTTGTCTTATCTTTTTATCCGGTTTATCTTTGGTCATGTTACTATGTGCCTCGAGGATCTCCTAAAAGGATTTAGAGGAGTGATGATAGATCATGACCTTTTTCTCTTTCATTTTTGTTTGTAGCTTGTCTTGGAAATATGGCTGGGGAAACTTGGTTCCTTATGTGTGATTAGGGTTCCATTTGGCATAATAAAAATGTCCTATACAAGGAAAAGATAAATCTAATGCTTTTTTTCATTAGGATCAACGTGCTCTGTGGTTACTATCTCACATATTTCGACAAGGTTTTGTGGTCACTAGTCTATGTCATGGCACTCCTTTTTTGTTGTGTGTCTATTTTGCAAGGGATGATCTATCACACCTTGGTCTATGTCATATCTTGGTGTTCATCATCCATTACCATAATAATTTTTGTGATGACAACTATGCAATAAAATAAAAGCTTGATCATCTATTAGCAAGATCTCAAGATAGTAGTCCCAATTCATTTGTTCATTTTCCATCCTCGCCAACTTCTTTTGTACTAACATCCAATCCATTCATCCCTAGACTGAATTTTGAGCCTAGTTGTTCATCACCAATGCACTCACACCTATCAAATTAGCTTATCAATATACTTGCCAAAAAAAATTCAATTTCAATTTGTCAATTTTTTTGAGGGGGCATCATCCTATCCTGCATCCAATGGGGCATATCTTGAGCTGAATTTTTCATGATTATCCTTTGACACAACGCTTGAAATCACATTATTTCAAAGAGGGGGAAAATGTGGACATTTAAAAATGTTCCAAGCCTACAAGCAACATTTTATCATTAATTTGCCTTCTTCCTAGCATAATTAAATAATTTAAATTATTTAATTATCCCCTAATGTCATAATTCTTCTATTAATTAAATAATTATTTATTTTTTAATTAATTCACTTTATCCTTATCCCTCCTTGATTAATTTAAATATATATCAAATTTATTTAAATTATGTCTCTAATTATCCTAATTTCCCTCTATAATTAAATAAATTCTTATTTATTTAATTATTCATTTTCATTTTTCCGTCTTTTTCTTCTATAATTAAATAATTATTTTAATTATTTAATATTTAGCATTTCACCTCTTCTTTTATAATTAAATAATAATTTTTATTATTTAATTATTCATCTCACCATTCCCTAAATTAAATAATTTTTTTAATTATTTAATTTATCTTTTTCTAGCTAAGTCTTATCTCTTATTCTAATTTCTTGATTGCACTCCCTTCTTACTATCCTTATATTTTGTCCTCTCAATTAACCTCATCCATTGATCACCATACCTCATCCTTCAATCCTAACCCTTCATTTAAATTGGGATTTCTATAAAAGCAAGCCATCATCCTCATTTCAAGGCAATATTTATCTATCTTCATCTTGAGATCTAGAGCTATCTTGCATCAACATCAAGCTTATTGAGTACATTGCATACTATAAATATGAGAACAAACAAAGAAAAATGGAGAAGAGCAATGGAGATGAATCAACTATGGCATAGAGATTGAGTATTATTGCATTATTATTGTGATTTCTATTGTCATTTGTGCTTCATTGTTGGATTAGGGTCTTCTTAGCTTGAATTAGGTAGTTTTGTGGTTGCTATTATTGATTCATGCTTATTCCCCTGAATTTTAAACCTTATCTACAGTCTCATTGTACAACATTAAGACATATCAATATCGTGTCTAATCCTATCTCACATTTTACCTTTACAAGAAATGTATCAATTGCACATCATATATTTAATTTGGAAATATTGCATCCATAATCATAGCATGATATTTTTGTCATTTCTCTCTTGTGGAAGTTATTATTGTCTTGCAGGTGATCTTAGGGTGTTAAGGATTCCACCATTAACTCCTACAAGGTGGAATCGATCATTAAGAATTCTCATTCCTACATTATGTTGAAATTTCTATTTATCGAGTATTTAGCATGATTGTGATTTGTTATTTATTCAATAAGATTTATTATACTCACCCTGCTTATGAATATTTATTGAGATGTTCTTTTGTGTGTTAAGGTTTAAATTGCTTGAAAATTTTACAATCTTTATATTGTAGGTGAGTTTGAAGGCATTGGTCATAGCTTTGTATTAATTTATATATTTTATTTAACCATAGTGTTTGTGTTTATGTGTTAGCATACTAAACTCCATTTGTGTACTTGCATTATTTAGCCTTCATTTAGTTGAACAATGTAAGCATGTAGCAATAGGAAATCCCTCCAAGTCAAAAATCATATTTTTTTTGCTTAAGAATATTTCAATTTTTACCTTAGGTAAAACCAAAACGATACTACATTTTATTAAGCATAATTATGAGATCATCCTCAACAACATTGTAAAGTTTATAAATTCTAAGTACATATTTTCTTATAGTAGGTTAAGTTTTATTTTATAGGGAGATTCCCTTTCTAATTTGAGGAGTAATTTTACCACACATTTGGCTTTTAGTTTTTGTCACATTAAAAGGTGTGAATTAAAATGTCAACAAAAACAATGACATTTTATCCTCAAAACTCAAAATCCAAATGTTTTTGTTCTCGAATCCTTTGTCTTCTTATGGAAATTTCTCATTGGATTTCTTTTGGCCCGAACCCATGGAACCTATTAAGCCTCATGAGGACTTCTTTTTCAAATCTATTGGGATAATGTGTCTCAACCTTGCAATTACATAAAGTACTATTAATACATAAGGTATTGTTGATATGTTGATGACGGGGGGCGTGGGAGGATTCCCCCCATGAGGGGTTCAAGGCTTGAGGGTAGCGCCCTTGAAAGGAAATTTTTATTTATATTGTATTATTGTAAATTTGGGCAGTTCATCATTAAGTATTAGATCTGATGACCGATATTTTATTAGCTTGACTTGCCTTAGAAGAAAACCCTATTTTATGAGGGCATTGTATTACGATTGTGTATTGTGATGTATTCTGAGAGTTTGATAGCGGTTGTGTTGCCTTTGCATCTCTGGTTGGTGATACTCCTATGAGAAGCTTGCTTTGCAAGTATAATCTTTGTGATTTTTAAATAATATATTAGTTAACTTTTGGAGTGTGGGTTTTTTCTCCCAAAAGGGTTTTCCCCACATAAATTGCTATGTTGTGGTTTGCATGATATTTATGTTTATTTCTATTTAAGTTTCGATAACTATTAAAGATCTATAAAAAAATTGCATTATTATCCTCTCAAGATTAGTGTATGAAGTTGTTCCACTACCTTAGCTTCCTTACAAGTGGTATCAAATCCTGATCACCTTTGGTTTCAGTTGTGGATTGTTGGGTTTTTTGAACTAATCCAGATTTGAGTGGGAGCTTGTTGTGATGTCCTGATGCGGGCCCCTATCAGAAGGTGACGTAGGTCTGTCCGAGTGGTTTGCCCAGCCATGTGTCCGGGGTCTTCGGCGGGAGTACCTATCCTGGGGATGCCCCCTTAACGCTAAGAGGGGTGTCGTTCACTACCAGTTCGGGCTTTTGGTGTAACGATAACTAACTTGGGGTATCAAAGCTAAATCCTACCATCCTGAGGGTTTAGCACTCTTATGCAGCCAGAAGAGGTTGGGTCACATAGGTATTATACACGCAGGCGAGCCTTGATTGACAGGCAACAGGGTTTGGTCAGGCAGTCGGGAGATATGGCTAACAGAACAGATGTACCTAGAACAGAGATCCCTCAAAACCCTAGGGATCAGGACGATGCAGAGGTTCTACTCGCTCTTAGAGATTTACGAGCAGGTCAATAGCAGTCTAATGATGTATTGCAGCAGTTGACAGTAGCACTTCAGAGATTGGGTACTCCGAGGAGACCGTCACCACATCGTGATGAGGACAGGAGTGATGCAGGATCACGGAGAGCTCCTAGGACAGCTTCGCGGACAGCAGACAGGCCCACTAGGCCTACGTTTGTGAGACAGGAGGCCGATGAGGCTATGGCAGGTGAGGAGCAGGAGGAGTTGTTCACAGATACACTTATGGCAGCGAACGAGGAGTGGGAGTTAGTACCACCAGATGTCAGAGAGAGGATTTCCTTTAACAAATTTGTTACACAGAGGCGAGAGCACCACAGAGGTCGACTGGATTGGAGACCTAGATACCAGAATCATGACCTGAAACATGCTACAAACAGGCTCAATCTAGCGATGTTCGATGGTAGTGGTAAGGTGACAGCTCAGGCATGGATTAGTAAGCTAGACACATTTCTCACATTACGCCCGATGGTTGAGAGAGATGCTATCAGATATGTGACACTGCATCTTGAGGGGGTAGCTTACGACTGGTGGCACCATGGTATGGTGACCTTACAGCATGATAGGATCACATCAAATCAAGAGTTTGTGGACAGGTTGGTGGAGCGGTTTGATAGGAAGGATCCAGAATCCTACTTTAGAGACTTGGCTCAGTTGAGACAGAGTGGCAGCTTGGAGTCTTATATTGGTGACTTTCAGAAGTTATCAGTTATGGTTCCGAATATTTTAGAGAGACGATTAGTAGTGCTCTTCATGGAGGGATTGACGGAACCATTGAGAGGCTGGATCAAAGCCTTTGATCCTCCTTCATTACAGGAAGCGATGAAGAAGGTACGTAGTATGGAGTTGGTAGCACCTTCCAGTAGATTCAACTCCAGAGGTTCTTCTTCTTTTAGGGACAATAAGGGCTTTAACAGAAACAGAGAGAAGTCTGATCTTAACAAAGAGAAATCAGATTTCAAGAATGATTCAAAGGGTAAATCAGCAGCACCACCTTTGGATTGAGAGGCCCTTAATGATCTACACAGGAAGAAGCTTTGCTTCTACTGCAAAGGTCCCTATGACGCCAATCACGATTGTCCTTTGAGGCCTAAGGGCAAGGAAAATCGAGTGATGTGGGCGTATTATGAGGATTCAGAGTCAGAGAATTCTGAACAGCAGGAGAGTTCTGAGGAGTCAGAGCCAGAGGCTTCAGAGCCTAAGGCAGAGACAGAGTCAGAGCTTCAATTACAGGAGGCACGCTTGTCTAGCATTCAGCAGGAGGGCTCATTCAGGATTCGTGGAGTGTTGGCAGGACAGAGGGTCATTACCCTTCTTGATACAGGAGCCACACACAATTTCATTGATGCTAGATTTGTTGAGAAACGCGGACTCATCACTGAGGAGTTCGAAGGTATTCGGGTTAAGGTGGCTGACGGATACACTCTTAGGTGTGAACGCATGATCAAGGATCTCCCCTTACGCTTGAACAATTATGAGTTCAAGGCTGATTACTACGTAGTGAACATGGGAGACATTGATTTGGTCTTGGGCATGAAGTGGCTTCATTCACTTGAGGAAGTCACTCTTCATCTCAAGGACATGGAGATCCGTTTTGATGTTGATGGGAAGACACATATCCTAAAAGCAATTCGGGACAGCAACATCAAAACAATTTCTTTTCGTCGGATGGAGAGGCTCATGCGACACGACATGGTAGAGTGGGCTGCCGAGTGCACATTGGCACCTATACAGGAGGGACAACAGAAGACTGAGTATCATCGGGACATTCAGCAGTTGAGAGTCAAGCATGATAAGGTATTCAGTGATATTCCACCAGGGAGACCTCCAGATAGGGGCATTGAGCACATCATAGAACTCGAGGAGGGCGCTAAGCCCGTTATGATAACTCCTTACAGGCATCCTAAGAGGTTGAAGGATGAGATAGAAAAGACAATAAAGGAGTTACTTGCTATGGGTCACATTCGACCTAGCAAATCACCATTCGCTTCTTCGGTTGTTTTGGTAAAGAAGAAGGATGGAACATTACGCATGTGCATTGACTACAGAGTCCTGAATAAGAGGACGATTAAAAATAGGTATCCAATACCTCGTATAGACGAGCTTATTGACGAGCTCCATGGTGCATGTTATTTCACTAAAATAGACTTACGGTCGGGGTATCATCAGATCAGGGTTCGTGAGCAGGACATCGAGAAGACTGCCTTCCGTTGTCATTGTGGGCACTTCGAGTTCGTAGTGATGCCATTTGGGCTCACTAATGCACCAGCTACATTTCAGTCCACGATGAATAGGGTTTTTCATTCACTGGTGAGGAGATTCGTATTGGTCTTCTTCGATGATATCCTTATTTACAGCAGGACTTGGCAGGAGCATTTGACTCACTTGGAGACCGTGTTGAGTATTCTGGAGAGGGAGTCCTTGTACGCCAAGGAATCCAAATGTGATTTGGGGATGACCGAACTGTTATATTTAGGTCACATTATCAGTGCAGAGGGAGTGCGGATGGATCCTGAAAAGATCCGTGCTATTATTGACTGGCCTACACCGGCAAAACCTACACAGTTGAGAGGGTTTCTAGGTTTGTGTGGATTCTATCGCAGATTCGTGAATGGTTATTCATGACATGCAGCCCCTATGACAAATTTACTGAAGAAGGGTGCATTTATTTGGACTCCTGAGGCACAGGAGTGTTTTATGAGATTTAAGGAGTTGATGACTACATGTCCTGTGTTGGCACTACCTGACTTTTCGAAGCCTTTCGAGCTTCAGTGCGATGCATCAGGAGAGGGCATTGGTGCGGTGCTTATGCAGGACAAGCACCCTATTGTATATGAGAGCCGTAAACTCAGAGGGCCAAAGAGACTTTACAGCATTTACGATAAGGAGATGCTCGCTATAATGCATGCCTTAGCAAAATTTAGACAATATCTTGTTGGCAGCAAATTTTGCATCAAAACTGATCATAACAGTTTGAGACACTTCTTGGGACAGCAAGATCTCAATGATCATCAGCAGAAGTGGGTTAGTAAATTGCAGGCCTATGACTTTGATATCTCGTATATCAAAGGTACACAGAACGTAGTAGCTGATGCTCTTTCACGCAGGCCTCATTTGAGCTCTATGGTTCACATTTCAGAGGATTGGAGGCATATGATTGTGGCAGAGTATGCCAAGGATACTTGGGCCTCCAGCATTGTTGAGGGATCGACGATTGATACCAGGTACACGCTTGTGAATGATTTGATCATTTACAAGAACAGGATATATTTGATCCCGGGTTCAGAGGTGAAGAACATTGTCATGCGAGCCTTTCATGACGTGCCTACAGTAGGACATCCCGGGTATTTCAAAACCTACAGACAGATACGGGAGAGATTCACATGGAAAGGACTTAAGGCAGATGTTCTTCAATACGTGCGTGAGTGCCCTGTTTGTCAGCAGAACAAGTAGGAGAACACGTACCCGGCAGGATTATTGCAGCCACTTCCGATTCCTGACAGGAAGTGGGAATGCCTGTCGATGGACTTTATTACGGGCTTGCCTAAAGCCCAAGGGCGAGATTGCATATATGTAGTTGTGGATCGGCTAACGAAGTATGCCCACTTCTTTCCGATTACCACAACCTACACAGCTACACAGGTAGCAGAGGTATTCTTTCGTGAGGTGTTCAGACTACATGGGTTGCCTCGGAGCATCGTGAGCGACAGAGATAGTCAGTTCTTGAGTCACTTCTGGCAGGAGGTATTCAGACTCTGTGGGACCGAGCTTACACCGAGCACCAGTTACCACCCGCAGACAGATGGGCAGACGGAGATAGTGAATAAGTGGGTGGAAGGTTACCTCCGAAATTATATTGCAGGGCAGCAGAAGGCGTGGGTCAAATGGATTCATTTGTGTGAGTATTGTTACAACACGACATTCCATATGACCATTCAGATGTCACCTTTCATGGCGTTGTACGGTTATGAGGCGCCGAGTTTTCTGGATTTGCTACTGAGTGACAGTAGAGTGCCGAGTGCTAGAGACTTGTTGCAGGAGAGTCAGGATACTATGAGGGCTCTCAAGGAAAATATCGCCAAAGCACAAAATCAGCAAAAGCAGTACACGGATCAGAAGAGAACAGAGAGGCATTTTGAGGTGGGTGACATGGTTTATCTTATGCTGCAGCCCTACCGTCAGTCCACTCTTAGGAAGAGTGGGTCAAAGAAGCTTAAGCCACAGTATTACGGTCCTTTCAGGATCCTGAGACGAGTTGGAGAGGTGGCTTATGAGCTTGAGCTTCCGGCAGAGAGCAGGGTACACAATGTTTTTCATGTATCACATCTCAAGAAGGCGTTGGGACACCATGTGGTACCATCTGCAGTTCTACCTCCCTTAGATGATGAGGGAAAGTTGATTCTAGTACCTGAGTCTATCCTAGAGTACAGAGAGAGACAGTTGCATAGGAGGACTATCAGGGAATATCTAGTGAAATGGAGAGATTTTCCTGTGGAGGATGCTACATGGGAGAGCGAGGATATTCTGCAGCATCCAGAGTTGAGATTGCTTGAGGACAAGTAATTTCAGGAGGGGTGGACTGTCATGTCCCCTTCTAGTTGACATCTCTCAGAGCACAGGATTAGCCTATTATGTGACCCTCGTAGGCCGATAGGATGGATAGAGGGTCTTGACGAAGCTTGGCTCAGCTTTAGTTGTCAGTATTTGATCAATTGGCTTTCGTTCGGGCTCATTCGGACACTTTTAGCCTGAGTTGCTATTTTTAGCAATATCTGGCACTCAGCGAGGCACCCCTGCTATTTTTAGCAGTATGGATTGATCAGGTGCAGAATCATCCACTTAGTCACCAGCTTCAGACGGTTCGTAAATCGGACTCATTTCAAGGGAGATATTAATATTTAATTGATTAATTAAATATTAATCATTTGTGGAGCATATGTTATAAAGTTATAATATTTTAATATTATAACTTAAGTGGACTGATGAAGGGGTCGCCCATCATGGAAGGGGCCATTTGACGATTATAATTTATGATTAAAAATTTGGCTGGAGACTATTGAATAATTAAACAATAAAAGTCGAATTCTTTTAATGATCCCTATCTTTAAGGAATTCGCACTTTTCATGAGTATAAGGCATTTTCATTGGAATTCAATCCATTATGTTATTTGTGAATTGAAAATTGATCAAGTCTTGACCAGAGCATGGAAGCCAAGGGTTTCAGTCTCATAGCATTGGGGAACGAGCCATCTCCAGTGAAAGCAATTCAGAGGGTGTGAGATATCATCCGATTTATTGCCAGGAAAAGAGGTTTCTTCATTCAGAAGAAATTACAGAGCTTCATAGTTGTTTTACATTCAGGGTTTTGGTTGAGGAATACATCCAGAAGGGTTTCATTTACCTAGGCGCCTATTACCTAAGTTCCAGACAGAGCACATTTGAGTCGTACTTTAATTGAATGCTACTGTCACAACCGTACCATCATCACAGCAGGGCCGTACCAGCAGCAAGGGCCGTACTTGTTGTCTTGAGAAAAGCGCTTGGATTTTTGGCCTCCAGTCTTCACCAACAGGGGCACCTTTTTACTTGGCATTGTTTTGGATCTTCTGACGGAGGGAGAAAGGGTTATCTGTTGCAGCCATACCAGATCAAGGACATTTCCAACTTGCTGCAAATCAGGTTTTTGAACAACATTTTTTCATTATCTTGTATGCATGTCAGAGATCTTCTATTGTAGCCTTCTAAAACAAATAATAAGATCATTGATTAGTTATTTCAAGGGTTTACTGCCTCAATATCCGTTTATTTGAATTTATACAAATTTCTTGCAAAAATCGCATTCTTTATTATTCATGCAAAAACCACAAAAAAGACAAAATACATCAAAAACAAGCAAAAAGAGTCAGAATTGGAAAACAGGGGAAACAAGGGTTTCTACAGTGGTATCAAAAGCCCGGACTGGTAGTGAACGGCACCCCTCTTAGCGTTAAGGGGGCATCCCCAGGATAGGTACTCCCGCCGAAGACCCCGGACACATGGCTGGGCAAACCGCTCGGACAGACCTACGTCACCTTCCGATAGGGGCCCGCATCGGGACATCACAACCCACCATGCTCCGTGAGTCTCGACCTCGAGACCTCCAACTCTGATACCAAGTTAGTTACCGTTGCACCAAAAGCCCGGACTGCTAGTGAACGGCACCCCTCTTAGTGTTAAGGGGGCATCCCCAGGATAGGTACTCCCGCCGAAGACCCCGGACACGTGGCTGGGCAAACCACTCGGACAGACCTACGTCACCTTCCGATAGGGGCCCGCAACGGGACATCACAACCCACCACGCTCCGCGAGTCTCGACCTCGAGACCTCCAGCTTTGATACCAAGTTAGTTACCGTTACACCAAAATCCTGGACTGGTAGTGAACGTCACCCCTCTTATCGTTAAGGGGGCATCCCCAGGATAGGTACTCCCGCCGAAGACCTCGGACACATGGCTGGGCAAACCGCTCGGACAGACCTACGTCACCTTCCGATTGGGGCCCGCACCGGGACATCACACTTGTGCAGAAATGCTTTGTGATCTTCCTACAGGAACTTTTAGATGCAAGTTCATCAGGGAGAATAGAGGTGGATAAAAAAGAATTAAATAATTTTGAAATGTGGAAGTTGAAGATGGAGGATCTGTTGATAGATCAAAATCTGTGGGATGCTATTGATAAGAATGTTTCAAGGCATGCAGACCCTACTCAGGATACTCAATATGATGTTATGGACTATAAAGACAAGGGTCTAATCAAATTGTGCTTGGAAAACTCTAATTTAATCAATGTTGGTCGTAGTAAAGTTAAAATTAGGTTTCCTAATGGTAGAATAATAAGGATTAATGGTGTGTTGCATATCCAGGTAGTTTAGCATGAAATTTGTTATAATCCATGGGAAAACTAATAGATGCAGGTGTGTAGGTAGTATTTTTTGATGCAAGATGCAAGATGGTTAGAGGTTCTATGGTGCTTGATAGAGGTGTCAAATATGGCACATTGTATAAGCTTGATGCATGCACTATTGAGTGCAATAGTACTATGAAAAAAAAGTTTGTGGAAGAAGTGAGGGTTTCACCTTTGGCAGATGGTCATGGCTTTTGGGTACCCAAGGGCGCTCTTTCTTTTGAATCAAAGTTACCTGTAGAGAAAACTATGTTATGGCACCAAAGATTTGGCCACATTGGAGAAAAAGGTCTAAGGACCTTGAAAAATAAAAACCTTGTTGAAGGGTTATCTTATTGTAATCTTGAATTTTATTTCTGCGAGCATCAAGTATTTATGGAAAATAAAACCGTGTTCAGTTTTACTCAAGTCCTCATTTTTCTTGTGGTGTATTGGATCTTATTCATTTTGATGTGTTTGGTCCTGTAGATGTTCCTTCAATTGGTAAATCCACATATTATGTTTTATTTATTGATGATTATAGTAGGAAGACATGGGTATACTTTCTAAAGAGTAAACCTGAAGTTTTTAGTCAATTTAAAGAATTTAAAGAAATGGTTGAGTTGAAATTTGGAAAGAAAATAAAATGTTTGATGAATGATAATGGCATTGAATTTTTCTCTAATGATTTTGACAGATTCTATAAAGATTGTGGTATTCATAGACAAAAGACAACTTTGCATTCTCGACAACAGAATGGAGTCACAAAAAGAATGAACAGGACACTAATGGAGAAGGCTAGGAGTATGTTGAGTGGTGTTGGTCTAGAACAAAGGTTTTGGGTTGAAGCTATTTCCACTTCTTGTTACCCAATTAATAGGTCTCCTACATCAATTATTTTTGATAAGACACCTATAGATGCATGGTTGGGCCATAATCCTTCGCTAAGACAACTTAGAGTTTTTGGTTGTGAGGCATATGCACATGTGCCAAAGAAGAAGTAGAAAAAGTTGGAGAAAAAGGTTGTGAAGTGTATTTTCATCGAATATAGTTATGGTGCGAAAGGATACAAGCTTTGGGATCCTATTGCACAAAAGGTAATATATAGTAGAAGTGTTGTTTTTAGAGCAACTAAGCCTTCTTCTATTACATTGCAACTAGAATAAAGTAAACAAGAAGATGTGATTTGATTTCCTTCTACACTTGAGAAAGTTGAATTGAGGCCCATGGATAGACAAGAAGTTGAGGAGAGCTCATCTAGCTCTGGATCTTTAGAAGAGGAGGAAGAACTTCCAATTCACCTTGTTCATAGATCTACAAGGCATAGACAACCACCTAAAAGGTATTCACATGATGATTGGAGATGTATTTTTTCTTTGAATACTAACACGGATGAACCTAGATCAGTAGAAGAGGCATTAGGTATGAATGATGTAGAATCCTGGAAGATTGCTATGGATGAAGAAATGGAAGCTTTGAAAAAGAATGATACATGGGATTTTGTACCATTTCTTGAAGGGTGAAAACCTATTGGTTGTAAATGGGTGTTCAAGAAAAATATTGGTTCAAATGGAGGTACTGAGAAGTACAAAGCAAGGTTGATTACAAAAGGTTACTCTCAAGTTGAGGGTGTTGATTATGGTGAGATTTTTTCTCCTATTGCAAAAATGACATCCATTAGATTTTTGTTTTCCATTGTCGTTGCTTTTGATTTAGAGGTTGAGAAAATGGATGTGAAAATTGTTTTCCTTCATGGTGACTTGGAGGAGGATATTTATATGACACAACCAGAGCACTATGTGGTGAAAGGTAAAAGTAAATTGGTTTTCAAATTTAAGAAATCTTTGTATGGCCTAAAACAGAGTCCTAGGATGTGGTACCATAAATTTGATAAATATGTGTTGAGTTTGGGATTTGAGTGTTCTAAATTAGATCATTGTGTTTATTATAAAACTAATGGTGATCATTTCCTATTTATTGCATTATATGTTGATGATATGTTATTTATCAGTAGAGGGAAAGGTATGATTTTAGAATTGAAATCTCAAATTGCTGCTAAATTTGAAATAAAAGATTTTGGTTCAACTAAAAAAATTCTTGGGATGGAAATTAAAAGAGATAGAGTGAAAAAAAAGCTATGACTTGGCCAAAGTAAGTATGCCAATTCAATTTTATAGAGGTTTTATATGCAATATTGTAGACCATTATGTGTTCCTATTTCACCTGGAACAAAGTTATCTATTTCAAATTGTCCAACATCCCCATTATAGATAGAAGACATGATTAGAGTGCCTCACCAAAGTGTAGTTGGAAGTTTGATGTATGTTATGGTTTGTACTAGACCAGGAATTTCCCAAGTAGTGGGAGTTATTTCCAGATATATGTTTAATCTTGGTAGAGTTCATTGGGATATAGTTAAAAAAAAAATTAGATATTTGCGTGGTGCCTCAGATTATTCCTTATGTTATCATAGTAATATGACTGAATATCATATTTCCCTTGATATTCATGGTTATGTGGATTCATACTGGGTAGGTGATGTTGATAGCAGACAATCCACCAATACTTATGTTTTTACTTTGTTTGGTGGTGTGATTAGTTGGATGAGTAAGCGATTGGCTATGGTTGCTTTGTCCACTATTGAAGCTAAGTATATGGTAGCTACTCATGCTTGTAAAGAAGCCATTTGGCTTAAGAGACTATGTTCAGATATTGGAATAAAACAAGGTGCAGTGAAAATTTATTGGGATAGTCAGACTGTGATATGTATAGCTAAGAACTTGGCATTTCATGCCAAGACCAAGCACATTGATGTACAGTATCATTTTGTTAGATATATGGTCAAAGATGGCAAGGTGAAGTTGGTTAAGGTAAAGACTTTGATGAATTATTTTGATTCTTTAACTAAGCCTATGAGCACAAAAAAATTTAGATGGTGTTCAAAAACTATGGGCCTTTCAGCCCCTAGCAATTAAAATATGATGTTTATACACCCTCTCATTGCTTTTGTAAGGTGTTCGACAAGTGGGAGATTTTTTGGAATAATTTGTCTCAACCTTTCAATTACATAAGGTATTGTTGATACGTCAATGATGGGGGGGCACAGGGGTTTTCCCCCATGAGGGAATCAAGGCTCAGGGGAAGTGCCCCCGAAAGGAAAATTTTATTTATATTTTATTATTGTAAATCTAGACTATTCATCATTAGGTCTTAGATTTGACAACTGATATTGTATTATCTTGACTTTCCCTAGAAGGAAACCCTATTTTATGAGGGAATTGTATTACAACTATGTATTGTGATGTATTATGAGAGTTTGATAGCGATTGTGTTACCTCTAGATCTCTAGTTGGTGATACTCCTATGAGAAGCTTTCTCTGCAAGTATATTGTAATCTTTGTGATTTCTGAATAATATATTGGGCAACTTTTGGAGTGTGGGGTTTTTCTCCTGAAAGGGTTTTCCCCACACAAATCACTATGTTGTGGTATGCATTATATTTATTTTTATTTTTGTTTAAGTTTCTATAACTATTAAAGATCTGTAAAAATTTTGCACTATTCTCCTCTCAAGATTAGTGTAGGAAGTTGTTCCACTACCTTAGCTTCCTTACAAAATCTTACAAAAAGTTCAAGGAAAAGTGCATAGCATAGTTATACCTTAGCAATATTCTTGAATCCATGATTGAACCTCCTATCATTAATAAAACTATGATTTAACCAAAAGCTCTTCCAAGTAACCAAGACAATCAACCATGATTCATCCACCTATTTCCTATAAGAAACCAAGAGACAACCATACAATTCCCATTGTGCCTCCTAAGATCAAACAAGTGTATAAAACTAAAGAGAAAGTGGTTGAAAAACCCTGGATGGTTCCTTATGTTCCTCCTTGTGGGAAGAAAAGAAACCAATGGTTGATAACCCGCTCCTACACCATCACCACTTGAAAATCATGCAAAAATAAATTGAAATGTTAAAGAGTGTAGGCGTAGACATCGTGCTATTTCTCATCAGTTAAAAGAAAAGAACAAACCAAAAAACCAGGGTCAAAATCTAGCTCAAACAAAGTATGATGATTCTCCACCTTCGCCACAACAGCAACATGAAACCTCAATGGACACTATCATTAGACCTCCTTCTATGTTTAACTTGGATGATGATGATGATATTTTTAAGATTGATGAGGAAGTGCATAATGAGATGAATTTATTATTTTCCTCTTCCATGAGATTAGATGAGAATAATCGTAATGATCCTCCTAAAAAGAGTGCATCACCATGTGTTGAACTTGGTGATTGTCCTAGTATGGCACTCATTTTTTCCCCTTTGGCTAGTTATCTACCTTATGTATATGATGAACAAGATTGGGATGTGGACAACTTGCTTTAGGTTGGCTCACATGTATCATACTCGCTTTGTTTCTTTCTATGTTCTTTGTGTGATTGCATGTACATAATATGATCCTTTGTATTGTGTTGCTTAGTGTGTCTTTATGTTTGTGAGTCTACTTTGGATGGCCCTTATCACTTCATTGGTGCAAGGATACAAAGGAATCAAATCTATTGTGACATTATTTTATTTGTATCTACATTCTTCTATATGTCATAACCATTGTCCTTTCACTTGTCTTGTGTTTTCCTTTTGGGGATGATGCAAAGCATTGAGACATTTAGGTATCCTCCATATTGACCCAAAAGGATTGTTTGTCTTCTCTCTCTATGTTTCATTCTTCCTTTGAAGCCATGGTTCCATGAGATATTTGTGGAATGATAACAATTCCAAGCTCTATTATATCACTATAGCAAAGACATACATTGACCCCAAATTGGTAGATCCCTTATGTGTTATCTTAGGATTGTATATGGGGGGAAATCTCATTTCCATGACGTAGCTTCATTTGGAAACATATGGTTGGCATAGATATTTCCCAATAAGCTCCCATATATTGGCCTTTATCATCTTCTACTTTAAAGTAATTTCTCACAACATGGTGTTTAGCAATTTATTTAAAGTGGGGGGCATTATGCCTCCTGCTTGTTGCTTGCATAATGACATGACTTTATTCAAAGTGTGGTCTTCTCAATTCACATGATGTGTCTTCTTGGTTGTGATATCAATTGGGTTTGATTTCCTTCAAAAGTGTGACCTTTCTTGGCATATGATATTCCTCTTAGTAGTAATGATATGGCTTGCATTCCCTAAGGTGTGAATCTTTATCCCTTGACTAGTCCTCTATATGTGGTGATATCAAGTGTTATGTTCCCTGAGGTGAGACCTTTCGTGAACTAAGAAAAACCCATTTGACTATCCTAAACTAAATCTTGGACACCAAGCATAATACAACTTGCTTGCTAGTGGTGGCTTGTCATAAGTGTCTAACATAATGTTGCTTGCTAGCCTTGTGAAACCTATGACCATCTTGTGTGGCACCTTATCAAAGTTATCAAGGAGTATAAATTTTGGTTTGGTTGACGTATGTGAACCTACAGACCTGGCATGACTTTCCCATCTACCACCTTTTTGTGAGTTCACACCTTGTAGACCTAGTGTTTGTTTCTCACTCTATTGCCTTGGGGCTCACCTAGTGTATATCAAACTACACTAGCCCTTGTGGGAATATCTTTGGACAAACAACTTAGGCTTGATCCACACCTTTTGGAAAAACAATTGAAGCTTGATCCACCCCTTCTTCCTCTTTGCATTAATTTTGACATTGTATGATTATGTATCTTGTTTCATTTTTGCATGCATGTGTCTCTTTGTGCCTTTGTTGGTTTACCATGGGATCTTAGATCCTATGGGCTTGATCATCCTCCTTGATCCTTGTTATCTTATCTTTCCAACAATTGTACAATTAGACCTTTCTTGACTTATGTGTCTACTTTACTGTGAGTTTGAGTGTGGGATCATACTCTCACTAAAGTGGGGGCTAAATGTAGTGTAGAAAATTATACACCTTTACAATTTCACACTATGCTTGCATCCCCTTAATTAATTGGACTTAATTAAGCTTATAATTTACCAAATTATGCATTCTAAAGCCTTATTATTCTCATTTTCCGAAAGGGAAACCTATATTAAACAATTACCAACATTAATTTAAACACCTTGGAAATTGTGTGTCTTGGATTTAGGTCCTAGGACCCATTCACCCAAGGGAGAATTAGTCCCTTGTAAGTGCCAAACCTAATTTTTAATATGTTTTTGGTGGCATTTTAATGATTCAAATTCAAGTTTCAAATGTCAGCTTTTCAAATCTATTTTTTGAGAAATTAGATAAACACCTATAAATACAAGGTCTTTTTATCAACTCAAATCTAAGACTTTTGAAGGATCAAATATTATTGTCAAGAGCATTGAAGAGCAACATTATTAGTCATATACAACAACAATCAATACCATATCATCATGTCAAAGTTCATGTGTGTTCATGTCATCTTATAAAGGCTAATATGCATTATTGATCCTAAAGCATCCAAGCATTCAAGTATCCAACAAATCAAGAAAATCAAGATCAATTTCCTTGGAGTGATGTGTTAGAATTCAGTCCTCTAAGGATAACCATTAAGGGTTTGGTGAGTTGTAGCATATCTTTTTTCATTCATCATTCCTTTCATGTATCATCATTTCAATATCAAGGTTTAGTTACCAACATAGGGCTTGACTAAGGCAAACCCCCATTCACCCAAAAACAAACATTCTTCTCTTTGTATGTGCAGATTTACAAGTGAAGAAGGATTGAAAGTTAATCAAAAGAGAAATTTTATAAAGTTGTCAAAGTTATCATTGTTTTCAAGTTACGAAAACTCATTCAAAATTTATTTCCGACTTTCCAATAGTCAAACCTAGAGAAATCATAAGCTTAGATCCATTATTTGAGGACTAAAAAATCAGATTTTGGATCCTTACACTAGGACCCATTCACCCTAGGGTGAGTCAATCCTGCTACAGAGCTCAAAACCTACTTTTTAGGCTAGGTGCACACCATTATGCCCTTCTTAGATCTACTTGCAAATTATTGTTTTCATTTATGTTATCATAACATTATGCATTTCAAGTGTTAGGTCTTGCAATTTAGTTCATGCATTTGAAATTATCTCCCAAAAGTGTCAATCAATCATTTCTTTCATAAGAAAACAACAGACCTTCCTAATAGGGTTGACTCACCTCAAGGTTGAAAGTCAATCCTATCCTGAGGAGATCTCTTTTTCTAATGAAATTAGGAAAAGGGTAAGTGGTTTTAAACCTATAAATCATTCCATTTATCACCCACACATTTACCCCACTTATTCTTTATTTCACTAATAAAACCATTTAAAGATTCAAAAGACAGAATATGAAAGGGTCGTCGCATATGAAAAGGCAAGTAGACAGAGTAAAAAGAGTTTGCCAAATAAGTGAAATAGGAGGGGGACACGATGACTACATGAGGAGGGCAATAGACAAGTTGGGCAATGTAATCAGTGATAAGATCGGGATTTAAAATGTAAATCATTAAACATAAACCCTAAGACCCTTAATTAAGCAATAGAGAACAAAGAAAGCATAAAAACATGAAATAATGCAACATAGTTACCAAAGTATTCATGCCTCCATTGATTCACCTCTATTACCCTTCCATGTTGCTAGAATGCAATTGATGCCCTCATATTATAAGGATGCAACAATAGCCCAATGTCTATGACAACAAAATATTGAAGTATTATTGTCTCTTAAGCATAAATTCTAGATCCTCCAAAATGACAAGGGTAGACACCTTTTATAGAAAAGACAAATTTGCATATATGACAGAGATTAAATGATTTTAATTTCAATCAATGATTCAAATTAAATGATACAAAACGAGATAAGAATAAGACTGATAGAGGAACTAAATAATTCTAAAGAATCATTTATTTCAACAAGGAAAGTGGAGAAATAAATAATGGAAACATTATTTAAATCTTAGACGAAAAAGGCAAGTTGTCTTATTGATTAAAAAGCAATTTTAATTCAAAAAGTGGGAGAAAAGGTAACTTAGTGAGTCATAAATTAAATAAGATTTAATCAATTTATGGCAGAAAAGGATAACATGAATAATTAAATAATTGATATAATTATTTAATTATAGTAGACAATGGTAAATAATTAAATAAATATGAATTTATTTAATTATAGAAGACAAGGACATTAGTGACGCAATTAAATAAATAACAATTTATTTAATCAATCAAAAGAGGAAATATAAAGATAAAATGAATTAATAAAATAATTAAAATTATTTAATTAATAGAAGACTTATGACTTTAGACAATAATTAAATAATCAAAATTATTTAATTATGAAGGATAAAAGGGAAATTAATAAAGTCGTAGGCCTAGGATAATTTTTAGTGTCTACATTTTTACCCTCTTTGATACAATATTGTTTATTGCGTTGTGTCAAAGAAAAATCAGTCAAAACATTCCCTAGTGTAAACAGGACGGACCTATGCCCCTTTGGAAAAATTTTGCAGATTTTTGAAAATTTTCAAAACAAATTGGAAATTATTCTGATAAGTCAATTTAATAGTTAGGAATGCACTAGTGATGAAAGATATGATTTTCAATACATTTGAGATGATGGTATTAGGCTTCCAAACCCTTCAGCAAGTGCAGTCAGTACAAACCCTAGGGAAAACCCTAAAAGTTGGATGGCTAAAAATAGAAATTAGAGTGTAAAACTCCTCATTTGTGCATTTTGACTTTGGAGATTGAGGAGCTCTGAGAGAACCTAGCTACCAAAATGTCACTTTTTATGCATGTCAATCACTGTGGATACCACATTTGCACCTTCCGATGACCAAAGGGCATAGGGGACTCAATAAGTACCTCTTTTGCTTTGTCAATTTTTGATTTACAAGTAGTTGTAGTGAACTCGGTTCACCGCAACTACTATCGTGAGTGATGCAATTGCTCGTGATTCGCCACAAGTGTGAAGATCACACCTAGGTTAGGGTTTAGGTCAATTGTGATGCACCACAAGTGTTTCAACACTGTATATTCTGTTAGAAATGATGCAATCATGAATGTGTGACACAAATGATTAGGGAAACAACGCTAGTGAAATTATGAGCCGCAATTGTTTAGGGAAATAACACAATTGACCACTGAGACATATTTGCTAAGGCATGTGATGCAAGTGATTTTTGGAAACACAAATGTATAAAATGAGATGCAACTGAAATTTTATTACGCAATTGTTTGTTAATGCGACACAATTGACTGTTTAAATTTTTTCCCTAGTTTAGGATGAAATTTCTTGTGTAATTTGAGTTTGATAGGTTTGACTAGTGTTTTGACTTGATGCAATGCTTTGGATTTGTGACTGTAGGTTGTACTTGATCCAATTTACATTAGGGAGTCCATACCTTCCATATTTTGACTTTGGGATCAGTTGACTAGCACTAAGAAGCACCAGCTGTGACACCTAGGATTGTATCATGTGACATACATGCCTATTATTAGGGAAAAAAGAGGGTTGTTGAGTGCACTTGTAGAGAGGTGGCACTCAAAGATGTACTCATTCCACTTCCTAACAAGAGAGGCTATAGTGACATTGGAGGATGTGTACTAGATTTTGAGGCTATCGATCTGAGGAGAGTGGGTGAGGAATGACCCCAGGTGAGGATATAAGGTCCTCTAGGATTACTATGTGTACAAGGACATCAAATATCTTAGCGTGGAGAGCTATGAGATCAGGTGGGAGTGTCTGGAAAAGAGGTATGAGCGATGGGATTACATTTTGTGTACACTTATTGTCGAGATAGTCATTCCAGATCATCAAGGACATGGTTTTCTAGTCGGATGGGGCAAGATACTAGTTGGGATGATGTGGGATGGGACGGTCTATGCTTGGGGGTCTTTTCTGCTAGCAATGCTCTATTTATAGTTACATGACATTTCCTATCGGGATTGTCAGTCTATGAGTTGTGAAGTGATTTTACTAATGGTGTGGGCCTATGAGCACATTGTTGTGTTTCGTCCTCCAGTCAAAAAGCAGTTAGGAGCTAGTATGTCGTATGTGTACCTATATGGCAGCTTCATGACCCAGACTCGTATTGGGGACACAATCTATTGGAGACATGAGATAGATGTATTGGTCAGCTTCATATGGAGGTCATACAGGGATTGTGCACAATAGCCATATGAGGACCAACATTTTTCATGGTGCAGGCAGGCTAGATATTTGATTTGACGAACAGTCTAGTCTCAACATATTATTGAGAAGTATCTGCCAAAGTGAGTTAGGAGAAAATTTTAGGAGGTGCAAGATGTGCGTCGAGGGATAGCAGAGTTCACACGATCCTCACGTGAGGTTTCACCATGGGTTCAAATGATTGTAGTGGTGATAAAAAAGTAGGGGATATACGCATTGCAACCAATGTAGTGGATGTGGAGGGGAGGTCTAGCAAATCCAAGGACCCTAGTTGAGTATGATACC
The DNA here is from genome assembly GCA_007258455.2 of Sequoia sempervirens. Lineage (NCBI taxonomy): Eukaryota > Viridiplantae > Streptophyta > Pinopsida > Cupressales > Cupressaceae > Sequoia > Sequoia sempervirens. The sequence continues at coordinate 229,195,080 of VDFB02000007.1, forward strand.
TAGTGGTCCATTCATAAGCCAAAGTCATACATAGATCCAAATCATTTGATGCTCATAGAGCGTCGAGGTAGGGGCCCACTAGGCTGAAGAGAGGACTGAGGACAAAGAGATGGAGGGAGAGGGGGTGACAGAGGACAGGGAGGTGCGAGAGGAGATGATGGAGGAGATGGGAGAGGTGGGGGTAGAGGAGGGCAGGGAGATAGTGGGCACCACTCTCACCGATTAGAGAGGAGAGAGTGGAGGAGAGAGCTGAGGGGGAGAGAGTAGCAAAGGAGAGGGTGGTCGAGGAGAGGGTGGAAGAGGATGTGCCACTTCTCGAGATGGGACAGGAGGATGTATCCATGGAGGAGGTCCTGGTATAAGAGAATCACCAAGAGGAAGAGAGATAGGAGGAGGGTATGGGAGAGGCAGAGTGGGTCCTCCGAGAGAGGATAGTCATGGGTGAAGATGTGGAGGTTGGACTGGATGAGGTTCCTATCAGAGGCAAGGACAAATCAATAGACTAGAAGATAGCTAATCCACAAGCACAGTTATAGTAGGCTACAACTAGGATCTAGGTATTGGAGGCCAAGGTGGGGGCACTAAGGACAGAGAGAGATGTAGCACTTATCAAGAGCCAGTAGGCAGACTAGTGAGTTCTATATTTTATTGCTATCTCTGTAGTGGGTTGATTGTAGAAATAGTTAGAGAGGTTTCCAAGGCCGCTAGGAGGGAATAGTATTAAAGAGACTTATATGAGGCTGAGGTACCCCTTGAGTGCAGAGCATCAAGCATATCAGAGCCTTTGAGTAGTGGCATGTCTCATAGCCGACACTCACATAGTAGGTCACAGAGTAGTGGCGGGGTTTGAAGGCCGACATAGATAGGGCCATATGATAGACCACCTTTAGAGCACAGGTCTTTAGGGTCACCTCAATGAGAGGGTATGCCATCACCACGGCATTCGCTAGGGAAAGATGAGGGTAGCTCGGGCTAGGAGCATATTTTGACATGTGTATCTGGACACTTATATTTTGACCATTAAGCAAGTATGAGCTCTATTTTTGGGATATATGATACATCTTAACATTGTAGTGTGATACTTTTTGAGAGAGCGATTATATATGATATGATTTTGGTGGTGATTATTTGATATGCATTCATATGTTATGTGTTTATGATGTTATGTGATGGATGATTATGCGTTTATGATGTTTATGCAATTATGGATGATTATGCTTTTATGATGCTTATGCATTTTTATATGATTATGTGATGACACTATATGTTAATGCGATATGATGGATGACTAACGTATGTTGATACTTAAATGTTAGATGGATTTATTTAATTTCATGACATTATGTACATGAATGTGATGATTATGGATGTTATGTCAATGCATTATGATTTATGCTGAAATGATATGATAGGACTATGCAATGTGATATGTTGTTGAATACAATGTTTTAGGATGCATATGTTATGTATATTGGAATGTACTAAATGAGAATGGATTATTCTTATGGCATGATGTAAATGTAATGACATGTTAATATGAAATGATGATGCGATGACACTATAATACTATATGGATGCAATCTATCCTTTTGTATTTTCTCATGCAATGTGGATGAACTACATGATGATGCCTATTATGATAATGATGTCTATAATGCCTCCTAACATGATTATGTATGCAAGATATTTGTGTGTTTCATAGGATGCTATCAAGATGTGGATAGAAGAAATGTTAGTGTGAAAGACATGGATGTTAGCTTGGCATTAGTGGAGACAACTTAAAGATGTATATTTTTCTATGCAAGGCTTTGCATTTAATCATCATTTGGCAGTAAAATGTGACAAAGGACAACAAACACCATGGTATGATATAGACCAAGGTGTGCAAGGTCATCCATTTGCAAAATAGACAGTCGTAGACAAGGAATGTCCTAACTCATACTAATGACAAAGTTTCCCCAATCTTTTTGTTGAGACAAACCACAGACAGTAATCAAAGAAAAGATGGGTCATGAGACATCATCACTCTTCTAAATCCTTCACAGGACATTCTTGAGTTAGCTAGTAACATGATCCAAAAGACAAGTTGAAACGATAAGACAAAATAGTCCAACAAAGTCAACAGTCATTAAGAATGTTTTCCAATAATTGTTTGTCGATGTTTGACTATGTGAGTGATGGGTTGATTGTTTTGACAAGGCCTAGCTTTAGGAGGAGAAAAATTTCGTAGAAGACTTCAATTCTAGTTTCAATCATGTGACTACTTGTATAAGGCGAATGAAAAATTTTGATGAATGAAATTGTCTAGTTTCAAGAAGGACACATCCTGTATAAGGCATAGTTTTGATTGTCTTGATGTTGGTTTGATGTTTGATTAATTTTAACAACTTGACTGATTTGACTTGAAGACTTGTCGATTAGCTTACTTTATTGATTGGGGACTTGTGTGAGATTTTGATGACTGTTTGTGTCTGATGACAATGTTTGACTTATTATGACTGACATGACAAACCCTAAAGGACTGACCTAGGTCACTTTGGGGGCTCATCGTCAAATGGCCCTTCCTACGTTATACACATAGAGACCTTGTAGTTCGACATGATTTGACCCTATTTTATTGACAAATAACTAAATCATGATTGAATTTTAATTGAAAAAACCTAAAGGACCGACCTAATGCCTCGGGGGCACATCGACAAATGGCCTTGCCTACGTTCAATAGGACTTGGACTGAATGACTCATTTTGACTCTGTTTTTGGGGTTTTTGAGGCTATTCGGATGTTTTTGGATTTTGACATGTTTTGATTTTTTTTGGTTTTTGGGAATATATTATTTTTGTGTTCTTTTGAGGTTTTATAAAAAAAATTGTTGTTTTGTCATTTTATGATTTTTTTGTCTTTTTGGGAATATTTGGTTTTTTGGTCTTTTTGTATATAGTGAACTCCAACAAAAAGTGTAGGATCCAGTGAAGACATAGGTCCAGTATTTTTCCCCTAATCGAGTATAAGACCAATTTGTTAGGGGTGGGGTGGGGTGGGTGAATGCTAATGTATGAAGGGCGGGTATGAAAGACTCATAATTTCAATCATTCTAGGTTATGGAAAAGATAACCAAGCATTATTATGGATGGAAAGGAAAAGGAAAAGTATGGATGTATTATGAATTAATGGGAAATTCAGATAGAGTGATGATAGATGAGGAGCGAAGATTGACTACACATGGTGCCTATTTTCCAAGTTTTCACCATGGTACTTATCCAAAGCGCCACTGAAGTGGCTTTCACTATTGAATGGATGATTTTCTCTTTACTATTTACATGATTTTCTAATTTTTTTGGTGTCACCAAGACACTTGTTTGCCAAGTTTTCATCAAGGTAATGGTTTTTTTTTTTTTTTTGTATTTTTCTAATTATTACAAGAGCTCTCTGAAGCTAGGTATAGAATCTACACAAATGCAAACTATTGATAGGTTCTGACAAGGCTTCCCATTTAGGAGTTGAAAGTTGATATGCTCCTGATCCAAAGGCTACCATGACAATATAGGGACCCAACCAATTCAGCTCAAATTTACCTAACTTTTCTCATTCTGTTTGATTCTTAGGATTCTCCATTAACACCAGGTCACCAATGTCAAAGTTTTGATTCAATACTTTCTTATTATAGATGCGACAAAGATGATTATAATAGGCTTGTAAATGGACCAATGCATTTTGTCTCCACTCATCTAAAAGTTCCAACTCATGTAGCCTTGATACACAACATTCTTCATCGTCGATCTTCCCTTGCATGGAGACTCTCAGGGAAGGAAATTCAACCTCAATAGCTAAGATGGCCTTAGAACCAAAGATGAGTGGATATGGAGTGGTGCCTATAGGGGTGCAGATATTGGTGTAGTAAGCCTATAAGGTGGGGTTAAGCTAAAGGTTCCAGTCACAACTAGTATCATTGACAATATTTTTAAGGATTTTGATAATAGTTTTGTTAGATGCCTCAACTTGGTCGTTACCTTGTGGATAATATGGAGTGGAGAAGTCGTGTTGGATATGGAACTTTTTATAAAGCTGGTGGATGTCTTGGTTCTTGAATGGGCGACCATTATCGGTGATAATGGATTGAGGGACACCGTACCGGAAAATGATGTAATTGAGAATGAATTTTGAGATTTGTTTTCTAGTGATGTATGTCATGGGAATTGCTTCAATCCACTTGGTGAAGTACTCGGTCATGGTGATGATAAATTTATGGTCATTGGATGATGTGGGGTGGATCTTACCTATGATGTCGAGTCCCCATTGGGTGAAGGGCCATGGTGATGTTATCAGATGCAGCTCTTGTGTTGGCGCATGTATCAATTCCCTATGAATCTGACATTTTTTGACAAAGAAGTATGAATCCCATTCCATTTTCAGCCAATAGTACCCTTCTCTCATGATTTTCTTAGCTAGGGTTGGACCAATAGAATGCGCTCTACATATACCTTCATGCACTTCACACAAGGTTGTTTGTACTTTGTCAATATCAAGACATCGCAAGAGGGTATTGTCAAGGGCTTATCTGCAAAGGGTATTGCCGATGATGGCATATTTAGAGGTTTTGCAAATGAAGGTCTTGTGTTGGTTTCCAGATAGGTCATAGGAAATGATGTGTTCATGGAGGTAGTCATAAATATCCCAGTACCATGGTGAGTTAGGACCAACAAGTTTGCAGACCATCTCAGACTCCGGGATGTCAAAGGTAGGGATCAACAACTACTCTACCAAAAACTCAAATTGAGGTACATTGTTTGGGATATCCAAGAGAGGCCCAATGGTTTCCATGGCATTTGCTACTTTGTTTTGAATGTGAGGGGCCTGATAAAAAGTGATGCTATCAAAGTATAATCTGACCATGTGTTATGGAGTAAGCTTTTCATCCTTAGTGTCATAATCATCATTGACCTGACAGATTACCAGTTGAGAATTACCATACACTTGAAGGCTCTTGATTTTCCATGTGATTGCCATGCGAAGTCTTGTGAGAGGCACTAGTAGAATTTGGAAAATAAATGACTATGTGACTAGAACTTTTAGTCACGACAACTAAAAATGACTAAATTCTACTCATTTTTTGCAACACAACTATAAATGACTAATCTTATCATCGGATAAAATCACAGCTATAAATGACTAAATAAATGACTACTTTTTTGCATCAAACTTTGTTTTTTGAGAGAAAATCTTCCTAGCCATCAATTTAGGCTTTAGCCAACACTTATGCATACAAATTTATATATATATAATTATAAATGTGTAACGAAAATCAAATGATATAATTAAAGACCACCATTTTCCCATGGTTTTTAACTATCACTTAGTTAGAAGAAATAGTTTGGGAAAACAAATAGAGGTTGAAGTTTTTTGAATATGGAGATATTGAGTAGTAATCGAAGGGCTTTCCCAGTGGAGGAATCTTCAGCCAGCAATGCTTCAAAGTATGGGTCTAGAATGAGGCTAAATTTATCCTTCTATCAGATAGCTCTCCACCTAGAAGTATGTCTTGAGGATTTTGAGCTTTTTGTTGTGGATTGTCTCAGAGGTAAGCAAACCATTCTTAATTTTTTTTAAAGTTGGATGTATGCATTATGCCTATTTGGGTATTTGAAAAATTTGATGTAGGGTGTTTTCGTGAAGTACTATTTGGCTATTTTAATTTTATGATGCTAGCTATTTTGTTACTAGGTATCTAGGTATGTTTAAAAATTGATGCTCGGTATTTTTGTTATTGGTTGTTTGGGTATTTTGATGTTGGGTTTTCACTTGAAATGGGTATTTAAAAAAACTGGTACTGGATATTTTTTCGCTATTGAGATAATATTTTTTTTGAGAAACAAATGAGGTCTCAACCTTTTTTGGTATTACACGTTGTTTTCTAAATTTTAATTTTGTTATCATTTTTCTTGAGCATTAAAAAAATTGATGTTCAGTGAACCCTTTGTTATTGACTATCTTGGTATTTAAAAAAAGGACGTTGGGCGTTTTCTTTATATGGGTATTTAAAAAATTGATATTGGGTATTTTTTTGCTGCCAAGTTAAAATTATTCTGAAAAATGGATGATGTCTCAATCTTTCTAGTATTGCAACCTCACTAATCCACTAGAGTTATGGTTTATGTTTCTACGGAGGCCTAGAATTTGTACCCTAGTCATGATCTTACCAATGCTTCTATTGGTATTAAAAACCAACCATAAATCTTGGGTCAAAAAATTAGTTGGCTTGACAGGGTGTGGTATGATCTTGGATTGTATCCTAGAGTGTGTGGGAAGCTTGTGTTTGATCATTAAGGTATGTAAACTTGATCAAGGAAATGTATCCTATATAGCATGGGTCTTGCTTTAATACTTCCCATAATGGTTATTAGCATATCACATTATTATAGTTTGTGGTAACCCAAGATTGCATTCAAGTATGTAACAAACTTGGTCTGTAGTTTAAGCTATACGCTTTTATTAACATTCACAAGGTTTAGAAAATATTGATCACTCTCTGGAATAGCCCATTAAACATGGGTTATGCTTGAATGCACCACATAATTGATATAACGCAACTACTCTACATATCAACCAGATTTATAGGCTCTTTATTGCAGCAAGAGATAATCACTCTTGGGTCATGCTAGATCATTACATTGTAACCTGTTAAACTTGATTCAACTTGAATGCACCCCATAATTTTTATACCACAGGTGCACCAAATGTTTACTAAAGTAATTGGACACCTAATTGTGATGACAGTGATTTGTACATGAGTTGTGCTCATGAGTGCCTCCATTTCTATCACAACATAGCCACATTAAACTTGGGTCACACATGAATGCATCCTGTATTTGGTATAGTACAAATGTGCCACATGACCAATAGAGTTATGAATCACATAATTACAGTCACAAGAATTTGTTCTTTGGTTGTGCTCTTATTGTGATTCCATTACAACATAACCCTTTGGACTTATATTCCTCAAATCTTTGCATTGCTTATTTTCTATTTGGATGGATGGCAATTCAATGGCAACGATTTGTATACATGTCATGCTCATATAAGTGCTTTCGTCACCATTACACAATAGTACATTGGAATTTCCTTTCTTGAACCTTTACTCCATTTTTTATTGTTAGGATTTCTTAGTAATTATTCCAATTCCATGTGGCATATTGATAAAAGAAACCAAGCAAAAAATCATTATGTTTTTAGTTAACACCTGCTAACATACTTTTAGAACAAATGTTTGGCTGCATTACTTTGAGTGTGAAGAATTTTGTTTTTTTCTTATAATACATTCATTGAGAGTTGTAGTAGAAAGCTTCTTATGCTAAAACCCATCCTATAAACTTGCTTTAAGCTACATTTAGGAGGCTTCATGTAGTTTTTGTGATTTATATAGCTTTTTTTTATAGTAAATGACATCGGATTATTTTTGAAACTAAAATGATTTATTAATTATGGTTTTATGATGATTAAATGTTTTATTTATAAGGGGTTAATATGTGCAATTTTTATGTGTAGGAAGAATAGATTATGATGCAACATTCGGGTATGGACAGTCAGGAAAACTTGGATTGCTATCAGTGACATAACTAGGTTGGGTGGTATGCTCCAGGAGTTCATACGAAGGAGGAGGTTGAGATAAAGAAGTACTAGGAAACTGGGTATTATGCATGCGATGAAGGAGAGTACCTTAAGCCCATGTGAAACACTTCCAAGTGTTTTGGATAGGAAGTAGAACCTGATTGTAGGAATACAAATGTTAGTGGATTGAAACATTAGTTTCCACCTAATTACATCTTAGGAGTCAGTCAATTGCTCTGGATTCCTAGTTGATCACTCTGAATAGTTGACAAAGAAAGTTCCTACATTCTAAAGATAAAATCATAAATCTGCTTGGTCTAATTGGAGGTCCTGATATTATTTTGAAAAGTCCCAAAAGTTAAAATTGTTGAAGGTCAAGTTTATTGACTTATTCAGAAGTATTTTTTCCAATTTCCATTCGCCACGTGCCTTATATTGATTCATCCTTTGATTTCTTCTCATGTGTCTATTAATTTCCCAAGAGTCTTGTTCTTATAAATGATCAAGAGATGTTTCATTTTAGGTAAGTTCAAATTTTGTAGATGTCAGAGAACCAAATTGTAAGGATTTGTATTTTTAATTATACTTTTTGACATTTGGCTTGATACAAATTGTTACTTTAGAATTACGGTATTGCTTTTCTTCTAATTTTTTCAACCCTCATTTCAGGGAAGAGCTCCGAAGATGGTTCCTTTAGATGGAGACTACACTTTTCCACTATAGGTTTCATCTAGAAACACCAAAAGCTCAGGTATTGTCATACTCATAGCAAAATTAGGAGTCATGCAATGATGAGATACTCATTTTTGGAGCTTTGGTTAAGAACTTTAAATGTTTGGCTATGTGCATAGAGAATTTTCATGGAGTGTAAACTTCCTTACAAATCAATTACCATAGTAGAGTTTGAGGTGAATTGCACCTGCTATTTTATGTTGATGGATATGTTCTAACCTATAGTTACTTGTTGTAGCATAAAATATAGGCTAAATAGTTGTTCATATACCATTTTTTCTAATTCAAAATTTCTATACCTTATTCTAGGAGCAAATCACAAGGGGAGTCTATACATAAGACACCATTGTTTCAAATTCAAAATTGTTGGCCTTTCACAATTGTTTGCTTCATTTATTTGATCTAAGACAGCCTATTGTATAGAAGGTTCCCTCAAAATCATAGTAAAATCCTTTATTTCGGGAAGACTGTTCAGAATCTTCCCATCATAACAATGAACAAAAGCATCAGTCATTAAATTGAACTTTGTAAGAGTTTCATCAAATTCTACTTTTCCACTTTCTTTTCCATTTTGAATTTTATTCCCAATTTCATCCATGAAGAACTTCCTCAACCTGTAGATCTTGTTGTTAGCCATAACTTTACCAGGTTTTGAGGATATCTTCAAGTTTTTACCCAAGCAACAATTGACAAAATTTGGCCTTACTAGATACAATGTGCTGAAAAGCTCTTTGAAGTTATTCTAGAAAAGAATTCCTGAGAGTATAATGCATAGTTTTAAATTAACCTTTTTGCATGAATTCCATATCTTTGATCAACTATTTCAAGCTTGATGACCTTCATCAAGAATGAGCATACTTGGGCTCTCTAAAAGTAGTTTTCCAATATGCTTAGCCTCTTCAGGAAGGCTCACATTTGTCTCACAAGTTAGGTATACAAAAAGATTGTATCCAATAGCAAGCACACTTTTTCTTCTATGCCACTCATGAAGCATCACCAAATGCCTCAAATTTTTCAATTTTTTCCCATGATCTAGTTTCTCTTATCCAGTTTTATAATCTCTTCATATTCACAGTTTGAATGAATTTCATTCCAAAAGGTCCTTGATCTGTTAATATGTAAATTGCAATGTCAATACTCCACTTCTTGAACTCTATTTTAGAAGTGGAGTATTGACATTCCATTTTACGTGCTAAATAGATCAAGGACCTTTTGGAATGAAATTGATTCAAATTGTGAATATGAAGATATTATAAAACTAGCTAAGAGCAACTAGATCATGGGAAAAAAATTGAAAAATTTGAGGCATTTGGTGATGCTTCATGACTGGCATAGAAGAAAAAGTGTGCTTGTTATTGGCTACAATCTTTTTGTATACCTAACTTGTGAGATAAATGTGAGCCTTCTTGAAGAGGCTAAGCATATTGGAAAAATTCTTTTACAGAGAATAGGTCTGCTCATTCTTGATGAAGATCATCAAGCTTGAAATAACTAATCAAAGATATGGAATTCATGCAAAAAGGTTAATTCAAAACTACGCATTATACTCTCAAGAACTCTTTTCTAGAATAACTTCAAAGCTTTTCAACACATTGTATCTAGTAAGGCTGAATTTTTTCAATTGTTGCTTGGGTAAAAACTCAAAGCTATCCTTGACACCTGGTAAATTTATGGCTAACAGTAGGATCTACAGGCTAAGGAAGTTTTTCATGGATGAAATTGGGAATAAAATTTAGAATGGAAAAGTAGAATTTGATGAAACTCTTGCAAAACTTAGGTTAATGACTGATGCTTTTTTTCATTGTTGTGATGGGAAGATTCTAAATAGTCTTCCCAGAATAAAGGATTTTACTGTGATTTTGAGAGCATCTTCTATACAACAGGTTGTCTTAGATCAAATCAATGAAGCAAAAAATTGTGAAAGAGCTAGAAATTTTGAATTTGAAACAATGGTGTCTTATGTATAAACTCCCCCTATGATTTGCTCCTAGAATAAGGTATAACAATTCTGAATTAGAAACAATGGTATATGAACAACTATTTAGCCTATATGTTATGCTACAACAATTAACTACAGGTTAGAACATATCCATATCAGCATAAAATAGCAGGTGCAATTCACCTCAAACTATGTTGTGGTGATTGATTTGTAAGGAAATTTGCATTCCTCCATGAACATTATTTGTGAACATCAATATGTTGGTTATTATCTTGATCTCCTTTGTGATCAAAAGAATAGTGAAGTTCATTGCATAACTCATGACCATTTTGCAGTGTTATGATCCAATGCTCTTTCACTTTTTATTCACTATGTTCTCAATACCATGTGAAAATGACTTAGAGGAAAGATCTTTGTCACCATTTGACAGTAAATTTTAATATTTTTGGACTATTTGTTACGATTCAATCACTGTTTGACAATGTTCTTCCTTTCTTAGTCCTATAAGATAGAGGACAATTCATAGTTTGCAACTCTCTAACAATGATATTCCTTTCAATGATCTCATTCGCCTAATTCAATGTGTTATCTTCTTCATTTCTCAGTGTTAACAATGCCTACATAGTGTTTTATGTCATAGTTACATTGCTCCTTCATTTGAAGATATTATGTTTCTTAGATAGTAATCTTTCAATGAATTCATATTTTGTCTTGCAAACATCTTGTTGCACTTGTAGATTTTTTTTGTGCATAATATGTAGACAAGATACCTTCAAATGGAGCTCTTTTGTAGAGGTAGTAGGATAACGGTGTCAATAAGATAATAGTGTTAGTGACAGGTATGACTGTAGAAGAATATTTTAAATGTATGAAATAGAGAAAAGATAAATTTGAAGGGCATGATCTTATGCAATATAACTAACAACTCCATGCACGGTATGTAGCAGATAAAATGTGTGAGACAGAGACAAGGAATAATGTCCCATCACTATATCGATGATTTGAGAAAAGAGATCGTGTTATGTATCATTACTATCTCAATGCTTTGGAGCACCCTATAACATTTTGATGGACTGGTTCGATATTCTATTGAGTTGAAAAAATATAGTTGAATGATATTCAATCAAAGATTTTCTATTTATCACTTCATGCTTGGAACACAAAGGATGTGACTATATTGAAGGAGTTGTGTATAAGACCACCGTAACACTGTACAGTTATTGTTGGGGCTTCGCGGTGATGTGGGGTGCTTACCCCGCATCACCGCGAAGGCCCAACAAAAATCATGTGGTGTTGCGGTGGTTGTGTAGAAGTTTTTGTGAAGGCTTTGGTCATCTGAAGTGGAACTTGAAACTACAATATCTAATGAAAATCTACTTCCAAATATGATTTTGATGGATGTTCATATCCTCATCCAAAGCTCCAATTCACACATAGGTAGGAAGGAAACTTTCAAAGGTTGAGGAGTTGGTCTTTACACCCACTAGTTACATTTTCTTAAAATTTTCTAAGGACTTTTCAGAAAAAACCCATTTTGAACATATCCTTTAATCACAACATTCCATGATATCACATTTCTTTGAGGCATTTTTGTAACAATTCACTTTCCTTGTCTATGCTTCCACATTTTCATGTATCTCTAGTAGGGCACTTGTAACTACAATATATGACAAAAAAACCATGTTGTTATGCTTTGATGGATGTCCCTTTGTTATTAATGGATATCTGATGTAGTGCACATTATTATAGTGCAAGCCTATTTTTCAAATTGTTTCATTTAGCATCACCAATATTCTCCACAAGAACATTGTCCCTATTTAAAATGATGGAAATGGTTCACATCTCTCAGAACAATTTCACTTGCAACAATCTTGGAGATGAATTTAGATGCAATGTGAAAATCAAAACATACTCGAAGGTTCTTAACAACTCTAATAGTTGTACCAAGGGCCATGTTTAACAAAGCAAATGCAATTTCTAACTTTTCACTATGGTGGAAAATAAATGATTCTTTTTTCTTCTATTCCATAGCATTAAGTAAAAGTCTTGAATCTGGAAATACCTTGCTACCTTCATTTGCCAAGCCAATTCCTCCAATTTTGCATAGCTCTCCCATGTTTGTGGATGTGATCTATCTCCTACACAAAAAATCATGTACCATTTTATGCCCTTCAATCCAACAACATGCAAATATCTTTTTAATTCATCAATCTC